>WAAE01018595.1:0-66545 GCA_013400495.1 Nicator chloris | reverse complement strand
AGGAGGTGCTCTACACAATGCAGTAGGAGTTCCTCTGCAGACACTGGCAAAGACCATGATTTGCAGGCTCTTACTATGCAGCCCATTTTTTGCCACTGGCGAGCAGATATGCCCCTGCACCCCTTGGACATCAATGGTGGAACTGAGCCATGCTTTAACCCCAGCCAGAAACAAGGTGCCACGCACGGGCTCACTCTCCCCAGCAGATTGCTGGGGGAGAGAATTGGAGGAGTAAAGATGGGAAAACTTGTGGCACAAGATAAAAGCCAATTTACTAGAGAAATCAAAAGCCACACATGCAAGCAAAGCTGGCAAAACCATCATCACAAAGCCATTGTGACATCACTGGTGAGGTTGGCTCTGTAAAGCGCTTACATCACAAAGGGCTCCAGCCTGGTTCCCCTATAAAAGCAGGGCAGCAGCTCACAGCACTCAGCAAGCACCACCATGGCTGGTTACAATCGGCGACGCAGAGAGCCCAGGAGCCAGAGCCGGCGGCACCCCCTGCGGAAGACACGGCGCAGTGGCCAGAGCCGCCCCCGCCGCCGCAGCACACGGTCAAGGCGCCACCTTGCATCACGCAGCGCCCCGGTCATCAAACGCCGGCCCCTCAAGAGACGCAGCCGTCCTGAAGAAGAGGAGCCAGAGGAGGAGCTGGAGGACCTGGGAGAGATCAATGAGCCAGCACAAAACTTTGAGTTGTAGAGCCAGAGCCCCTGAGAAGACCAGCCACCACATGGGCCTGGCTGCAACAATAAAGCATAGTAAGCTTGCATGATGAGAATGTGTATCTCTGGTGCACTGTCCACTAGCAATAGATCACTCAGTGTCCACCCGTGTCCCAGGGGTGTGGGTAGCCTCACAAGTCAGGGCATCCATGTCCATGCCAAACAGCTGTGGGTGGCACAATGTGTGGGAGGGTTTGGGATCAGAGTAACAGTCCATTGATACATGCACACTTTCATCTCAAGCCACAAGTTTCCTCAGTTTTAGTCTTCTGATTCTCTCCCCAGCAAGCTATCCTCGAACTCCCAGCAGTACTGTGGGAGACGGCACAAAGCGCCAAATGTTATTCTCTGTGTGGGCTCTGTTCAGCCTCTTGGGACTTTGCAAAAAGAGGGACCCAAAAATGGGCCCCAGGGGACGAGAGAAAACAGCAGGGACATCTGCGTGGCCTTGGTCACATGAACTGCCCAGCAGGGAGAGATTACATGTATTGTTTATATTCATCTATTCATCCCTGAACACCTTCAGAATTTCTGGCTGAATACCATCCAGGCCTAGGCATTCTTACATATTTTTTATAAAATTTATGTATATTTTTACAATAACCTGTACGTGTATTAGCAGCTATGTAATTTAGTATAAATGTTCTCTCCCCTTAAATCCCCTCAGAATGTCATTCTAGCAGTGGTATTCCACATAAATATGCAGAAAGTAGCTTACTAATGAAGCATTCCAAAGGTTCTATAACTTACAAAAGTTTGCCTAGATTTAAAAGCAATTGGAAGGATTAATGGAACAAAATTCTGTCAGAGGCTATGAAATATAAAGGCTTCAAGCCCAGGAATACTTGGGAGTATCCTCTGAGGAAGTATCATTATAAGTTTGACCTGCTCAAACAGTGCTTCAGCATTCACTGTTGGCCACTGTTGGGCATTCTTTTGTGATTGTGTAATAGTATGAGAAGCACAAAGCCAGACAAAGAGAAAGTTCCATCTTTTGCCTGATAAAATGTCAGACACTCAGAAACACCCATAAGTGGGAGCCAATTCTCAGCATACAAAAGAAACATTTATTTATTTATTTCCGTTCTGTAGCAAAGAAAGATGTCCTTATCAGCCTGCTACATTAAATCAGCTTTGGTCTGACATGCACTTCAATAGATGCAAAGTTACCATGGTGCTGATGGACAAGTATCCTCTCCATACAAGCAATGGCTTTAATTTGAAGTTTGGTGAGTCCAAAAGACTCTCTGATGAGTCCGTGAAGTACAGAGACTGAACTTGGTATTTAGTCTTCTGAGGATCTTGAAGATGTGATGTAAAGTGCACTGCTGTATGTTGTGCTGCATAAGCAGAAGCACATAAGGCTGTCTGGACAGAAACGATCAGTGCAAAATACCCTTGCAGGCTCAAGAAAAGAAATAAATATGAAGGATGGGAGGAGTGAACAATCCAACACCAATGAAAATTGCTAGGAAAAAAGAAAAGAGCTATTTAGCATTTCAAAAGGTGTCTTTCTTCTTATGTATGTTTACAGTGTCCCAAATATGTCAACACACCCAGAAATCCTCAAGCTAGAGTGGTAGCTGGCTTGTTCCAAAAGAGATCACCCTGATGGATGGTAATATATAGAGCTGGTATGTCAGTGTGGGCTAACCTGAAGCTACAGGGGTGATCTGCCAATTCTAATAAAGATAAATACAGCTCCTGCTTCACAGTGTTTCACAGTGCCAGGCACTGGCCATTGGTTTCCCCAACATGATGGATTTTATGGTCAGGTGTGGTGACATCTCATGACCAAAACAGCTTTCAGAGAACAGCTGGTTTGTTTTGAATGATGATGAATTATACTGCAGAACTCCCCATGAAAAATGATGTCCCATGCTTGCAAGTATTGCACGGATATGGATAAGTCCCAGCCAGCTCATGGACTTGGTAAACATCCTTGTGTTTTTATTGCAAGTTTCTGTCCATATTTTTCCCATGCTTTGTAACTCCCTCCTTTGTTTCTCAATCATCCTACATAAATTGATAAGCATATCCCCCTCAGTACATCCTTACAGGGTTACATATGGAAATGTGAAGACACTGAAGTCAGAAATATTGCTAAATGAAGGTACCACGTAACATCTGATTTCAGCTACAGATCATGAGTTTTAGCCATAGCAGCAACAGTGACTGCAAACCAAACTCTTACTTTCTTGTGGTGTGTCACTACAGAGCTACACCAGCAGTGCTTCTCCCTGTTGTGCACCAGTCAAACCCGCACAGGAAGTTCCACTGCTTATGAGCTCCCACACCTGCTAGAGGAAAATCCTGTAAGCAGCAGTGTTGGGCAGAAAGAGCACAAGCAGGAAGTTCTGAATGTGATAGAGCCCACTCTCCACAGAACCAGATTGAATCCAGGAAATTTCTCTGGTTACACTGTATATACACTAAAGCTAAATTTAGCCCCATATGCTTTACCTACCAAACTAATGGAAAAATTTACTACCACAGAGTATTGATACTTCATCAAAGGAGAGGGTCCATGTCTGAAATATCTGGAACAACAGCTCTCGAGCACATATATATACAAATTTAACTGAGTTGTGGACTTTAGTAAGGACTAATAAAGTAAGCTTTCTTGCACTATAGGCTAATGCACACCAGTAATTTCTGGTTTGAACAGAGAGTGCTGCTGTTTTCCATCCTTTGTGGTATTTTCCACTCTTTTCTTTAAAGAATTTCAGTATTTTGCCTGTCTCTTTGTGTTAAGAATGAGCAGTTTCAATGTAAGGCTTTTCACTATCCGAATGCTCTGTGTCATGTTTTGAATATCAGCATGCTGGCAGCAGGGGAGAGCAGGGAAGCACTCACAGGCAATGCCTAACGGAGAAGACAAACACCACCAACAGCAAGAAAATAAACAAAATTCCAGAATATTCCTTCCATCTGTTTGCTATACTGTGACAAAGTCCATTTTTAGTGTAATAGCCAAAGGGATTTTAAAAATGCTTCAGTACTGAAGAAACACATTTCCACTAAAGAAATGTACTTGGTAACTGTACCACAAGCAATGACGACTTTCCTGTTTGAAATACTGCAGTTCGTCGAAAGTGAGGGACTGTTTGTGGTGCAAAATGAATCCAGGTGAGGACTATGCAAGCTTTTCATGCACCGATTTTTGGAATGCCTGCCTGTGACATGCAGTACCCAAGCTGCTGTAGTCCTTCCTCAGCCCCTCACATTAGTCACATCTCACATCTGCATCCAGATTGTTGTTGTAGTATCATTGAATCATCATAGAATCCTAGAACCATAGAATCATAGAATCATCATAGAATCATCATAGAATCATCATAGAATCATCATAGAATCATCATAGAATCATCATAGAATCCTAGAATCATCATAGAATCATCATAGAATCATAGAATGGCCTGGGTTGGAAGGGACCTTAAACATCACCTAGTTCCAGCCCCACTAACCTGGCCAGGGATACCTTTCACTACACCAGTACTGAATATCTATTGAACACAGCTCAGCTTGTGCCAGACTCTTCTCCCATGATTCATGTCCATACCCACACTGATTTCTGCAGATAAAAGATCCATGTTACCAGAGCCATTTCAAGATCCCTAATAAACTAGCTTGAAATAGACCTGAAACCAAAGCCTATCATTGTGATACAGACAAAACTGCAAAAGAAGTCACTGAGAATAATTCTAAAGCAATGATTTCCTGTCTAGGTATTATGGCTCCTAGTTCCTACTATTTTGTGTTTTGGAGTGTGAGTGTTTTACAGGACTGGAAGTAAAGGCACAATATAATCTGCTTTCTGTTGGATTAGTAACTCTGCAGGCTGGAATCTTATCACTGGAATCAGAATACAGGGAATGCTGGAAGCCAATTTTTAAGCTCAGTCACATACCAGCCAGTAATCATATACAGCTCTCACTGGGAATATCCAAATTCAGCCACAGACACACTTCAGGCTAACCTACTGTACTCCAATCCACCCTGCAACTCTGCTGCAATGCAGAAAGTACCAGATCCATCAACACCAGAGGCATTTAACATGACATACAGACAAAACAAGCCCTAGCCCAAATCTTCACCAAAGAGGCAGTTCCTGTGTCGTAGCTCCAATTAGCAATTTACATGTACTGCAATATCACACAGACTCATTTCATCTTAATTTGTTTAAACAAATACAGTCCTACCATCGAGTAAAGGTCTCACTGAGAGTTGATTATGATCACTTTCTTTTTCAGCATAACAACCAAAGCCTTCCTTGATATCTGCTCCCTCTGTACATATCAAAACTGTGTTTAAAAAATTCCCAAATCAGGCCATGGGAGCATATATATGCCTAGGGAATTTTTCACAGGAAACAAATACAGTAAATCAAGCCAGTAAATTTATGCTAAAGATGTAAAGATAAGTGGTTTGTTTATGGGCTTTTTCACAACCTGACATTTAAAAACAGTTCCAGAAACTTTCAGGATTTGTTTCCTTAAGGGATGGGGAGTATTTTACAGCCAAATTTCTCTTTACTAGCTCATGAAAACTGCAAGGAGGAAAAAAAAAAAAAAAAACAACACACAGCCATTCACTTTTGTTACAAGCAGAACTCTCACTGCAGGATGTTTAATATACTTTGGAATCCTGATATATCATCCTCTGTGCATGAAGAATAACGGCAATTTCAAAAGAGCTTCCTTCAACTAAAAAAAGAGCTTCCTCCTTAACTAAAAAGAAAGAAAGGGGGAGGGGAAGGGGGAAGCGAGAAAAGATATGTTTGTTGCTTGCCTTTCTAAGACACTTAGAAAAAAAGAGATAAAAGCCAGTTTCCCAGTTGCCAGTGTGCAAGATATTATAGACAATCCAATGTACATGATGACAGAAGGGGCAAAAACCTAATCCTGCCTTATTCAAAATGCACAGGTTATTTGAGCCTAAGAGAAATTTCCTCAAGCTATTTCCACTGCAACATCCATGAGATTCAGTAAGCAGTTCTTATTTTATTGATAATCTTTGTCCCTGCCCAGAACTTGTGTATGGCTTTATTAATCCAAAAGACTCAGTAAGTGGTTGTCAAGCTCTAAGGTTTCTTTAAACATACTGATATCACCAGAGCTTTCTAACATTCAGTCTCTTTGTTAACAGAATGGCATCTTCTGTCACTTCAGCAAGAGACTTCTGGTGTACTTTATAAATTATGTTGCATTAAAAAAAGAAGCAGGCAGAAAGTTGGTAAGGATATTTGGAGAGTCTTCTAGTTTGCTGATGTTCAAATTCCCCAAATGCAACACTCATTACAATTTCTGGACCACATGCAGAGACAAGGGAAAATAGAAGATGAGCTGAAGAAAGCAAAAATCAGCTTCAGCAATGCAGGCAGATGTCTAATGGGAAATACGTCTTCCTGAAAGGGTAGTGGAAGTCCCATGGAAGTGAAAATCAAATTTACTCAAAGATCAGCCTCATGACTGAATTTTTTTAGTAATATTAATAATTCAGGCTCAATATGTCTATTTAATCTCAGTATAACTATGAGTTATTGATGCAACATGAACATTAAAGATACAAACATGATTCTGGGATGTTTCAGGTAAATATTAAAAACAAACAGGCAAATAAAAATGTTACTAGGATCTCAAATATCATGCAGTTGCTGTGTAGGTCCTCTGACTATTAACCCTGAGATTATTAACCCTGAGATTAATCCAGCTGGTTAGAGCATAGTGCTAATAATGCCAAGGTCACAGGTTTGGTCCCTGTACAGGCCATTCACTTAAGAGTTGGACTTGATGATCCTTGTGGGTCCCGTCCAACTCAGAATATTCTGTGGTCTAAAGCAGGAGGAAGGATTTTTCTCTGTTATTCCCACCTCAAAGAATGAGATCACAGAAGTAAAGGTTCAGGAAAGGGTAATAAAATTTTCAAGAGATCTGAAAAGATCACACAGAGACACTGAAATGCCTTTATCTGTTTGCTTTAGAAAGGGGCTACAAAGGATGAGACAAGATAAAAGTACATCAAATAGGGAACCATAGCAGTAAAGAGAGATGGGGAGTTTCTGTTTTCTGTTGCATAATACCATAACAGGAAAATGTGCAATGAAACAGTGGAAAGTGAAAATTGAAAGCCAGCAACAGGAAATCATTCTTCATACATGTAGACACATGACAGAATTTATTTTCATTGGAGCCTGAAGATGCCAAGAACTTAACAAGATGTTGAAGGAACTGGGTGTTTATGGGGCATAATATCATATTCTGAAACCATTGAGTTGCATGCACTCATCAGAAGACATTTCACCCTCACTAACATTCATGTTATCAACCCTAAACTTGCCTAGACAAAAGAAAAACTGCAGGCAATCCTTGGGTGTTACTTTGTATTCAAGAGTCTGACAAGGGCAAACTCTTGTCCCAGCTACCCTAAGCACAATAACCAGAAGACAGCTCTGAAACCAAACTTAACCCAAGCCAAGCTAAAAATAAAATTAATCTACTTGCAAAACACAAACACATTATTTCACAGGATTTTAAAATACAAAAGTTACAGTGCAAAAAGTAAGAGAAACATTTGTTTCTACCCACCCATATATAAGTGTTTTTATGCAGCTGACAAGCAAGTCTGAACTCCTACTTACCCACACAGCTGAGAGATTTCCGGAGAGGTCTTTTTCTTTTTCCTAAAATTACTGACCACCTCAGCACTATTAACAACTATTAGAAATTACTCACTTTCTCTGAGGTAAATGTGTACTTTTATGCCTGACCAAGCAATGTTCAAACCTGAAGATGAAGCTTTTTCACACATTAACATTCACACTGTGACCCTTCACTTTGATATGTACTTAGGTCTTACGAGGTCTTGCTAACACACACCAGACTCCATTGCCATTCTGGGAACAACAGAAGTGTTTCTGAGCAGGTTGCTTGCTGAAGAATTGCATTAAATCCCGCACTCATTGCAGCAGGAAACCTGTGAGGATAGATGTGAATGACCAGGTGGGAGGCTGACATGGTCCAAGGAGAGGAGGTCTGTTGCAGAGCCAGACTGCCTGAGCCGCTCTTACTGTCCATCTCAGAATCTGTTCCCAGACATATTCTCTAAAATACACATGTCCCCATGGAAAGGACTTCTGGTGCCTCTACTGCACCTTGCAACCTCTCTACCACTCAGACAGGGGTTATCTGTACATGAGAGAGAATACCAGAATAAAAGAGTAAAAGAAACTCTTGCCTGCACAATTTCCTTCTCACTCAGACAAATATTTTCTGCTTTCCTACACAGAAAACATGGTGCATGCAAGATAGCTTCCTCAAGGGTGGATACTTAAGTGATAGGACAGACATTTGTCTGCTCTATCTATAGGTAAAGGAGAGACCCCAACCTCAAAGTCTGCTGGCACTTCTCTTTGCTAGTATTTTCTGAACTTCCATTAATTTAATTTCTGAACTCCCTACACAAACAACCTCCCTCTATATCCCTTCACTCCACTGTCTGTCAAACCTGGCAAACATGAGCATCTCAGGCACACAACACTTCTGCCAACAGCATGATTTCTTCAATGCTTAAAACTTTACTCCCAGCAAGAATAATGGAAAGGGAGCTTCTTGGGCTGTATCCATCAATTTTCATTAAGCGTTTCCTTCTAAGCTGTGAGGCTACTCATTCCCCCATCTAGTGACAGCAATGCTCTGATCTGGGGAAGTGCTGAAAGGTTTGGGGAAAAGAAGATGAGAGCACACAACATGAACACAATCACCAAAACTTCAATCTCACCCAAGGCTATTAGAGGATACATTGCTGGTTGCCAGGAGTCACACAGAAACATAATTGCTCTGCAGACTTCCATATACCTTGACGGAATCAGATTTTTGTGAGCTGTAGATTGCATTTTTTTTCTCCCTCTTCCTACTGGTTTGTTTTGGGGTTTTTTTTTCTTCACTTCCCAGTATGGATACTCCATACCCATTTAAGCAAATTTTCTCCCTGTTTTGAAGGCAGGGCACACTGTACTAAGCCTATCAGAGGCCTGGTGCACTATGGACTGTTGGTAACATTTCAACAGAGTTGTGATGTACAGTGCAGAAAGAGTTTCAGTATTTGATGAAGACGACTGAAAAGCCAGTAGCTAGAAATCAGTGTCAGTTTGAAGGGGAGGCATAGGAAAAACACATTACCTCTTATGTGCTTGCAACAGGCCAATGTCCCCTGAGCCACTTGGGGACTTTGAGATAGAAGAGAGAGTGGAATAGACCTAGACCTTGATTTGGTCTGTGATTCCCATGCCCTCAGGAGAACCCAGCTGGAGAAACAAGTTAAGTGACTTACTTATCTAAGTCAAAGGACATCTGAAATAGCCTTGCCTTTCAGGAATGTAGAGCACTCACTGGAACTGACCCAAATTGAGCTGTTCTGAATGGTCCTGTGGCAGTGGTGACTGACCTAAAAAACGTCTGACTGTCCTCTTGTAGGCAGAAATGTCCTGTGGACAGCAGAAGACAGAGTAGGGTCTTCCCCCTGACCTACTAAGCAACAGTCATCTGAATCTATTCTTTGCATGGATTATCCAACTGTGTCATAGATACAAAGAAAGTTCAGGTCCAGATGGATAATAAATTAAGGCACAGCACCACAAACATGTTCAGACTGTTTTTAGTATCATCTTGGCTTCCCCTAATGGCACTGAAGAACAGCCCAGAGCTGGAACTAATGAAGCCTGCCAGGATTAATCTGGAGTTATGCTAGCTCTAGGATTTGGAATACACAGATGTCCTGCTGCTTTCCTATGCACCAGCCAAAGGTCAGCTGCACTTCCATGCTTTAACCTGACCACTCCACAAAGACGTTTCAGCTACTCTCCACTCCCAGTCTCCACAATTGTGCTCTTGAGCCCAAGCTGTCATGTATCAGCATCACTCTGTGTTGAGACTGATGAGCCATACTTGAAATCAGTGCACCAGGGAACATAAGGAAGAAATCCCCCAACTCAGGATCCACCAAACATGGTCCACAATCAACAGTGATTAGAGCACTGGGTGCCAAGCCTAATTTATAGTGGGAAGCATCAAACTCCACACCACATACTATTAGACATGCTATTTAGTTTTTTCTGTTTTCTTGGATAGCCCAATCATCTAGTGCAGTATGAAAAGCTGAGTTATGAAAAGCTTCAAAAATATGTAGAAGTATACCACAAGTGACATTACATCTGTGGCTTCCAAGGTTTTATCTGCTAAACATGAATCATTATTGTTCACCTCAAAGACTACTGCTACAGCAGTCAATTGAATAAGGAGCTAAATTCAATTAAAGTTCAGTTCCCACTGACTTTCAGCAGAGTCAAGGTAAGTCCCATTTCAAAACTCATAAAACTCCTTATGAAAGTTGCTTAATGCCATTTTTTAATATATATAGGTCCTACTTTAAAAATAGAGAGATGGGAAGGTTGTGATCCGTGTACTGAAGCGAGAGATTTGTTTACCTGCAGGAACAGCTGTGTAAATTAGCTTTTCCCCAGTACCATCAAAAACCTGGAACATAACTCATGACTGATGCCAGTTGTATCCTTCTTGCCTCTTCAAATCCTCAACTATATTGCAAATTATATCTGGGAAGGAATATCTGTGCAGCAATATTTTAAAGAGAGTCCTCGATGACAAGATGAGATTCTGGCTCTACTACCAGTCATGACACAAGGTCTGACAAGATTTCAATTGCATGTTGTTATAAACGACTCAAAACCTGGGCAGGAATGAGTAAATAAAATTTAATTTGAATCCAATAAAAACGTTACAAAGCAAAGGGGAAACAGCACTGGGAGCTTGATGGGACTTCTGTCCACCAGAGGCTCAACTCACACAATGGCGTCTCCACCTTTTATACTTTGAGATTCATTAATATTCAAAAGTAGTTCTTATATGTCCTTCTCATTGGTGGATCCCTTCTCATTTCTTGATTGGTGGTGTGATGGTCTCCTAGCAACAAGTGCCCCCCCCTCCCGCCACACCTTACAAGGGGCATCAAAACTATATTGTAACAACAAAAATACGTAACAAAAGACGTGTAAACCCCAACAACACTTCTCCCAAACATTCTCAACAACCGTTTCTCATTTGCATGAGACAATCACACCCTTATTTATAACAGATGTGACAGGCTTAGCAGATGTTTTGGGTCTTTCAAAAACACATTCTGTCTGGTAGGACTGTCAGACCAGGACTCTTATCCAAAGCCAAACTTTGCCCAAAGTAAGCAGCATTTGATTCAGAAGTTTGCTCCTGTCCATTAGGATATTACATAATTCAGAAAGCATTAATTAGAGTGCATGTGCAGGAGGGAACAGCTCCAAGGCCTGCTATAAAACGGTTGCATGTGCCTTGCCAATTACTGCTTTCTCAATGCCTTGTTTTGCTCCCCTGAAAAATAGGGTAGTATTTTTTTTAACTGTGGAACACTTTGAGACATTACTGTAGGAAAGTAAAAGAGTACAGACCAAATCTCCAGATTAAACAAAGCAAAATTATTCTCTCAGTTGTTACCAGTCTACTAAAAATGTGAATGAAAAAATTTAGAACTTGGAAGCACCATTAATATCCTGCATCCCACAGGATATCAAAGGAAATAAAAAGGTTCAGACCCTTGCAATTGGAATGAAACAGATGTGGAATACACAAGTGTGGAAAACTGAGGTCTAGAACAGAGCAGTTTCTTGCTTATGACGGCACCGTTGGCAGGACAGCTGACTGCCACTTCCTGTTTCACATCCACGTGCCTTAGACTCTGAACTCTGTTGTATCACAAACACCACTGGACACTTAGCCCTTCAATTCAAGCACTGCAGAGAAGACCTTTAATTCTTTGCAAGCACTTCTGCCAGGCCTGATTCCCTAGATATTCTGCTCAGCTACTTCTTCATTTTGTGCTTTTCATGTGTAATCATAAAGATACAATATATTCTTCAGCTGCTCAGGTTCTCACAATTCAGTCACACTAAACTTCAAAGGTGTGAAATTTAAGCTAGGTCACAAGCTCCAGAAACCAGGAAATTTCTCATTTCAAGGGGACAAAAAAAGTGGATTGCACCACCCACTTTTATGAGAATCTTCAGAATGACAGCTCTCCACATTTTTTAATCATTAATTATCCAACTTTCTGATTGTGTTTGTCTCATCCAATCTTTCTCCAGCATTTCTTTGGCACAAGGTGGGCCAGTTTTCTGCAGCTGAGATCTCTGCCAGCCTTAATCCTTCAGCTGTGTCCCAGTGAGAACTCAGACTCTTGGCCAGCTGGAACAAGCATCCCTTTCCCCCACCTCCATAACAGCAGGCACAGATTTTGACCGTAATGCTGTCTAGTATGTCAGAGTTAGAGTGAATGAGCAAGCATCAAAACATGTTTGAATAGAAAATGCTCTTCATCCACTCAGTAAATACATTTCGGATATGATGTCACAGTGTGCTGTGTTACCTCACCCTACATTCCACCACAACAACCCGAGCAGAATTTTGTTTCTTTATGGCCCTTTTATAACTGCTACTTCAACCACAGCGGCATGGTGGTGAGCTGCATCTAGACCCAGCCCGTGACCCAGCCATTCAGCACAGTTCAGGGTCAATCAATTACTGTTTCACAATCTCAGCAAATTTATCCTTTTCTAGCAGCAAGTTAGTTAAGTCTCAACCTTCCCACAAGGAATTAAGTGAGAATGAATGGCTCTGTGTCCAGCATTCCTTGCCGGAGGGCAGATTCATTTTAGTCACAGTTATTAGTTCCAAGATCTTGCAGAGGAGGAAGGCATTAATGAAAAGACACTGAACCTCATCTTAGGCTCCCAGCTGTTTCGTGATGTGGGTGATGAAACAGGCTTGTTAAAAATATCCCATCAGAAATATGATCTAACCAAATATAGCTCTAGTTCCTTTATGTGACTTTAGGAGACTGTACACAGGGAGGAGACCTCTTGGCATACAAGCTCAAAGGCTGTGCTATGATATCCTTCCTTTAATAAAGCCTTCTTGCAGCCATGTGCTAAAGAAAATTTTGTTGAAAAAAAGGAAAAACAAAACAAAAACCCCACAAAAGCTATTTTTGGCCCTGGATCTAAAGGGCTAAAATAATTATACTTGCAGTGACCATCAGGATTCTGATGAAGTTTTTCAGGCATAGTTTCATAAATCTTACAATATTCTTCCACAATAGAAATTTTCTTCACTAAGAACTTTATTGAAGCCACTGTTTTTGAAGAATGCATTACCTGCTAAGCTGCTACAGCCACAGCATATAGCTAGTCAAAGCAGGAGGTGAAGGAAACTGCTCTATCCCTTTGAGCAAAAAGGAGCTTTTTAGTTTATGAGGCAGAAGACTTTATGTTAGTCAGAAGATTCCATGTACCAGCTTTAGACTTCTGAAGTGTTTGAATTATAGACTCCTCTAACGTCTAGTAAGGATTCCAGTAACAGTTTGTTTCTAAGGACTTTGCATCCTTGCTCTCATGTGCAACATTACTGAGGCCACTGATGTGGGCAGCAAGCATTTGTCAGATGTTTTGGTTGTGTTCCAATTCTGTCTAAAAACTGAGACAAAATACGAAAAACTAAGAGTTACTTATATCTTTCAATTTTAAATAGGGTTCTCTTATTCTCCATGGAAATATGCTGGATAGGATAATGTCAGCTATGTTCTCTTCAAGGTCTCTACTCCATTCCAATGCAATGTCTCGCTGTATTCTATATGCAAAGCAATAAGGAGGCTGTGCAGCAAAATTACTGCTTCTTTCCCAAAGACAAATGTCAAGTTCCCTACTCCTAGTAGGATGCCATCTGCTTCTGCCCCCAATGTGTTCCTGCTAACCCTCAAAACACCTGCTTTATGACATACAGAAAATACAGAGCTGCCAAGCAGGAAGAAGTAGAAGTCAGGGAGCATGGAAAGTCTTCAGGCATCCCTCTTATGGCATCACCATTCTTCCTGCTGGGCCCAATATTTGCATGGTCTCTCTTCCCTGTAGGGATGGGGTCAGATGCTTGACCAAACCAAGATGCAGGCAGCATAGCTGTTGTCATTTATTTCAAGGACTAGGCAGTACATATTCATTCCTGTCACTTAGGACCACTTACAGAGTGGTTCCTGTGTTCCCCCACCTGTTTAGTTAATATCCCTGAGCCAGTAAAGGCCAAACACAGACATGGACAATATTGGGAGACTGAGTTTCCTTGCTTGGTTACCACCATGCTTTTACCACCACTCAGTCTTGCCCCAAACAACCACCCGTTTATTCACAGTTAATGCTGGCTCTGCTCAACGATATTTATATTCTACTTACAGCATTAAGATCAAATTGGATTCCAGGTAAATCAGAGTAAGACTCCAATAGACAAGTGAGAGCTTTTACATACAAAAATTTTTTATAGTCAAACAAAAGGACACAAATTGTGTGAAAATCGAAGAAAAAATATCATATCATTAGTTTAATTAATGGTCTAGCAAACTAATGTAAAATTAAGAAATACTTCTTCAATTCAAATGATCCCATTCCTGCTGTGGATTACCACTAAAGTAACAAATGCCTAAAATGAAGTATTCCAATGTCAAGTGCTCACGCTTTCAGTGCAGTAAGTTGTCAGCCAGAGGAATGATGTTGATGGTGAGTTTTTTCTTTCCAGGTCTTGTATCCAATCTATGACTACTTTGGGGTGTTTATACTCCACTTTGTAAACAAGTTTTTTCCTCTCCTAGTGGTTCTTAGCATTAGCCACTATTCCTTCTCTATACAAGGTATGATACAATAAAATGGGCATATGTTTCTGGGAAAGAACCAAACAAATAAGTAAGTGATATAAAAGTGAAGTAAAACCTTAAGTAAATCAGGTAATAATATAGCTGAAAAACAAGCTCGAAACAATAGAATAGGCAAAAGCCACCTGAAAAACTATGCTATTAGAGTTGGGACAGGCCAGCCAGTAGTCATCTGATCCCAGAATTAGACACAGTTTAAGTAATTTTATACACACAGCTAAAGTTAAGCTACAAAGACCATATAAGCTTGGAAAAGGCCTGACAAGTTTTATGGACTGGTATGGTTATTTATTATTAGAAAACTTGAGGTCTGTTATCAGCTCTAGAAAAACCAAGTTTCTGACAAGACTATAGAGCTATGGAGAGGAAACAGACAAAGCCAGGAGGGCACCATTTCAGAACACTAGAAAAATGCAAACATTAAATCCCAGTCTATTCCAGCTAATCTGCATGGATCAGTCCAAAAGGACAAAGCAAAGACACAGAGACCAGACTGCAAATCAGATGGAACACAGGAAGGCCAGGGTGAGGTTTGGAACAAAATCAGAAATCTGAGTAGGAGCTGAAAAACAACTTTGGAAGCAAGGACTATCATGGAAAAAATGGAATTGAGTAGAGAAGTGGCCTGACTTTGTTATAGCTCATATGGAGCTTTTGTGTAGAACCTCACTCCATGCCAGCATAGCACTGTTGGGTTGTGGGATTGAGCAGTTCAACATCTTTCCTTCTGCTTGACTGCAAATGCAGCTGCTGTCTCTCCATGCATTCACTCCAAGTCAAGAAAACAAGAGTCAGACATTACAGTGGGTCTCCAAGAAACAAGCAGGCTTTTGTATGATTTCTCATGCACCCTTTGTTTCTGGATATTGTTGGAAGCACAGGTTTCCAATTTAAAAGACAAGGAAGGCACAGCAGTTAGCTGAGGACATTTAGTCATAAATATATCCACATTATGTAACATGCCTCCTAACTGGAAGTTAGGAGTATAAGGGCAGTATCTCTTACATACACAAATCTTACAATACATCTGGTATGGCAGCTCAAGCACAGAAAGTCAAGAGAGAAACAATTCTACCTCACAGTTCATCAGGAGTAACTTCTTTCATTTTTAATCTTTCCTTATACCTTTGTAACAGCAGAAGTAAAGCCAGAAACCTCTCAAGCAAACTGGGAAAGAAGAATGCCTGTAAGCACTTTCTCTCCTAATTGGCAGACATATGTATTAACTGATCTCCTCTCATCACTAGGGAAGGGCCATGGATCAAATCCTTCAAGGCAACATCAGATCTAGTTGTGTTCCTGACACATAAGAAACATCAAACTAAGATGGGTTGCTTGTCTCCACAGGACATCAGTATTGACAATGAGGAAAATATAATCCCAGCAACCATTATTTTACTTCATCCTTTCAGCTTGTACTGACATATAGAGACTTGGCAGAAGAACACAATGCAAACACATACAGGAAATTATCAGAGGAAAAACACGCTGTAGATAAACTTTAACATAAAATGCCCACGCATTTACCAGCAATTATGTCATACTCCTAGTAAAGATAGGAGAGATCCCTACATCTTGTTTTATGATAAATGACTGTGTGAATTGTAACCAGAACGATCTGCAGGCCTTGAGACCCATGAGAGGAAAAGGGGGAGGGGAATGGGGCTCCAGCACTTTCGTGGTGGTTTTTGTTTCCTCTGTATTTATATTTTTCAAGACAAGACAGCTCTACTTGTTAGGCATAGGATGGCCTTGCCTCAAGGTTACAAGGTCTTCAAAAACCTAATAATGAAGAGGACAATGTGCAGAGAAAGACATGTCTGGAAAGCAGGAAAGCATTGTGAAATTCAGGCAAAACCACACAAAAATTAATGCATCTGCTCCTTAGAATTGATTGATTTAGAAGGTGATTGAAAGAGAAAAGTATTTATATTCAGAAAAACATGCCCAGTTCCTTGAAAGAGCAATTATTAGTCTGAAGGTTAAAATAAAATATTTGCTACTTGCTTTGGTAGAGTTCTAATTATTTAAAGTGTGAGTTTAAAAAAGCCTATACTACTCAAACGTGTAATTTTTTTATACTGTAGATATTTATCAATACAAATAGGTTAACAGTTACCTCTCCTGATCACTTTCACATGCAAAAAAAAAAGTTTCTTGTCCTGATATTGTAAATTATGCAGGAAAATCTTTATTTAATGTGCGATCAAACCGAAGGTTTTCTAAAGTTTAATGCTTTTTCATTTCCCAAGACATTCACGAGCCTGTGATGCATGCACTAGCATGAAAAACAAGAATGAATCCCTGAATCCAAAGAAATTATTCAGTACTGATTGGGCATTACTGTGAAATTCTCATAAATTCTCAGAAATTCTGCATACAGAGAAGTTTTACTCCTACTCAGATTTCAGAAAGAACTCTGGAATTGTTGTTATGAGACAAGTTACAAAGTGCATATTTCCACATCTACCTTTTTTCTGACAAAATTTGATCACCTTAGCCCAATGTCACTGCCTTGTCCTATTAAGTAAGTGTAGTACTGCTTGTACCATATACACATACTCACAACTCAAAACGTTCCCATTTTAAATGGCATTGCTTCCTCACTGCAGATGTGAGTAAATTAACTCACTCATGTGAGCAGAGTAGTTGTCAGGCTAAATGGAGGTTAGAAAGAAGTGTACATCAAAAGTTGCTGAAATGCAAAGAAAGCTGGCACTGCAGCTCTGACAGCCAGGAAGCTGCAGTGCCCTGTGCTGATGTGAAGTGTTGCTGGCAGCAGGGACAGCAGCTCTGGCAGCACTCCTGTGCCAGGGACGCCTGCAGGTATCTGGTGTACCTCTAGTGCCTGCTCAGGTGCACATTTGAATCCAGGCAGCCAGTCCTTGAAAGTAGAAGCAAAGTCAAGAGACAAACTTCTAAATGCTTTTCTACATAATGAGGATATGGGCTTGTTTATTGCTCCACCAGCTAAGAAATACCTCTGGTAATACCCATACCCCAGAATTCCCAATCCCGTTCCCCTCCCCAGCCAAAAAAAGGTTTATATAGATAAGGTTACTGTTTAATCATCATCCCGATCACAAGATTTTCTCACTGTACGTAGGATTTACTACTATTTTTATATAGGCTGGAGGAAACAAGGTAAGTTTAGCAATAAGATTTTGCAAAGTAAGATGTGGGCACTGCTTCCCTGATACAGTGCTGGGTGTGTGTGATCAGCCACACCACTTGCTGGAGAGGAGGCAGGTTGACAGGCTGGTGGGTTAATCAAGGATGGGCTGACAACTCATGAAGCTCAACAAGAGCAAGTATAGTGTCCTGCACCTCAGGAAGGAACAACCCCATGCAACAGTACCTGCTGGGGACGACCCAAATGAGGTTTTCCTGCTAGAAATAATTCAGCTTTTCTAATTATGTGAGCATAAAGGGCTTCTTTGTTATTTATTTTGTGAAACAGTGCCCATACCTGCCATTTGTAAGTAGTCGGGGGAGGAGGATAAAATCTCCTTTTGTTGCTCAGGAAGTGGAATAATTTTCTCTATGATGAGTTTTTTAATCTTTGGCACAAGTTGCCAGCACATATTTGTTGATCTTCTTGGCATTCTGCTCATGTCTCTGGCATTAACACCTGCTTAGAGCTTGTGGAAAGTGTTCTCCTATTCCTAAAATTTCATCCTCCTTCTCCTGTCCACCCTCAAATCTCAGTAGATCTCACAAAAACTGGCTGTGATACCACTTCTCCTGCTGATACACAGTGAGCTCTTCATCTCATTTTTCCTCAGCAACACATTTGCTAATTCTTCCTTGGCATTGTTTATAACCAGATATCAATAGATCCTGTGCAAACCCAAGAGCCAATGACTTAAAAACGGGCAAAGAGGGAGGACATAGGAAAGGTGACTCTTACAGTGGCTTGCCAGCTATCAGTTTTGACCCAGTATCAACCTGTTTCCTTCTCCATTCCCTCTTGTGCCCAGAGCAAAGAGCAAGCTGCTGCTTCACAGGCAATTTTCTGCTTAAATAGCTTTAGGTGACAAAATATAAAACCAAGGAGTCACCAATAGATCCCAGTGTCAGCTACAGAAAGATTCCCAGCCATAAATTTTAGGACATGCTGTACATGCACACACTCAGTGCTTGTTCCCCATCATGGTTGAAAAAGTGGAGCATCATTAATTAATATAGCAAATGGATCCTCAGTGAATCCTCCCTCCATTCTTTACCACTCAGGTCCCTGCTGCCAGCACCTAGAATATATTCAAGGCCAATACTCAATCTAGCCCAGCTCAGGAAAGCAACTGTCAAGATACTTTGGGGCTTCTAAATATTTCAAGACCACATATGTCAATATTAAAAGTCACTCAACTTCTGCTGACTCAATTTTGACCATTCAAGCTGCTGTTTTCATCTCTTCTCACGAGGAATCAAGGTTTCCAGCAAAATGGTCAGCTAAGATCAGCTTTTGTATACATGATATAAAATCATTTACCTCACTATCCTGTGGTTGTATTAAATCTACAGGGCTAGCAGGGGAATCACTGAACTATTATTTTACTGTTTTACTACAAGAAAAATGATGAACTAGGATCTTAGGAAGCTGCTGTTGAGACCTAACTCTACTTATGTCAAGATTTAAACAGGGGAAAATAAAAACATCAAAAACTATGAAAAGTATCAACGAAATATTTAGTTCTGATGATGTGATACCATGATTTTCAACATTTGTAAGTGATAGTACAAAACTGGACAGTAGGGTATAAACAATCTCACTGCCTGTTGAATAAAAATGGGCAATTTAATGATGTGTTTTCAACAGGAGACACCGTTTAGGGTAGGAAGTTATCTATTACAGCTTTGATAGTTGGCAACATTATTTGGCATGCTGTATGTTTCCATGCAGAACTGTTTTATGTGGTTATTAAGTAATAACTGCTCACAAACAGAGTACAGCATTGACATTACATCACTAACTGCAGGTTTGCCTATATTTAAACTTGTCAGGAAAGTGGCAATGAAAGAAGTGTGGCCTTTTCCTTGCAGCTTTCAAGCACACAGGGGTTATTTCTGTTTTGGCAGATAGCATTCATTTGCTAGCGTAAAGGTTTTTCTGAGCCTCTTTAAAATTATTCAGGAGCAAAACTGTTAGCTAATCACCTTGTAAAGAAGTGAGAGCTCTGTCTAAGACACTGGGAAAGGTTTCAACTCCCACCAAGCTGGGAATATAGGAGCCTCTATTAAATAACACAGCAGAAATCACAGTCACGGAAGGGATTGGAAGGGACCTCTGGAGATCACCTTGTCCAACCTGCCAAGGGTCACCTAGAACAGGTTATACAGGAACTGTTCCAGGCGGATTTTGTGGGAGACTCCACAAGCAGGCTGTGCAGGCTGTGCCAGTGCTCTGCCACCCTCAACATAAATAAGCTTGTTCATGTTGATGTGTTTGCCAATTATCCCACAAGGGAAGATTTCCCTTTCATTTGCATTATTTTCACTACTCTGGAAAATTAAGCTTTGAAGTGAAAGCTAAAAATTGGAGGCCTGTTTTTAAAAGGGAGAAAGAATACTCCATCCACTCCATCACAAGGCTAGTCAGCAGAGAGAAAAAAAGGTCCCTTCAGAGAGAAACAGGTCTCTAGATGCAGCTAGATGCACCATAGCCATCGTGAAGGGATTCCAGCAATGTCCTTCAGCTCGTGGACTTCACTGTAGAGGTGGCAAAAATATAGCTGAAAGGAGGAGGTAGAAAGAGAGAATTCAGAGCTAAAGCAAATTGCCAGTGAAAATGCACGACTCAGGTGTATTGCTGCAGACTGGATTATTTCAAACTCTGAACAAGGCAGGACTGGGCTGCAGAAGCTATCAGCACAGTCCCCAGCCTACAGAATGGCCATTGTGCCCCCCTGCACATAGCCCACGTAAGACTGCTGTGCATGGACACTGCTGTAGCTGTGTGTAAATTACACGCTATTTATGTCACCTCTGAATTTGGCTTGTTGCTTTTTCCTTTTAATACAAGTTGGCTTCTACATACGGCAATTAAAACTAACCTGGCAAGTGGGAGAACACCTGTACAAACCTCTCATTATTCTGGAATTCCACACTAATTGTAACACATTTTAAGAATTCAGTATTGCCTGAGGTGGGCAATTTTTTTGACGTTTTTCAGGCAATGAACTTCCACCAGAGGAGCTGACACTTTCTCTGATCCCACAGTTTTAACATTACCAAATCCTGATTAGCTTTGTGGATTAATCAGGTTTCAGGCCTAACAGCCAAGATGGATTTTACCTAAAGCTTTATTCACAGTTGACTGGGTGATACCTGTTATAATTTACAAGCACTGGCAGATCTGCTTCAGATAGCTCCTTGGAAGTAATTATCTGTCTTGCTTCACGGGTGCCACGTGTAATATACTCCAAAACACTAAGTTACATAGAATTTACTGATGTCTTGAGTTCTTTTATTCAAACTCAAGACTGATCACATTCATCAAGAGGGCCACAGGCCTGGAACCAGCTTCCAAAGAACTGCAGTTTGTTTATCATGCAAAGGTAGTGATTTCACTCTGCTTTGCTGAGAGAACAAAGCAATTTTGATTTGGAACGTGCTTTGCTTGGGCAATCTGAGACTGTTTAATCCTGAAACTACAAAATTCATATGAACTAACTATTTGCCTGAGTTTTGACAAGAAACATAGCTTCACAAATCCTGCTATCAAGGCAAATTCCTTATAATTAAAAATAATCTGTTCTATGTACAGGATGCAGTTATAAGGACTGAGAAATACACAGTTCTTCTGCAATGCCTATTCTGTTCTCCTTGAGGTCAGTAATATTTTGGGCAGGCAGAAGGCTGCATGCTGACAGAAAGGAACAAGACACCACAAAGAGGGCTTACCTGTGTTGATACCAACAGGGTTACTATATGGAGGTGTTCGAGGCCAGGCTGGATAGGTCTAGAGGAAGGTCCTCTGCCTGCAGAAGGAGCTTCAAACCAGATGATCTTTAAGGTCACTTCCAACCCAATCCACACTATGCAAACTTTGCACTGCTTGCTCTTTTGAGCCTTGAGAGCACTTTCTGCATGACTTTCCCAGACCAGTGATGATCTCCATATTGGGAATAAGGAGGGAAGCAAGTGATTCTGTGAATATCAAGAAGGGAAAAACCTCTAATCTCACTAGTGTGATCCTAAGATACTCCGCTATTAATGAACTGAAGACATTCAAAGTAGTCCCTGTTAGAGAACAAAGGAAACAGCAAAGGAAGGAAAATTGCAAGGCATGCTGTTTCACTTTTTAGTAGACAAAATGATGCAAGAAGCAAATGCAAGTGTATTACTAACCTCACCACAGTGAGAATAAAAATAATGATAAAAAAGAAATTTATTCATTATTTGTGGTTTGACAATTTCTTCTATCTGCTGGAATGAGATACCATGTGCAATTAGTAAAACCAGAAGTTCAAACATGATTCCCCAGAAGACATTTCACAGTGCCAATGCCCCTAACGACCTTGGAATGTTTAAGTATGTAGCTGAGCAAGGCTCAGCTATTTCAGTAGCAGAAGGTTTTAGACCCTAATATTTTCAGTAATATCAACTTCTGTCCTTTTGCTCTGCTATCTTACCTACTTTCCTTTATTATTTTTTCTTATTATTTTTATATTTTTTTTAAAAAAAAAGGTTGGCCAATTATGGAGTCCTGTGGAAAGATGGACATTTCAAAAGTCATATTTCTAAAGACAGCTTTCTCCCCCAAGTAGTGCAGCAGATGACTTTGCAGCAGTTACATTAGATGTCTGAAAATAAGATGAGAAATCAGAACCTCAAATCTTTCATAATTTTTTGTCTTGGTATTCATTTCCTTTAAGAGAATCTGAATCTTTTTCTTAAATTCTCAAAGCAGCTAGTAATGGCTTTGGGTTTGACTTGGTCCAAAAATGTAAAGCAAATCCAATCAAGTTTTATGTAACAGAGACAATGAACAAACTTCTGTAACCTACTCTAATCTCACTGGCATCTTTTAATCCAAATTCTATTGTGGGCATTTTTAACAATATAAGCTGTAAAGTCTGAATTCAGATCCACTTTTCCCCCTATTGCTCAGACCCAGTTTTTCAGTGGAGCCTGCTACAGAAATGAGTACCCACAAAAAATAAGAGTATCCAAAAAGAAATAAGATGCTTTTCAGTCAAGTGTTTTTCAAACCCTATCTGTTTAAGAATACACACCTCATACTTAGGAATCTTTGGAAGGCATGTCATCACACCTTCTCCCTTTGAACCGTTGAGCCTTTGTACCATCCTGTCCATGCAGGACTTTTTTCTTTATTTCATCAACTTCAACTGATCCTGTTTTGCAGGCAGGCCTATGTGAAAGTGAAGGACAGCAGAAAAGGCTAGGCAAAATGAAGGAAAAGCACAGCATGATTACAATTCCCAACAAATCCTGGACAAAAGATTTGTCTTTTGAGAAGCATGCAATAGTATGGGGTGCTGATCCTAGCCAGCAACCAAACACCCATCCTTCCTTGGCTCACTCAACTCTCCTGTGAGACAATAATTAAAAAAAAATCAAAGGAAGGAAAATAGCTTATAGATAGTGATACTGACAATTTAATAAGAAAACCAAAAGCTGTGTAAGCAAAGCAAAAACAAGGTATTCACACCTTACTGTTGGCAAGCGGGCAGATGTTGAGCCACTTTCTGGGAAACAGTGCATCCCCACATGTAGCAGTTGCTTGGAAAGAAAAATGCCACTTTTCCCTCAACTTTTACTGTTGAACACATCATACAGTATGGAATACCACTTTGGTTAATTCAGGTCACTATCCCAACTATGTCCCCACTCAATCTCTTGCCCACTGCTAGACTACCCACAGGAGGCAACCTTGACGCTGTCCAAGCAACACGCAGCAGTAGTCAAAACACCAGTGCTACCCACACTATTTTAGCCACAAAGCACAAGCTCCTTGTGAGCTGCTATGAACTCGAGTACGTAACTTTACTCCAGCCAGGACCAATACAAATATACGTATGTATAAAAGAGTTGGGTTTTCTTGTATTTAAGGAATGCACCTCATGCATTTAACTCGACCTTTCTATGGCTGTAGGATAACTAACAAAAAAATGCAGGACAGAACTTTGGGTTTGAGGACTTATCTGCTGAGTAAGTGCTACAAAAAATGGTTAGTATGATTTCATTAAATGAGAAGAAAGAAGTAAAAGCAGGACAGCCTCTCATTCTTCCAGATAATTCTTAGACTTTAACACACTTCTTAGGAATCCTCACTTTAATATCACTTCTCACTCAACCCACCTCCTTACAATCCCAAGAGCTCAAGCAAGTCAATGTTGGTTTACCCATGCTCAGCACCATCTTTTTTCCTTTAA
The DNA here is from genome assembly GCA_013400495.1 of Nicator chloris. Taxonomy (NCBI): domain Eukaryota; kingdom Metazoa; phylum Chordata; class Aves; order Passeriformes; family Pycnonotidae; genus Nicator; species Nicator chloris. The sequence continues at coordinate 42,622 of WAAE01018595.1, read as the reverse complement.
TTTTCAGCCTTAGATGGAAATTCTCTCCATAAGTGGTTCTGCTGCCAGTCTTATGCCTGAATGCTTTAATTAAAATGCTAGAAGTGATGATTTAAGAGTCTCATCATCAGGCTTGGCATAATTAGACTTCCAGACCCAGTGTCAAATGCTCCCAGGGCTGCCCCAACCTTTCATCCTTCTAAGGCAGCTGTAGGCAGTACTATACAACATGCTTTGCAGCAAGAACCATTTCTGAAAAAAAAAAAAAAAGCTTTAGAAGAAAGGTTTTGTCTTCTTTCTTGAAACATAAAAAAATCCCCCTGGCACTTTTTCACAGAGTCCAGATTTCTGTTTATAACCACAGCCAAAGCAGCCCTAACATATATGCCAGAAGCAGCTTTTTTTTTAGTAATGCCAAGCGTATGATGTTGAAAATTGCCTGATGATCCTCTGGAGCAGAACACGGTATGTAAATAGCCTCACTATTTATATCCTATATAGGGCCAGTTTCAAACTAAAATGAGAAAATTAAATAGGAAAAAGAGGTCAGTGCACTCAGATATTTTCCAGCACTTGTCAGCATCAATTAAGCACAAAAGATCAAAGCATTAGAAACAGAACAAGACTGTTTTCAAGGTGTCTCAGATCCTACTGCACTGAGTTGACAGCTGGGTATGTACCACAAAGGCTTGCCAGACAGAGCCAGAAGTGAGCCACTGTGGTCATTTATACAGGTTGTCTCTTAATTACTACATTTCCTCTTTCTTCTTGGAGATTAGGTTCTAGCTTTTCCTGAACTATGAGTGCTGTTTTACACACGCACTGCTTTCACAAATTAGAGAACACTGGGGCATCATCTTAATTGTTAAAAATTCTTGATGTTGTATAAAGGTAATATCACTACAAACTAGCAGTTAAAATGTTAGTTTCTGGAAGACCAAGTTAAGCAGGACGTCCACATTACTAAAATCTCACAGCTGGGGCCTTGTAGGGAGAACTTACACAGATGTAGTCAGTTTAAACAAGGCACATGGTAGTTTAAGTAAGCAGTTACCATAAATGATGCATTTTCACCACTGAGGTCCAAGTCGCCAAGCTTTTCTGCACTCCCTATTTCCATAAGTGTTGTTGTACTGCCATCTGGTGGGAAAAAAATCATAGGAAGAAGGATAGTCATGCAGGTATATGAACAGAGGCATTGCAGTGACTGAGAGTAAGAGAATCCCGAATTCCCAATTCCAATGGTTGTGTTTTAGGATCCAATTCCAAAGTAACTTGCAGATACACAGAGAACTGCCATATAGTTTCTACATAATAAAGAAATAACAAGACCGGGAGACTTAGGCTGAGTATCAGTAAGATAGATGCCACAGGCACCAAAGCAGTGACTAGACCACAAATCAAGCCACATGAATAGATACTGACATTGTAATATGAGTTATCTGATGGCCCACATGAATAGAAACATTTTCTAGGGAAAAGAGAAATTTACATTCAGCAAATAAGTCACTAACTGGGAACTACTATCAAAATTACTCAGAAGTGCACAGTGCTTATAGGGCACATGTAATTTTATGGCTGTATCCCTTCTTTGGGTTGGTCCAGTTTTACAGTCAGCTGCACTTAACTAAAAGGTAAACTATGGCCTGTTTTAGTCAACTAAAGAAATTAGTGCCTTACCTTGTGCCACTGGCTTTAATCAACTTGGGAATGCAGTGCCCATTCTAACTCAGAACCTGTAAAAGGTTTTTATTTAGCCCCTATTTCCTTGGTAGGGTTGGTGCAGTAGGGTCCAGAAAGGACCATCTGTCCCTCTTTAGAAGAGTCAAATGTCAAGTGGAAGTGCTGCTGAGTTCTTTTCTCTGCAATGTCCAACCCTAATACAGATGGTGCAAACAGTTGTCCATGTCTGGCTCTGAAGAGGAAGCAGAAGGGATATTCCTGGGTAGAAAAATATGTCCTCTCATTTCAGTGAGATCCAACTTTCAAGGATGACAAGAAAGTCTTTTGAGGTTTTGAGGGGGTTTTAAGACAAAATGTATTCCATCGGTTGCCTTTAGCCAACGTGTTTCAGGCAGGGACTTGAGATAATGGCACGGAAATATGACTGATCTATCCATTAATACAGCATGTCACCACCAAATGGTATTATTTATGTTTTATGAGTCTAAATGTGTTTTGTATGTTGCTGAGTGTGCTTCCATTAACTCTCAGGCACAAAGGAACATGTTTGCATTTGGCAGCAGATTGTAGACAGTGTGTGAAAGCAGAAACTGGGAGAAGTGCAGCTGAGGGCTGCCATTCTCAGCAACAGGCGCTAACTCAATAGCAAATCCCTGCCCACATCCTAGGATGGCACAGTAGAGTTTAAGAGGTCAATGCTTTCATAAATACAAACTTGCTATTACAAAAGGGCATGATCCAGTTTACACATATAGAGTTGTCAATAGTAATCAAAGCATTCTTCCTCTCTGGGTCATGTCAAAGCTGAGATCCAGGCATCTCAGGATCTACTGCCATGGTAATAACCAGACAAACATGGTTCTCTGGGTAGGTTATGGGCAATCCTTGACCAGAGATTTCAAAGAGCAAGGGACTGATTCACTCCTCATCACCCTGTTTTGAGTACAAGAACACATTGAGTTACTGTGAGGTCTTATCCTGGATAATTTTTTACGATTCTAGGAAACTAACAAGTGTTCCATAAATTATATCAGTTTAGAGTCCAGGTTAATTCACTGTGAGTTTGGTTCTAGGTACCTCAGAGATAAAATCTTTTCTTCTTTTTCTTTTCTTTTTTTTTTTTTCCCCAAAAAATGTGATTCTGTGGTCCCTGAAATCCACAGACTCTCCCAGAGGGGCATCTTTTCATTCAAGAGGAGAGATGGCTGACAGGCAAAAATTCACACTATAGTAGGTAAGGGAAATGGGGAATTTTCAGAAAACGGCAATTAACTCCTCAGGAACATCACAGAGTCTATCTGCTTTACCAGATAACAATGGATAAGCTGAGAAAAAGGCCAGTAAGAACTGCCTGAATAAGAGAGCGGTGTAGAAACAGACCAGTGATGACAAGATAACAGTGCTGTTATTGTTAGTATCTTTTGCTGTTTGCCTTTTTTTAATTAGAACCAGCTAAAATGCCTACATCTACATCTAGAACAGTGAAAAAGGTAACTGAGACACTTCCTGAAGTGTCTTCCTGACACTTCAGGAAGAATCATAAAAGCACTGGAAGGAAAAATGGAAGCAGATGCACTACTGGAACAGATAAGACCAAAATACAATGAAATTGTACTTCAGAAACTAGAGGGAGACAGACAAAAGAATGAGTTTACTGAAGTCAAATATGTATCTCCTCCTGTGGGAGATTGCTGGTCCCAAAAGAGGAGGGGGAAAAGAATTAGTAAATTTACTTTTCTTGGTTATCGTATTTGCTCAATTATAGCTTATGTAAAAAAGTCCCCCACAGAAAGGAGGGTAGGCAGATGAATCAACAGATAACTTTACCTTGCAGTTCCACTGGGGGTGTGATGGATGTTTAAGTATTTCCAGTCACAGTGCCAGAAAAATGCGAGGAGGAGTCTTGCCTCTTAACCACAAATGCTTGGGAAATTTGGAAAGGTCAGACACCATTACTTAATGGGAATGAAATCATGACAATGGAACAAACCCCAAAACAGCAGTGATAGTCCACTGCTTGGGAACTTTATAGGTTTGGAAACAGAAACTGGCCAGACTAAAAATGCCAGGTGTTAACCAAGATCCAGACCTTGTATTACTATTCAGACTTGTATCAATTCAGCTTGCTTCTGAATTTTGCAGCAAGGTTCTCTGTTTAACAACTTAAATCCAATAAACTTAAACTTTGTGTTTAGAGAACAGACAATACAAAATCCAGATCTGGATCTAAAGCACAGAGAAACAATCTTGGAAATAACACCTCTTCTTCCAAGAATTTCAGCTGAGCAAAATTCACAGAACCACAGAACCACAGAATGGGTCAAGTTGGAATACACAGTTGGGTGATCTGGTCCAACCTCCCTGCTCAAGCAAGGTCATCCTAGAGCACATTGCACAGGATTGCATTCAGACCGTTCTTGAATATCTCCAGTGTGGGAGACTCCACAGCCAAATCTGTTCCAGTGCTAAGTCACCTGCACATTCTTTCTCATGTTCAGGTGGAACCTTCTGAGCTTCAGTTTCTGCCTGTTGCCTCTTGTCCTATTGCTGGGCACCACTGAGCAGAGCCTGGGTCCTCCCTCTTGGCACCTCCAGCTTCCTCAGCCTTTCCTCATGAGAGAGATGCTCCACTCCATTAACCATCTTTGTTGCCCTCCACTGGACCCGCTCCAGGAGCTCCAAGGCTCTCTTGGACTGAGGAGCCCAGAACTGGACACAGCACTGCAGCTGTGGCCTCAGCAGGGCTGAGTAGAGGGGCAGGATCACCTCCCCTGACCTGCTGGCAATGCTCTTCCTAATGCACCCCAGGACACTGTTGGCCTTCCTGGGCCCAAGGGCACACTGCTGGATCATGGACAGCTTGTCCACCAGGACTCCTGATCCGTCTCTGCAGAGCTTCTTTCCAGCAGACCAGTCCCCAGCCTGTACCAGTAAATGAAAGCTGCTTCTATCTCTGCAGCAAAATTAATGACCTAATCTATGGACAAATACTCAGGTTCCCTCGATTTAAGTGCCCCTGTCCCTAAGTTATTTGCAGTCTCTGGTGTCTGTGATCCTTTGAGCAGGGGATCCCCTCTTAGACCTCTGGACAGACTTCATACTCTGAGATCCTTCAGCCAGGAACCAAAGGTAATAGCAAGGTAAAGTCTTCTGTTCCTAACTTTTAATAAAGGAATGTATGCTAGTAATAAAAAACACTGGAAAACCATCCATAATTCCACTGTGAAATTAACTGGGTACTTACAACCAAGTTGAAACAATTTCCAGCTATTTTATGCTACTCATTTAACTTCAAATATTTCAACTTTAAGATTTGTTATAAAGAGAAGGTACTAAATGCAAAGAGTTGCTAAGTTTCCTCCAGTTTTCCACCTACCAGATGGTTATTACCCTTAATAATGCATACAGAGCAGAAAGCACTTCTCTTCCCACCACTTCCAAAAGGATGCATCTTTTGGACATTACAAGCTGTCCCCTATCACAAACTTATCATGTTTGTACATACCAGATTCCTCCTCCACCCTCCTGGGCACCAGCAGTGCTTTTGAAATAGAACCAAATTAATTTTCAGGGAGCTTGCTGTAGTTGTATTTTATTCCTGTGTTGTCATGTCACAATTTCAGAGCTATTTTAGCAGTCTATTAAACACTTCTCTCCAGAAATTAAGTTAGTTCAAATGAAAGGAAGGTATAACTAACAGGTATGGTATTTCATTCTTACTCCTTGCTACACAGACTTCATTTGGGAATAATAGCCTTGTTGCACGAGGCAAACACGATGAATAAATAAGGATTCAAAGCAGTGTAACATTACAAGCAAGCTTCACAATATAAAAAGCCTCATCAGTTAGCGTCAAACTACATTGTTATTGGCCAGTGCCTGCACAGCTCCATTCTCCTATCATGAGACTGTTGTATAAGAGCATCTGATACTGTGGTTGTATCATGTCACAAGAACCTGCCTGGTGACTGTGCCACAAGACTACAACTGATGTTGTCACACAACACTGTGATATCTTAAAGGGACACTCCTGAGTCATTGCTTCATAAGAGCACATTTCTGTCATAAAGTCAAATCATCTCTGGGCTGCAGCACTTGGGATCATTAACATCTGATATGTATCCAGATACTGCAGCATATGGGGAGAAATGCCAAAAGCAAACAGGTTTTGTATCATCTCATTGTAGGTGCCTAAATTAGAAGGCTAATCACCTCATATCATCCAGGGACAGAAATACAAGCATTCAAAATACCATGTATAGGTACAGCTTAAGCAACATTGTCCTTAGCTGCTCCTGAAAGAATCCATTGCTGCCACTAGGGAACCTGGGGAAACTAGTCTAAGATAAATATCCACATTTAGATGTCCAGTGTTTGACACAGACTGGCTTGATTTAAATAATTTTTTGCAAGATTATAACACATAGGGCACGGGAGGACCCACCAAACTCAAACAAACAGAAGTAGTGAGCAAACCCTTGTATCTGTAAGCTAACATAAATCCACTTAAATCAGTAGTCTCACTAGTTCCAGACTGTCAAAAAACCACAAGAAAACTAGTTTGCTGCTGTATTCACTTCCTGTTACAAACAGGCAGGCACTATCACGATAAGGTATATTCAATAAGTAATTAAAAAATTTAACACATAAATGCAAGAAAAAAAACCCCCAGAGATAAGTCAGTGTTACATTTGCTGATATAATGTTTCCTTCATTTCTTTCAAAATGCATTATTAACAGTGTAGATGTGCACTTCACTGACCTCACTGAATGCCCAACTACATTATGACCATTTTAGTCCTGCTGTTAAAAGGAACTGCATTATTTATACATGTCTAAAAAAGCTTATCAAACCAAGTCTTCAAATCAAACAGAATAATTTCTTTGCAGTATTCTTGAAATACACTGTGGTCCTCTTTCCTTTGAGCTGCAATTCAGAATTATCAAGATCTCACATAAGGCTACATGAAAAAGATCAACAGCAGGCAAACCAAGCCAAGTGCTTCCCCACCTCTGCCAAGAATTAAACACAGCGCTCCATCAGCAGGAGGGCTTTCTTTGGTAACAAAATCTGTCTCAGCCTGTATGTAAAAGGTTTCCTAAGGCTGCAAATTAAAGCTTAAAGACCACAAAAAAAGCCTCAAGACAAAGAGAGCTCCTATAGAAAAAATGCTGTATAGAATTTCCAAAAATAGAGGTAATAATTACTTCTAGTAACAACAGTAATATTAACAATAGTCCCTCTTTTGAATGATTTTCCTTCCTTAGAGATCTCAGCATGTTTTATAATTTATATAAGCAACAGTGTGCGGTTCACTTAATATTGAAATCCAGCCATCTCTGAGCACAACTGAAAAACAGAGCATTAAATTACATTTCATTATGTATGGAAAAGAAAAAGAGCTATATTAATTTGAAATCACAAGGGAAGTTTCACAAAACATTTGGAGAAAACACCAGGGCTACAAACCACTCCCTGGAAAAGTGCCATTCACTATTTAACAAACTGAAACGGTCAAGACTTCTTGCATGTCAAAAGGAAAAATTAGACTGCACTTCATCCCCTAACCCCTGCCAGCACTGCCCTGAAACAAGCTGGGGAGGCAGTTCTTCAGTGATTGAAAGGGAGAAGCCCAAACACCGTATGGGAGTGCTCTTAAGAGCAGCTCTTAAAAAGGTTTGAAAAATGCACAGGCACTACTTGCCCTGGAAATGGATTTATTGTGAGCATGAAGCAGTCTGCTAGTTCTGTTCCAGGTTGCCTGTATGCAAGCACAGGCTGACATATGGACCATACATATATCTGACTGATAATGTCATATTAGTCTGATTTGTCTTAGCACAGTATTAAAGACAAAGCTGCAGTATAACGAACAAAACTGTGGCAATAAAACAGATTTCTGAAGGAAATTAGTCTGATTTGACAAGAGTGTGCAATCCAAGGATAAGTATCTTTGCTATAGCAATTCTGCTTATTAATTAGCAGCAGTGAAAAAGGAGACTGTGCATTTCAGTTCCTTCCCTTCTTATTAATATGCACAGTAAGTCAAAGCTTCCGTCATACAAAGCAAGACAGAACACTGTTAGCTCTCTCCCAAAGAAACACATGGGCCTTCTATGTGTAGCTCATACGAACACTTCTAACTCCCTCTGCTCAGCTTTTCCATCACCCATCATTCACTCTCATCACTGAAAGCCACCAAGCGTGTGGTATTTCTCAAGTACAGATCAAGTGTTACACTCAGAAAGTATCATAAAGTAAATAAAAAAATATAGCTGGAGGTAAACAGAATAAAAACAGAAATTTAATCCTGTTTTTCTTTTAAATTTATCCTTATGTTCTCACCACACCAGAAACACTAGATTGGAAATCCTACATAAGCTGTCTCCTTGAAACTCCTTGGACATAACTAGATTTTATGGCTAAACAACCCCCACCACAAACAGATTAAAAAAAAAAAAAAAAAAAAAAAAAAACAAAAAAAAAACCAACACAAAAAAAAAAAAAAAAAATCCTCAAAGGAAAAAAACAGAAAAGGAAAAAAAGGGCAAATAAACACATCAGAAGCATACCTGGGGTCATTTCATATTGTGGTATTGTGGCCAAAAAAAAGGCCATCAGTCCCAGAGCTGATAATCTAGTAATACTCCACCATGATTAAAATATGCTTCATTTACTTTAATATAAAATAGCTAAAGCCAGCAAGACAGAGTTGTCTTTTCCTTTTAACCTGCTGTGCTGTGATGGCTCAACTTGCTTCTGATTATATGAGGCTTACAAGTCATCTGGACACATTAGTATGCAACTATTTAATAACACTACAGTGATTAAGTGTCTAAAGTTATCTTAACCAGTTCAGTGAATATCTAATACAAAGTGAGCTAAATTTACAGTGAAAGTGCAAGAGCTGTGATTATGGCAAGAGTATTACAGCCATTTCTTTTAGTCGTAATCTCCTGTCAAATTGATGTCCATAGATATTACAGAACTGTTTAGCAATGAAAAGTGGCCATACTGTTGCATTCTCAGAAGTCTTGGCAGCAAAAGGAATGGATCACAGAGACTTAAACTGCTCATTAATGCTCATAAAGAGTCGTCTTAAAAGGTGAAGCCCTGATACTGCACTGGAAGGAAATTTTGCTGCAGAAAAGACACTATCTTATTAACTTCAGAAACTTGGCAAGGAACAAAAGCCACAGCTTTTAGTAGCTTGAGAAGATCATGCTGAGCATGAAGAGATGTGTCTTCACCAGGAGGGTAATGTAGCATTGGAAGACATAATCCAGAAAGATGGTGGGATCTCCAAGCTGCTTCCAGACAAAACCACAGCTGACCTGCTCTATCAGTAAGAACAATCCAGAGACCCCTTCCAAACAACTTGTCCAAGATTCTGTGATATTATGGGCAGATGCAAATCAAGCCAAAAACTGCAGCAGGAAATGGCTGCAAGAGCCCCTAGTACAGCAGTAAGGCCATACACCTGCACAACTCTCAGGTACAGGCTCATAGAAGATCTTGTGCAGATGCCTTTGTCAGCAACTGTGGTTTTTTAAGACGCTGATTTTGACACTGCCTTCCACCTATCAGAAAATACTTTAGCTGAATAACTGAAGCACACCAGCCACCTCCTTGTCTTTTCCCTGAGAACACTGTTTTGCCTATCAGACGTGCCTTTGCTGAAACACGAAGATGTTCCTCATGTTCAAGTTAGAGGGGAAGTCTGGCACACCAGGTTCCCTTCAGAACAGCTGGTGCTGGCATGTAGCTGGTTACAAACGCATGAAGAACCTTAGCATAGCAATGGGAGTTCAGAAGAGGAAAAATACTCTCTTCTTTTTCTGTTACAGTCTTCACAGTTTAACTTTGAAAAAACTTCTCTGCTTCAAAAGCCTTTCATGCATATGAATGTGATTTTCAGGTTGTCTCTCAAATTCACTGTTACAAAGACTTGTTAGGAAAAAATAATATCTGGAAGGACTCAAGGGTAAATGAAATATTCACACTGACAAACCTTTCTTGTGTCTGGTTGCACCCTTCACCCCCACTGGTACAAAACATCATTTTTCACATCACTTAAAAATTGTGTGCATTGGACACTTCTGTATATGCCAGTAAACATACTTGCATCTCAAGCTTTCTTGTAGACACTGGTATGATTTGCTCTGCAGGGTAAGCATAGTTTTAATTAGCTGGTGCAGTTCCCAAGACAAAGAATTTTTTTTTCCTTTTATTTATGTTTTGGCCGCAAGACCTTACAAAGAATCTTGGGAGGGGGGAAAAAAAAAAAAAAAAAAAAAAAGAAAAAAAGAAAAAAAAGAAAAAAAAAAGCTCTGGATGGCATCCAGGGGGTTGCCTTCCATTGCAAAATTTTTGCTCAATTTTTAACACCTGACATCCTTTTCATTTCAGTAGTAGAAGAGAGAATTGAAACAAATACAGCTCTTGCTGTGACTAAAAGAGTGGAAAATCTTTGAATCAAGCTAGCTGTCAGATACTGTAAGAAGAGCACTCAAAAATTCATAAATCTCCAAAATATTTACTCTCCAAAATATTTATTGGTCCAGAAATGGAGTGGGCTAAAATTCAGAGCCCTGAATTCTTATGATCTGCTACAAAATTAAAAAGAACTCCCTTTAGCCCACTTGAACCAAATTAAAAGGGAAGTTACTGAAATGACCAATAGATCATATGTGGCAGTCATAGTGAGGTCTTGCTCCCAAATGAAGCATTTTACTCTTCCCCATAATAAAAAGTACTAGGTGAAACTAATAAGTAAAGTATAACTAACAGGCATGAAATATGTACATGCCAAAACTGGGGCATCTGTTTGGAGTGGTTCATTCTCAAACACCTCTTTTCTTCTTAGTGTGTTCTCCAGTTTGAGGGTTTAGTGTTTTCCTCCTACCTCACTAATACTTCTCTCCTTGTTACTTCAGTTTCACCTTCCTCCCCCCACATCATGGCTTTACATTTTACCTCACACTCTTCCTTGGGGGTAGTTAAGATGTTCACTAGATAAAGTCTTGAGAAACTTAGTCAAACCAGCATGCCCCAGCAAACCACAGATCTTCACATTTCAGTGCCTGCAGACTTCATCTAGCATGATTTCTTTCAATTTTAATACAGATTTCTAGGAATTATAATTAAGTATGCTTTTTAACAAGAAAATCTTAAAATGTTAAAACATCAGAAGTGAGGGCAAGTCCACCACTTTCCCGAGTGAACTGCTTGAAACAATCTTCACTTAAATACTGCATCTTTTTTAGAGTAAACTCATCTATTTCATTACATCTAACATCTATTGTGTTATTGCAATGAAGACTGAAAATTTCCCCTCCTAGGGCATCATGTTCTCATCTGGAGTTAGTATATATTAAGTCAATTTTGAGACTCCAGAGAAAGAAGAGAAATATATCTATGTATTTAAATCCATCTCCAGCTATGGATCATTTTTAAGCCCTTCTCTGAAATTCCACCAATGTTGCTATGTTGGCTTTGCATAGAAAGTTCTAAACTGGACATAAGAATGTAGCATTCTTACCAGTATTTCATGCAGAGGTAAAACTACATCTGTTTGTTTACCTGCTATTCCGATTTTCAGTGTTCATAGCAGAAACATTTTGAACATCACTTCAGTAAAAAGCTGCATCATGATAGGTATTCACTTCCATAATTACTGCTCTAAGTTACTCCCTTTCAGGAGTTTCTTCAATAGGCATGGCCAATATTCTCTACTCCTACACATAGTATGTTTTATTTATCTGTAAAGAATGTGATGACTTTAATAATTTAGATTACACTGTAATAATGCAGTATTATAATTACAGTATTATTTGCTATTAAATAATTTAAACAACATTTCAGGACACAGCTAAAATGCTGAATAATATAAAGCAAACAGGACCTCTGAGGCACCTTGTCAGACAACAGCCACCGTTTTCTTCCCAATAGCAACTTTTTAGATCTGCCATGAAGCCAGATTTTAATCCATCTAATATATAACCTCTTAGAGCCAAGTTTCATTGGTTTCCCCCATCAAGATGTTAGAGTGATAAGACAAATGCCTTTGAGAAATTCAAGTACAGTATATTCATTCTGCTCTCTTTATCAGGCAGATCTGTGATCTTGTCAAGTGATGACAGTTTTGTTTGACAGAATATGCTTCCATAAAACCATCTTGACTGACAATAATATGCTCTTCGTCTCCAACCTTTTGTAGATGGCATCCAAACTGTTCTGTTCTGTTGCCAAGACTTCTGCGAAAGTCGCCATTCTGTTGAGTGGTGGATAGTTCCTTAAAATTCTCCCAAGTATTTGTACTATGATGGCACTCCTGCCTTGCTACAGAGCTTCTCCACTCTCCAACGCTCTTTAATATTTAATTAATGGCTCAGAACGCAAATGCTAGATTTATTTATGTAGTAGGATTTCAGAACTGCTGGTCATAACATGCTTACTTTTACCCAGTGCTCCCCATACTGCACTTTGACTATAATGAATAAACGTATACTATCTATCATAGCAGGGTTGAAAAGCAGAGCAGAAACAGCTGCTGAATATTTTTAGCTGTTCTGCATCACTATTTATAATTTTACTTTCAGTTTAGCAACAGGTAACTTGACTCAATTTACATCTATCAACTGAAGGCTGATTCATAATATATCTTATTCATAATATATTTTCATAATATACCTTAAAAACGCCATCTTACTACTGTTAGATTTTGGTATTCACTTTACCCCTCATGGCTTGCTTTAACATAGGGACAAAGCACACATCAAGTTAGACAAAAATCTCCTTATATCAGTTTTACACTGAAAGAACTGGAAAAAAAAAAGTACAGTAAGATTCTCTAAGTAACACTGTACATGGAAGAAAACATACTTCATTAAAAAAATCAAATGAAACTGCAAGTAAAATTTAGATAACTGCTGCTTCAATGCTTTTCACTTGACTTTGAATGTTGGCAATTACTTTTTATTATTTTTTCAAGATACAGGGAAGTACACAAACCTAGAAGATTCTTAATTGTTGCACAATGTAAAAATAGAACTGTCGCCTGTGAGAAATGCAGCTGAAAGAAATCACTTTTAAGAGAACCAGAAAATACTTCACCTTGGATACCAACACCCCTGACACTCACTCTCCATCTCATGGTTTTGAAGCAGTGTACAGTGAGTTGAGAGACAGAAAACTCTGCAACCCTAATCTTTTCCTTCAGAAAACAAAGGTAGATTCTGAGCTGTAGTTAAAAAGTGACTGACAGAGCTGGACAGACACAGAGGTGATCTGACTCCTTCTCTTGATTAGATCATTGCCTAAGGGTTGGTGAAACTTCTAATACACTTTTTTTATGCAGCAAAATTTTATTCCATTCTGTTTCTCTGAAGAGTGGGAGGAGATGGCGGAGAGGCATCCATACCTCTCCCAATATGTTCGCTGCTGTTGTGCTTAGTTGTGCATATGCCTGGGACACAAAGCATATGGCCCGGGGGCTGGCACTGTCCCGTTTAGCAGATGTCTGCAATACATTCTGCAATAAAAATCTTTTGGGGGACTGGTTGACTGCTTTTTATCAGACAATTCTCTCTCTAGCTGATAGAGAGTTACTCACCTTAACTGAAATCCCACTAAGATCCTTTAGAGAAGTTGTGCAGCTTTTCAAATCCAGCAACTAGAAAATAAGATTTTACTATTCTCTCAAATTAAGTCTGCACCTAGTAGATAGATTGACTGCAAACTGACTACCAGGTGCCAGAGGAAGATATAAATCTTCCTAAAATAGTTACGCTGCTTTGGTTTTTCGAACCAAGGAATCAGAGACAGGAATCAATCTTCAAAGGCAAGCACTCTTCCCCTTGTGGCATCACTCCAAAGCAGCCAAGGATGAATACACCTGTAATTTGTGCAGGCCAACCATGCCAGCAGGTAAAGAGGACGACTCACACAGCTTACAGAAAAAGCAAGAGAGCAAGTAGCTATTTGGAAATCCACTGTCAATTAATCTTGCATGTTCGCATGGTAATGATTTACCGAATTATTCAAATGGTGAACAATATTTAATCCTGTGAGCTGTTTACAAACTCTGCCTGAATTGTTTTACGGACAGGTAATTCCCACTTTGGGTTTGTGTGTTTGACAATCCCTTCCCCACAGGGCTTTCAGTGTTTGGCACATCCATCAAGAAGATGGACAAAATAATCCTGATAGAAATTATTCCTTTTTGCCTTTCTAGAGGACATACCAGACAGTGGAGTAACAGCTGGCTGGGAGAAGGTAATGATGTTGTACAATATCAGTGCCCTATACCAAATCACATGGCAAAACTAGAAAGTCAAAGCATCAAGGGCAATTAACTCCTAGTCAATGAGCTCAAAGGCAGAAGAATACTCCAAACACAATTTCTATTTTTTTATTTTTGTTCTTGTTATAAAGGCTGGACACTTTCACCAAGTATCATGATCTGTTTTAGTTGAGCCCAACACCTGTATCACCCCAAAACTTATACATCCTCACAAATTAGAAGGGAAAGAGTAACACACTTTGTGATCCCTCATGAAAATTCTTTACAGAATAAGACCCAAGAGAACCCAGAAGAATCACCCTTCAAGTGTCTCAAACTTGGAAACTGATGCTCCACATTAAGCATTCTCTTCCCCCCAACCAGTGGTAGAGCATTTCTGTTCCCTAGCTGGTGATATGAACATGCCAGGCTTCCACCAGGCAATTTTACTGGTAACACACAAACAACTCACACAAGAGACCCATTTATTGATTCCGTTATCAATGTGGCCAAACACCCTGACTAAAGATAAAATTAGATTGCCTCAACAAAGTCCACTCTTCAGTGAGCAAGGGTCTGCATTAAAAAAAATAATCAGAAGTCTTTTATAAATGACTCAATAAAATAAACAGTATATTTTCAATCAAATTAAAGAAAATCTGTATTATTTCTCCTCCACTCCCTTCTGTGACCCACTAGGGACAGATTCTTTGTATCTAAATCACAGATTAGTCCATCCTTTAAGAACAATGATAAGCTTAGCTCCCCAGTGTTTTCACTGCGCAGTTGTAAATACTCCAATGGAAAAACTTCTCGCCTCTTTGGGAGGCTATTCCCTAGCCTAATACATTTCACTATCTACTTGGGACTGAGTACTCCACAGATCACAAATGCTGAACAGATTAAGGAAAAAGCGTCTAATTCTCCTGACAATTACAGTCCATGTAACCTTACCGAATTTTCCTGTACCCGTCTCTGAGACGTTAACTACCTAGTTTCCGAGACTTTCACTAGTGTGTTACCATTTTGAGAGACAGCATAAGAAGCATATATGAAGAGCTATTTTTGTCAATTGCTGCCTAATCCTTAAAAACATTCTTCATTGGCCCCTATCTCACAAAGCACTTACAAAGACATCCTTCCCTATGTGCCCCAAAGTCCCAATGAAACAAAGCACCCTTCACGTTTTCCATTCAAGCCAACACACAGATAAGAGTATTACACATAACTGAACTATTTCAATCTAGTATGAGCCCAGCCTATCTGCCCAAACCACTGAGACATCTGCTGATGACCAGACTAAGCAGATTACATGAAGAATTAATACAAGTTTTACATTACTACCATCACTTTTTCAAATTGAGGAGTTAAGTATCCATGCAGCCATTTCTATCTACATAAACCCTTACTCCCCTGTAGTCCATGAGCACTGTGGGGCTATTGGATCCACGATATGATCACAATCTTTGCTTGGATATTAGATCTATGATATGATCACAATCTATGAATAGTTTTGTCTTCTGACTGTTCAGCTTTTCATCTCTGCAAAACTGTAGTAACTCCATGACTAGACAATGTAGTGCAGAATGGTTGCTTCAGGTGACCTCAGCAATGTCACTTTCATTTTCAGAAATTAGAAGCTACTTTAAACATTTCTACCTAGTCTTATGATTAGCCTGTTAAATTGTCTATTCAGATAAAGAACAAAATCAAAATAAACTACTGCCTTGACCAGGAT
Organism: Nicator chloris; assembly: GCA_013400495.1. Lineage (NCBI taxonomy): Eukaryota > Metazoa > Chordata > Aves > Passeriformes > Pycnonotidae > Nicator > Nicator chloris. The sequence goes on along the minus strand of WAAE01018595.1, from coordinate 26,938 downwards.
TATTAAAGAAAAAAAATGAGGGTAGAAAAAGTGATTTTCTTAATGTAACTCTTTCAGAAAGGCAAAAGACATTTTCAATTATACTAAAAAGAAAAAGTATGATCACTGTCGTGCATGGGTAGCTTGATACAAACGAAGAGAAGGAAAAGGAAAGCAAAAGAATGTCAAGCACTGCCCATTTGTATCTTTTCTGTGGAGAGAAAGATGTATGCTGGTGGTAAACATAACAGAATGTGAATGGAAGTGAGGCAGTGGCACAGCACCAGACTGGTTTGTTTTATTTGAGAAAGCACTGAACACTGATGAGATCATTTACTAGAGAAGCTGGGAGAGCAACTCACAATAAATAATTTAGTCTCCAAATGTAGCTCTTTTCCTATTCAAACTGTCTACAAAGACCAAGCTATATTATAGATGTTTTCTGTTTGTACTCATCCAGACAAGTATTTCCTTCTAGTCTATACCAATTCAAGTCCTGGTTTAAGGATTCAGCACTCACAATGACAGCACTGTAACTCCTCAGGCAAGTCAGCTGGCATTTCTATTCCTCCAGCTTAGCTGCATATGCTAAACTCCTTTTTACAGAAGTAAAATTTCTGAAGTTCCATCTCAACATCTACATATCTGGGGTTATTCGTCCCAAAACTTAGCCTAAAAAATCCCTGCTCTTGATGTACACTTCACAACGGACGGGAAGAACATGTCACCATAGGATTTTATTGCAAAATTAGTCATTTTTTTACTTATTTCTGCAGCTCTGTTCTAAAGCACACAGAGAAAAAGAGAATTTAGTAGACAGTCTCAGAGACAAGACAGGTAGAATGAGACCTTTGTGTTATATCTGCTCTGTACCCTTCCTCTATCCTTTGAAATTCAATTTCTTGTTTGCTGATATAGCATCACATAAAAGCTTAACCAGAATACACATAAAACACTTCTTCTGTAAATCTGAGATTTATCTATTCAGAAGGCAGGTGTAAGTGCAAGAGAATCATACAGCTACTTTTCCTAAATGTAACTTGATTACAGACCTCATACAGTTCCCAGAATTATGGCATGGTGATATCACATATCAGGCAGGTAATTTTATATACATTCACTGTAGTTCACATGCATACTCTTTATTCATAATAAGCTGCAGCTGTTGAAGTACTTATGTTTCAAAAAAGAAAACCATTTGGGGCTATGCTCTGGGATTTTAGGAAACTGGTGGAAAAGAAATGTGTTTTTCCCCCACAACGAATCTCAATGGAAATACATCCACTTTCCATGAAGACTGTGATCCTTTGGGATAGTACAATTCTACGTATATTAAAAGTCAGTGTTAGGGACAATGTTCCCTTACAAAACTGGACATACTGCATCATAATATCATACTTCTATGCTTTCTGTCACACATACAAAACTAAAGGTAAAAAATACAAAACAAGGTTTAAGCATTGTTCAAAGCCTAGGTGCTGAAACAGAAAAAAAATATTTGCTGTAATTTTCACTGGAGAATAGATGAGATAAAAGGTACATCAAGTAGCAGAAGATTAAAAGAAGAAATCTGGAAGAGTTCAAGAAGGATTGTGTTATCTCAGAATTAGAAGGTTATCAGTCATTACACACCATGTATACCCTGGGGAAAAAAAAAATACAATGGAGAGCACTGTACTCTGTACTTGCTTCTGGTCTAATAAATTTTTTCTCATAACCAGCTTCTTTTCACAAAATCTGACCCAGTAAAACATTCACCACACCTTGGTTTTAGGTAAAAGTGATACCATGCATTTCTAGGACATTATTCACATCACATAAGAATTCACAAAGTTCAAAGTTTGCTTCAGAACATCAAAATAATTAAGTTCTTGTAGGATTAAACCCATTACTAAACCTCTAAGCCACATGATTTCACTGGCACAGTGCTAATCATCACAATGCTTTCTAACATTATGCTTTCTGTCCTGCAAAGCCTGTCTCACTAATTTAATCTTAAACCAAGATTTTTAGCAGTCCTAATAAAAATTATACTGTTACTTGTAATTCACATAAACAGAGTCAAAATGTCTGCTATTTTTTTCTTTCTTATTCAAAAGTACAAATAAACACATTGGCAAGAAGGGATAAAAATGTTTGACTGCAACACCTACTTTTCTAAAGCTATAAAGAGATTTTTAATGCACGAGAGGTTTTACAGTAATTATATTTCCAAGAGATTACTCAAGGATTACATGTCTCTTTCAAATACACTAATCTTAACCTAATTAATATTTCTAATTTTACAGATGGGGTAATTGACGTAACTGACATTTTCAAATTAGATCTCCTATACTCAAATTACTATATTCACACTGAGAACTGAAGGAATGCAGGATCTTTGAACGTCAAGACAATTTTTAGGAACCTATGCATTGACTAAGCTAAGAATTACAAGAGTTAATTTTTGGGAATTGTGGTCAACCATGAGACCATGGATATTAGGAAAAAATTTTTCACAGTAAGAGTGATAAAGTACTGGAATGGTCTGCCCAGGGAGGTGGTGGAGTCACCATCCCTGGATGTGTTTAAAAAAAGACTGGATGTGGCACTTGGTGCCATGATCTAGTTGAGGTGTAAAAACATGGTTGGACTCGATGATCTTGAAGGTCTCTTCCAACTTAGAAATCCTGTGATCTTGTAAACAATATCATTAGGAAGAAACTTCTGTTCAGTAGTTTGACTAGTGTCTGATTTTAAAGCTAATAGCTTTGTGGTCTGCAGGTCCAACTGAAAGGAGGGCTAGAGGCTTCTGATCTAAACAAGTTCCTCATTAGCTCATAATACTGAGCCCTGGAACATAGTTGTTGTGCATATGGGCAGTTAGTCACACCACAGAAGAAAAGCCACTCTCAGTCCAAGCGTAAAGTCAAGGCTCAGTTCATTAACAAATCCTGGAGCCTTATTGTTTCTCCATGAACTTTCGGGAAATTTGAGTTTAAAGCAAGGAATCAGCAGGCTACACTGCTTTTCAGTCACAAACTTTCAGCATGGTAGAGGAAACAAACACAAATGGCTCTAGTACATTACATCCAGAAAAGTATAGGACATGTTTGCAAAGCAGCAGTTGCAGCCACTTAACCATACAGCCTTAAATATCTAGGGCTGTCTCCAATCCCATTTTGCTTTATTTGAAATATATGATTGTAATACTCATGCACAAAGAAACTCTGATCTTTGAACTGCTCCTCCTCCTGAGTCCCTAAGAAGATACTGGTATCTCTACCTTATTGTTCCACACAATAAAATATCCTAGAAAATACATATAAAATACCAGTGCTATCTTGGTATTCATTTTATTTATTCCCTTTAAAGTCTCAGTGTCTTTTGCCAATCCTCTCCACTTGCACGTTTTCATCAGCAAGTACAGTATACATTAAATGCTGATCTATTTCTGCCCTCACGATATGCTGGTTCACTTCAGCAGTCAATAAGCAAAAGACACAAAGACATAAAATTTGGGATAAAAACAAACACTAATCATTACAAAACTGGACCTGGATGCACTTGTAATATCAACCTTCAGCTACATCTCCAGAAATACTGAAAGGCCAGTTTTAAATCAGAAGGCAAGACTTAGCAACAGTTATCTGGAACGTATTATATAAAAATTACACCATTCATCTTTCAATCTCAAAACAGAAAGGTGTGCTTTTTCAAAACGAAATTGTTTTGAGTTATAAATTGCCTAAAATTCAAAAGTGAAAACAGTTACCTAGTCAGTCCCATTTAGATAAAAAAACCCCAAACCTAAAAACGAAAAAAAACCTTACGAAAATAAAAACCTCACAAGCTAAAAAACACCTAAATAAAAGCAGAAAAAGAAAAGGATAGAAACATAAACTGTTCCTCATGTTTTTTGGAAATATACACTTCAAACATGTTTAGAGATTAAAATGTCTTAGTCTCTCAACATTTGTTTTCATGACGAAGAAATCCGCTATTATTCTACAGCTTGGTGAGACAGATTATGCACAATGATGCCACACACTATTTACTGTCCTGAAGTCAATATTGCTTTGCACTTGCTTTCTTTGTGGTGTTTGCCCAGATTTAAATAGTTTTATTATTAAAATAGCAGAATATCACTCCACAAGCAAATTCTTGCTCAGTAGAGAAGGGATGCATTACTAATGCCATTTCACAGCTGAGCTATGTAAGTCTTGAGAGATTAAGGCAAGACTTCTCAAAAGGTGGACTCTGAACCAGAAAAGCTCTGCCTGTTATTTTTACAGAATGACAGAATGGGGTTGAAAGGGATCTTTGGAGACTACGTCGTTCAACCCCCTTGCTAAAGCGGGTTCACCCAAAGCAGGCTGCCAGGATGGCATCCAGGCGGCTTTGGAACAGGAGATCCCCCAGCCTCCCTGGATAGCCTGTTCCAGTGCTCAGTCCCCCTCCCACCAAGGACCTTCTCCTCATGGTAGGACGGAGTTTCTGTGTTCCAGCTGGTGCTTGTTCGCCACCCTGTCGCTGGGCACCGGCCCTGGGGACAGTCAGTAGCAAAGGCCCCGCGCCAGCGCACAGCGCTCTGCCGCTTGGAACCGCAGCAGTGTTCAAGGTGCTTTCAGACACTGGAAAGGAGACGCACTTGGTAAGTGTAAGCGGCGGGGGAAAGCCGTGCGATTACCTGCAGAGCTTTTCTGGCTCTCTGCCCGGCACTCCCCGACCGGGCCTCCCCGATCCCGCGCACTCCGCACCGCGCCCGGCCGGCCTCACGCACCCCCGGCCTGGCGCCGCAGCGACACCTGGCGGCTCCCGCGGGCACCGCGGGCGGGGGAGCCGCGCTACAGGCCCAGGTCACAAATGCACACAAACACACCCGGACACACGTACACAAACACACCCGGACACACGTGTACATAAACACACCCGGACACACGTACACAAACACACCCGGACACACGTGTACATAAACACACCGGGACACACGTACACAAACACACCCGGACACACGTGTACATAAACACACCCGGACACACGTACACAAACAAACACACCCGGACACACGTACACAAACACACCCGGACACACGTACACAAACACACCCGGACAAACGTACACAAACAAACACACCCGAACAAACGTACACAAACACACCCGGACAAACGTACACAAACACACCCAGTCAAATGTACACAAACACACCCGGACAAACGTACATAAACACACCCGGACAAATGTACATAAACACACCCGAACATACGTACACAAACACACCCGAAAAAATGTACACAAACACACCCGGACAAACGTACACAAACACACCTTAACGAAGATACCCAAGCAAACGTAAACAAACAAACACACCCAACCACACCCAAACAAACACACCCAACCAAACCCAAACAAACGTACACCTTGCAGGCACGCCTATCAATGGAACATATAAACATGCATCCATCTAATATACCTATATGGTATAACAACCTCAAAATACTGTTTGCAGCGTCCACCTGTCACAGCTTTCAGAAGCTTTGAGGTATCTGGGTTAGTACCCAGCAAGAAACTACAGTAGAGAGGACTCCCATACAATTAGAACAAATCTAATCTACACAGCAAGTGTGTTTCTTTAAATTGTTATTTTACTTCAGTGTTTGGAACAGGCACTAATAAGGAACAATGCCCAATTGCTAAACCAAATGTGACATGTATGGCGGCAGCAGCAGTAGTACAGGCAGCTTTCTGCTCAAGTCAAAATTATTCTTAAGCCTGAACTCCTCCTGCACAACAAATGGATAGTTGGATCTCTAATCTAGTCAGTTTATAGCCGAGGGTACTGAAGTTTACAACATGAACACTGAGCTCCATCAAAACTGTTTGTATGCTGTGGCTCACAGATCTGCTAAACAGACAAAATCCAAGATCACAACAGAAGTAAGCTGATCACCAGTGTCCTGAGGGAATGTTAAGGACTCAAAAAAGACTGATATGCCAAACATTTAAAATTCACTATCACACCAGAGATAAAAAAAAAATCTAAAGTGCAGTTTGTACTCCTTCGCAATGTGAGAATCATCTGTCCTTCCGCAGCGTGAACCAACAACCTGAGCAATCCATTGGAAAGCTCAGACTCCTGGTGCAGTAGATGAATAACCTGCCTTAAATCCCATCTGACTGGCAATACCTTGAGTGCCATAACTCTAAAGCCATCTGTGACACCTGTGTGTCCTTTAAGAAGGTACAAAATTAATGAGACACATAGCAATAACAAAAAATAATTCCAATTTATTTCCCAGCCATTCTTACAGAATTTTCTTACATTCTTACAAACATTCTTGCAGCCATCTCACTTTGTAGCTTACACTTTTAATTACAGTTAAACCATAAACAGAAGCAGCTAAAGCATTAGAGGAAACAGCTTATTCACCAAAGCAAATATTTTCAAAATAAAATAGGTTTGATACTTTTCCATTGTTCTCTCTCTAGACATATGATCACTAGACCATTGTTAGTGTATCAGGGGCTAGACATGAGAAACACAATGAAACTGATAGCAGTGGAAACTTTGTGTGAATCAGTGTGACAATATCATTTGGTGGCAAGGTCCTGTTCCATTCCTGAGGAGCAGAGCCCAACTCATACACTTCAGTCCTGGCTTTCTACTAGTCCCATTTTTATACCCCAAGTTAGTGGTCTAATGATGTGCTTCACAGAATCTTGCTGCCATCTATTCTGAATATTCTAATATCAAGTATTATGTTATTTTACAAGTAAATTATTTCTACATACATGTTTCTAAATATATACAATTAATAATTTTTACATTCTCTGTTCCCAAAGAACCTAAAAAACAATTCCCCCAAGTATGTTCATTATTTGCAACTGTCTGTTGAACCATTTTTCTGAATAATTACACTCTGCATGAATGACGAGATTGTTTATTTATGATTGATAGTTTAAACCTTGTGATTGTTTTCAGATTTTTCCACCTGAATGACTCAAATTTTCTGAGCAAACCATTACAAATACTAACTACACGTATTTAAGAGCTAACTCTGAAAAAGCCCAAGAAATAACAGTGTTGGCATAGTATAAACACAAAAGATACCTGAGAGTTCACAGAAAGCTAGGGGATAGTTAATATAGCAAAATATTATGTTTTCAGAGATGCACTTTTCTTCACCTGGCATGGTGTACCTCCCAGAATTACAGCTTTGGAGATGTTTCCCAGTTAATACCCAGCCCTGTTACTGTCATAAATATCCTGATCCTTGTTTGATCACTGAGCAGAGCTCTGGCTTTGGTCTTGAGCCTGAAGTCTGCACAAAAACTTTCAGAAAAAGGGCTCACAAACTGGGAAGAAAAACATCAAAACCAGGTCCCACTTACCCTTGAACCATTTCCATGCTGTACTTTTTATCTTGTCCTATTTTCCCTTGAAAGCTTTCAGCCCCGTTGGGGTTTTCTTGCTTTTAAGTAATTCAGGCTACTCTAGAAATTGCCACTAAAATAACTGACACTGCTAAATCCATAACTGCAACTGAAGTGCAACATATATGAAAATTTTAGTTTGCAAGACAGCATAAGGTTTTATTTCATCTGCACTGCAACTCATAAGACACTTCTCTGGAAATCATGTGATAAACATACTAATATACAAAAATTCACATGTATGTGCATGCTTCAACTTGTTTAGCAATAGCCTGGAAAAAGGGATAGAATGTACCCTCAGCAAGTTTGCTGATGATTCAAAACTGGGAGGAGTGGCTGATCCACCTGAAGGCTATGTTGCCATTCAGTGGGACCTTAAAACACTGGAGAATTGGGTGGAAAGAAACCTAATGGCGTTCAACAAGGCAAAGTGCAGGGTCTTGCACCTGGGCAGGAAGAACCCCAAACACCAGCACAATATGGGAGCTGTCATACTGGAGAGCAGCTCTGCTGGGAAGCACCTGGGAGTCCTGGGGGTTGACAAGCTGACCATGAGCTAACAGTGCCCTTGCAGGCAGAAGGGCCAATGATATCCTGGAATGCATTGGGAAGAGTGTGGCCAGCAGGTGAAGGGAGCTGATCCTCCCCCTCTAGTCAGACGTGGTGGTGAGAGCACATCCAGCATGCCATGTGCAGTTCTGGGCTCCTCAGCGCAAGAAAGACAAGGAGCTACTGGAGAGTCCAGCAGGGGCCACAAAGATGATGAGGGGTCTGGAGCATCTCCCCTATGAGGAGAAACTGTGGGAACTGGGGGGAGAGGGGAGAGATCTCATCAATGCATATTAGTATCTCAAACATGGGTGTCAAGAGAATGGTGTCAGACTCTTTTCAGTGCTGCCCAGCAACAGGACAAGGAGCAATGGCCATACACTAAAACACAAGCAGTTCACCTCAGCGTGAGGAAGAACTTTACAATGAGTGTGGCAGAGCACTGGCACAGGCTGCCCCGGGAGTTGTCAAGTCTCCCTCTCTGGAGATACCCAAAACCCACCTGGACAAGTTCCTGTGTCACCTCCTCTAGGTGACCCTGCCTTGGCAGGTGGGTTGGGCTACATGATCTGCAGAGGTCCCTCCCAACACTAACAATTCTGTGATTCTGTTCAGTAGTACAGAAAGGGAACAGACCACAAGCAGAATGTGATTTCCAATTATAGACACTTAACAGTTAGATTGTTTCTTCTTTTCTTCATTTTGTCCAGTTTCTGAAAATTAGCGGCTGGAATACAATTCTATGGATTTTACACAGCCTTAAAACAATAATCTATATGGTTTTTAAATTATAAGTACAATGTTTTCACCAGACTTGTATACAGGTCAGCCTGATGTCACTATACTTTATCTCCAGAATAGGCTAGCATTTGTTTCGCTGTAACACCTGCAAACTCATTTGTGCTTACTATTCATTTTCATCTAAAGACAGGACCTTGAGCACACAGACAACTGGATAACATTATTTTCAGTGCAAGCACACCAACTGTTTTTGCTGGAGGGTTCCCACACCAGGCACCGATCTGAAGCTCTCAGCACAATTTGTACACAGAAGAAATCTATAGAAGCAAGTCAGTCATGCCTCTGGGACTCTAACATTACAATTGTGGTCAGCATGTAACACTCAGGTTTTGTTAAATCCTATAGGAAATCTCACTTGAGATAACTGGACCTCTTCCCTTGAGAAAGTGAACAGAAAAAAAGCAAGTGATAGCAGTAATTCAGTATCAGAGGTAAAACCAAAACCAATACAAAAAGCAGCATGATTCCAGGACCTTAAATAAACAAGAGTATTTTTCCTCTGTGCCACTGTAAGAGTACATGGACTGTAAGAGCATCTGGTTCATTAAGCTCTCTAGTTAAGGACCATTCAGTGTAATAGAAGTAAAGAGTAACAAGCAAAACAATAAAGCAATAAAGGAAATGAATACACAAACATTAATGAGCAGGTAATAAGGTGGACAAAGACCAGAACTTTTCAGTCACTGATTGATGGGCTGTTAGAAGGAACTACTTAAACATAGGCAGGGGCAAGGGGGAGGGGGGAGCAGAGGAGGGAACAGAGAAGAAATCAAGACTTCATGATTATGATGGCATGTTTGAAAGTCTTTGTGAGAGTGTACCAAAACCATGGAAAAGTAAAGAGAACTTGTGAGAGTTATGTAAAAATTATAGATTCTTTATGCGAAGTGAAAAGTGTAAGGAAAGTTAGAGATGTGGATGGATAGCAGAGGAACAAACATAGGATACTTGTCTGAGCCACATGATCAACACGTGATCAACACAGTGTATCCTTTCTTCTTAATAAATTCTGTTACTGACTTTGCCTTTGTAACCTCACTCTATCCTACGTGAGTGCTACAATGTCCATTGTCAGCAGCAATGGGAACACACCACGGGTCACCAGGTTGTAGATCCAGGTGACCACAGCAAGACTAGAATACAATTGAGATCTGAGTGCCAGCAACAGGGGAAGGGATCATTCCCCACTGGGAATAGGGTGTGTATTAGTGGGGTCTAAATGTCAGCAACTGGAGCAGGGACTGTGGCTCACATATTTAAGTGCCAGCAGTTGGAGACACCAGACTGTTTGTATTTCCCTAGGGAATCTAGCTGTGCATACACCTGTGTGTATGTACATTCATGTGTACACATACCTGTACTTTGGTAGCCAGTCTTAAGCTGGAGTAGCCATGAAATAGAAGATCTATATCTGGAAAGACTCCAGCTCTGAGTCAGCAGCTACGTAAGGGACACAGCGTGTGTGCATGGACGTTGGATCACCACTCAGTGGGAGATCTAATATCTGAGCAAGTGTGCTTGTGAGAACAGTGCGTGAGTGTGTGCATCTGTTCTGTACTGAGGATCAAGCCAGACTCTCCTGGGAAGTAGGGGAGGCCCCAAATAATGGGTGAGAGCCATGAGTCTAGGCATGGCTATTAGAGCCCACACTGATATTACAGAGATCTGTGAATGCTGGTATATTTGGGAAGCTAGAAAGCAAGGGCTGATGCTTTCACTAATGAGCTTCAACCCTTACCATTTGCAGAGGAGAAATAGGCCTGGGCTATCTGCATTTCTGTTTACATGAATGCTGGTAGTTCACAGTGTTGCCTAACCTCTATAATTTGTTACTGGTCTAGACTGGGTGACAGCTCTGCACGTTACACCCTTCTTGTTCCTCCTGACTGGAGTCTTCACAATAACCTTGGCAACAATCTCTTTTCTAACATATACTGGAAGAGTCTTCTTTTCTCTCTTCATCACTGCTTCTCTCCCTCATTCCTTGTGATTGGGCACTTGATTTTACAGACCAGATGGTATTAACCATGGCAATTTTCACCTTTTCTCCCTTCAGGTGCTTAAATAACACCTCTTTTGTGTCTCTTACTTTGCATATAGGCCCTGCTAGAATCATAACCCTCCAACTGCCATGAACACTGGACATATAGAAGTATTATTCTCCTTGTAATTGTTTTCTCAGAAATTACCATGCAAAGGCTTTAAAAAATAGTTAAATATTTTTTTTTAAAAATCGCTTAAAAGCTATGAAAATTAGTCTGCCTAAAAATAGATATTTTGTACATTAATTTAAGAAAATTTTTCCTAGAAAAATCTGTCACAAAGCCAATGTATTTTAGGACAGAAATCTTCCCTGAGAGGTGTCTGAAGCTTTCTCCTTTTAATTTTTCTGAAGCAAGCTGAACAAATTTATGAGAATATTCTGCAAGGAGAACTCTTGGGAAATTGCTCTTCAAAATCTACCAAGCTTCATACCTCTCCCACTTGTGCAGTTTTTCATTAAAAAAAAATACAAGATAGTTTCTACAATCAAAGTAAAAAGTAATGTTGGTACAACACAGATGTATGATCAAACTACAGAGACAGAAGACAAGAGAGTATGAGAAATAATCATAAAGAATACATATCACTAAAGTATTCCTAACTTTACTCCCACACTTCCATTGTCCTAACTAGAGAACATCCAGTATTACATCATGCCACACAAGCTAGGAAATACTTAACAGATGAAATTAAAAAACCTTTTGAAAATTTAGATCAGATAACAGTTTGCGAAAACATACCTAAGAGTAACTAAAATGCAAAGGATAAAATTTGGGTCCTCACCATTTGTCTAGTCACTTGGACTGCTGTATAAAAGACCACAACATTTTGGCACAGAATAGAGAGAAAGAATGCTGCAAAAATACCCAAGATTCCATTCAAAGCTTCAGAGAAGAAAATGCAAAACAGATAAAGAAAATTAATGGGAATTTTATGGCTGCTGCACACATAAATGGAAAGGCAGCAATAAATTTACCACACTCTTAGAGTACAGAATATACTAAATTAATCAGAACTAACTCAGTCTGCAATATTATCTCCTTTTTTGTTGTTGTTGTTTGGAAGGTTATTAATTCAGAAAAAAAAATTAGTTTCCCCCATTGCATTTTCTTCTTGTTCCTCCAGTTCACTTAACCCCACACACAGAGCTTTAGATGTGGAATGAATTTGGTTAGAAGTGACCTCCAGAGATCGTCTAGTTCAACCCCTGCTTGCAGGAAGGCTGACTGGGTCAAGTTGAGGAGAGATTTATTCAATGAAGTCTTGAACAACTCAAGGGCAGGGAGTCCTATAAGGGTGCTGGGCAGCTGTGATAGGTTGACCCTGGCTCATCACTAGGTGACCACCAAAGCCTGGACAGATGAGAGAAAATATAAGGAAAGGGCTGAGGGTCAAGATAAGGACATAGATTACTCACCAATTATTGTCAAACTGTCAGAGCAAAACAGACTTGACTTGGGAAAATTAATCATGCATCTAATCAGAGTAGGGTAATGTGAAGTAAAACCAAATCTTAAAGGCACACTTCCCCCCCTCCACCCTTCTTCCTGGGCTTTATGCACAAATTCTCTACCTCTCCCTCCTAGTTGTGCAGCAGGAAAGGGAAAGGGGATTATAGTGAGTTCATCACTTTCTGCTGTTCCTCATGGGAAGGACTCTTCACACTATCACTGCTACAGCATGGGCTCTGCCACATGGGAGACAGTCCTCCACAAACTTCTTCAATGTGACTCCTTCCCATAAGCCGCAGTTCTTCACAACCTGCCCCAGTGTGGGTACCTTCCACAGAATACAGTCAGTCCTTCAGGCACAGTCTGCTCCAGTGTGGGTCCTCCACAAGGTCACAAGTCCTGCCAGCAAACCTGCTGCAATGTGGGCTCCTCTCTTCACAGGGCCACAGGCCCTGCCAGGAGCCTGCTCCAGCATGGACTTCCCACGGGGTCACAGACTCCTCCAGCATCACCTGATGTGAGGGATCTCTGCTCCTCCATCTACCTCCATGGGCTGCAGGGACATAGCTGCCTCACCATGGTCTTTACCACCCTCCATGGACTGCAGGAGAATCTAACCTCCCACACCCTGAGCACATCCTCCCCTCCTTCTCTGCTGACCTGGGTGTTTGCAGAGCTGTTTCTCTCACATGTTCTGTCCCACAGACATTGCCACTGTGCAGTAACACTTGCCCCTTCCCTGGAGGTGCCAGCACTGTCAGTGATGGGCTCAGCCTCAGCCAGTGACAGGTCCGTCTTGGAGCCAGCTGGCATTGGCTCTATCAGACATGGGGGAAGCTTCTTGAAGCTTCTCACAGCCCTGTAGCCCCCCACCATGGCTACCTGTCCTGGTTTGATATTGGCCAAACGCCAGGCACTTACGAAAGTCATTCGTTCAACCTCTGCTATAGTTGGGCAGAGAAGAGGGGGAAAAAAAAATTAATGAAGGGCTCATGAGTTGAGATAAGGACTGGGAGGAAAACACTCTAAGGGCAAAACAGGTTTAAATTTAAAGGTATAAGGTAAATTTATTATTAGCAGATTCAGAGGAGGATAATGAGAAGTAAAGTAAGCCTTTAAAATGTCTTTTTTCCCCCCTCAGTCCTTTCCTCTTTCTTATCAACAGCACAGGGAGACAGGGCATTGGGGTTTTGATCAGTTCACCACTCAAGATCTTCTTCTGTTCACTCAGGGAGAGGAATCTTTTTTCTGTTAGGCTATGGGTCCCTCCCACAGGCAAACCGTCGTCCCAAAACTGTTGTGGCATGGGTCATTCATTCCCAAGGTGCAGTAGTTTAGAAGCGAGGGCCCTCTCTCTCTATGGCTGGAAGCAGAGGCCCTCTCTCCCTATTTTGGTCTTCCACTGGATCAGAGCTTTCTCTGGCATCCACCTGCTCCAGACTTGATTCGACTTTTCCCATGGGCTATGAGTGGATCTCTGCCTCTCCCATGGACTTCATACATTACAGGGGGACAGTCTGTTTTACCACAGTCCTCTCCATGGCTTGCAGAGGAATGTCGGCTCCAATGCTTGAAGCGCCTCCTTTTTTTTCCAGTGACTTTGGTGTTACCATGTTGGTTTCCTTCACACATCCTCACTTCTTCCTCTTCTCTGACTAGAAGAAAAAACTACTACTCGTAGGTAACACTGTCAACAACTAAAGATTCCTGCAGGGTCCCGCAGCACTGAGTGGTCGATCTTGTCTAGGTTCCGCGTTGGAGAGTCGCTCGCCATGTTTTTGCTGCCAGCCATGAGGCCCCACTGCCACCAAGCAGGCAGTGGCAGCCGCTGCGGTGCTGGCCCTGTTTACCGCCTCTCCTCATACGGGGCGCTGGGAAGGGGAAGCCGCCACAGCCGCCCCTGCCCTTCTGCCTGCAGCATGGCTTACTAGGGGCAGCCAAGCAGGCAAGGTTCGGCGTGAGCTGCACTGAGATGGCGGCGGCCACGGCAGTGCACTGCCACGCACTGTGTCAGGGATGGCCCCTGGTGGCAGCACCTCACCACCCCTGGAAAAAACTGCGCATGTGCTGTTTTGATTTTCTTCTTCAATATGTCATCACAGAGGCGTTACCAACCTCTCTAATTGGGCCAGCAGCATGTCCATCTTCAGAGCCATCAGCGATTGGCTCTATCGGACATGGTGGAAGCTTCTAGCAGCTTCTTACAGAAGCTAACCCTGTGGCCCTCCCCCAGTGCCAAAAAAATCAGGCCAAATCAACACACGACTCAAACCTGCCCCACCCACCCCTGCCCTCATGCCCTCTGCGCAGGCCAGAGCCATCTCCTGCAGTACTGCCAGGCTTCAGGTCACCTTAAGGCCCCTTGAGGCTTCAGGTCACTTCATGGCCCCTCGTGCTGCCTCCCACGCCTGGTCCTTCCAGCTTCCCTGAGCTGCCACATGCAAGGGGCTCATGTCACTCCCCAGACGGCGTGGGCTCTGCTCCTCTGCTCCAGGGGGTGACATTCACAGGTAGGTGGAGTTATGCTTTTCCATTTACCAAAACACAGGTTAAACTAAGGGCTGATCTGAGCACAGAGAAGCACCCTATGAAACCCCTTCAGACCCATTCCAAAATGGCACTCTCTCTCCTGTGCAGCTTTGTTCTGTCAAACTGTTTAACCATGTGTGCTGTTCAGCTGTACTATAGCTAGAAAAAAATTGACTGGTACTGTAGTATTCTCCTACGTAGAATCAGAACCACTTGTTTGTTCTATCCAAAGCACTTAGAGACTCCTGTCTGGAGCAGTGCAGGCATTCTCTTGCCTGCAGACCCTGCCCTAGCAGGCAGAAAATCCCTCAGCCAGCCCTGGGTGGGACTGCACTTGCCACAGCTTTTGCCACTGTGTCCCATGGGAGAAACAGCCTCTGGTGGCCACTCTAGCCCTGCAGATCCCAAGTGTACCACTGTAAGGCTGAGGTGGCTTGACACGACTGAGTGTGGGAAAAAAACAACTTTATAATTCAACACAGCACTGAGTAACAGTAAAGTCTGCGACGCGGTGACATTTACCACCCAGCCATGTTTCAGCCCATAAAAGGCTGGGTTGCTAGTTCCTTTCCTTATTTGCTTTTTAACTGACCCACAGAAAGATGTATTTCCTATGAGAACCGAAGAGTTGCGTCCCACAACGCTACATCCGTTTCTTGAACTGATGCCTTTCTGAAGATAAAGTTGCACTAAAGTCTTTATGTTTCACATACTCCATCTGTGCAGGTTTAGGCATACACTCAATTTACGGCTGCTTCCATGCTCCTAGTCAACACAGTGTATCCCAATGCCCGGAATTCTGCGGTCTAAAATGGGAGGGGCTGCGGCCGGTGATGCCGCGCTTCCGCCCTGCGCCGTTCGGCGCGGGTTGTTGTGGGTGATGTAGTCCCTGCCCCGCCGCGGGCCGCTAGGAGCACACGCTCCCAGGCGGCGCCGCGGCCCTCGCAAGGAACTGTGGGTGCTGTAGGAACGGCGCACGAGCCAATGGAAGGGGCCGTTTCGGAAGGAACTTCTCGCGCAGCGGCCCTTGCTGAGACACGTGCGGCGCTATTTGCTAAGAGGAGGGCGTGACGGGCGAACCGGGCCTCCGCCGAGCCAATCGGGGCGGGCCATGTAGAGCCAGCCGTTCCCCGGGGTGGCGTGTGCTGCTGCCAGCGGCCCGTAGTCGGCTGCCAGCGCGGCAGCTGATTGGTGGCCGCGGTGCGGTGGGCGGGGCGAGAGAGCCGGAGTCGGGGGCGCTCGGCGCGGCCCCTCAGAGCCCAGCGGCATGGGGCGGCGGGCGCGGTGGGTGGCCCTGGTGCTGTGCTTGGCCGTGCTCTCGGCCGGAGCGCTGCCCGCGGTCGGAGCGCTTCCCGCGGCCGGTGAGTACTGCGGCTCCGCCTCCCTCCGCCCCCCTGGGCCCTAGCGCTGCGGCGGCATTGCCCCCCCGGGGCCTGCG
Source organism: Nicator chloris (assembly GCA_013400495.1). Lineage (NCBI taxonomy): Eukaryota > Metazoa > Chordata > Aves > Passeriformes > Pycnonotidae > Nicator > Nicator chloris. Next base: position 10,735 of record WAAE01018595.1, on the reverse strand, counting down.
GCGGGGGAGGGGGCGCAGAGGTATCTGTGCGGGTCCTGACGCCTGCACCAGGGTGCGGAGGCGGCGATAGCGGGGGAGGCGACCCGGTGCTCTCGCTAGGGCTTTGGGGTGCGTGGGGGCAGCGCCTACCTCGCCAGGGCGCCGAGGCGGCCGAGCGGAGCTGCGGGGAGGCGGGCAGTGGGGTTCCTGTAAGCTGCGGGGTCGCGGGTGGCGGGACCGGGCTGGTTTGAGCTTTGCCTCACCGGCGCTGCTCCGTAGGCCTGGTGGAGGTAGATGCATTGCTCAGTGCGGTGCCTGCCTTTAAACAGCTCGTTTGGAACCCAGTTTGTAGTGCTTGCACTGCTTAAAACCAATGTGAGGCGTTTTTTCTCCCTAAAACGCATTTTCTCCCCGAGGTGCTGATAATGCTGATTTCAGCCTTATCAGAACGGTTTTCTCATCTCGATATGTAGAGAAAATTTATGCGTCCTCTTTTATGTCCCCATAATACTTTTTTCCCCATCCCTATTTTGTTGTTCTGCAGCTCGGATTTTGTCTGATTCTTATGTGTTGTCATCTACTTCCTTTCCTGGGGTTTCTACCTCCCACACCCTGCTTTCCACCATGGGCTGGTGGGGGGGAATGTGCAGTGCATATATTTATAAAGCCAGAAGCTACTACCTTAACGACAGCCATATGTGGTGCTACTGGGGATTTGCTTTTACACTATTTCAGGAAAGTAGCTTAACGTTTCCTCTAGAGGTAAGTTCGGTAGTTTGGGGTTCATTTTCCTGTATGCAGTAGGAAGTTGAAATTTCATGTTACTGGACTTCAGATTGTATGAGCTTTGTGAGTCACTTTATAAGCCAGCAGGGCACTTTTGATGTTATGGAAAGGATACAAGTGCTGTGAAACCAGAGAGATGTAGCCAAACTTTTGAACTATATGCTCTCATTTATAGTGTATATGAAGAAAAAAGCTAAGGTGAGATGAGTCTGTGAATGTCAGATGAACCATCTGTTGCGTATGTGGAAGTTAGGTGATAAGGGCTGCTCAAGTGTGCATCAGTGGCTGCATTACCCTGCAGCTCTTCTGTGTGTTTGTCCACTACCACAAAGTTGTTTGTGAGCATGAAGTTCTGACAGTTTAATTCAGCCTGTATAAACAAAATGTTTAGATTCAATTGAACTAATACAATGAATAAGCCAAAGAAAGCGCAGTACATGAATGTAGGCTTAGGAGCTGTTTACAAACTTAAGTTGCTACTGTGATATCAAACTTGATTGATATCCACAATTAATTAGGAGACGGTGTTCAGAGTCCATCTTTTAGCAGAAAGCTATAAGAGGGATACATTTCTTGCTCACAATTTTTGACAAGAATCATTCTGAAAGTTGTCCTCACTTCATGCTTTGATTTCCCACAGTAACAATGTGACTTTCTGTAGTAGAGACTGGTGTCAGAGTTAGGACTGTGTATTAAATGCTTCCTTGAATACTTAATTGTTTCTAATGTCTGGTCTGGAAAGAGTCATCTGGGGCGTGAATATAGTGGGAGGGGTTTTAAGAAGAATGAGTAAAATGGCCCAAGTATTACATTTCCTAACTTTAGGAAGAGTTTTTAATGAGGACTTTTTTTTAGTAGTGAGTGTTTTAAATATAACTCTATCATCATAAACTTAGTTTAAATCAATTTATTGAAAACTTGAGTTGAATGCAAGAAAATTCAGGCCTAAAGATGGGGGCACTATATTTTTTTAAACATTATATTGCTGGAGATTATGAAGGCATTTAAAATTGGGACTGGGGAAAGATAGTAAGAACCATTGGCAAAAGCAGCTAAAAAAGGCTGAGCAAGTGTGTGTTCTCCAGACGAAACTAGCTGTGATTCTGGTCATTGCAGCACTGATGGCCTTCCCCTGCTAATCACTCACTAAGAACATTGAAAAAATCCCTTTTTGTTTTTTTGTGGGTTTTTTTGTGATTGCTGGTATTGTGTGATTCCTGGGATTGTTTCCTCCTGTTCACAGACTAAGAGGTAACAATGTTCTCATTCTGCCTGAAGAGAGGAAGTGATACTTCCTCTGCTTCTCCTACGTGTTCCATGGCTAACTTCAGTGATAGACAGACGTTCTTATACTGTCCCACTGATTGGTGGGACAAATGAGTACACTCATGTACCTGTAGGGAACTTCAGTACCTATTCTTCCATATGACAGAGCTCAGTGGTTTTTCCTGACCTTTCTGTTTTTACTTACCTGATAGAAAAATATTCCCTAAACTATTTGCCTTGTTGCCTGGTTGAGAATCTCAATTTCTACTGAGGAACTGCTGGAAAGTAAGTTCTGTAACTAGTTAGCCAGCAATTGCAAGGACACTGGAAAAAAGATTTTTATTCAGGGTGAAGGTTGACCTATATCTCAATCTTCTACTTGAACTAAAATGAATATATTGCACAGATTGTAGCTGGGAACAATTTACTTGCTGCCAAGAATACTTTGGAACTATTCTTGCTGAATAGGTGCTACTTAAGGATTTTACTTGACTCACTTCATGTTTTAAAGCTTCATGTAATGGGAATAGCATCTATGCTATTGAGTTTGTTTCTGTGCTGAATATATCAGTTGAAAAATTGATGAGAAGCAATCTGAGGTAGTTTTTTTCTTAAGATTTCCTTTTTTCCTGCAAGAATTGGATAAACAGTGTTTGTGTTCTCTTTCAGTGCCTTTCTAGTCACTTGCACAAAAACAACATTGAAAGAAATTGCCAAAAATACTACAGAAAATCTCTCACGGATGCGTAAAGCAGTCACTGCCAAACCATTTCTGTTCATGCGCCCCTCTCCATAGAAAGATTTTTGAGCATACGTGCTACGTGTATTTTTTTAAGTTAAACATTGATGTACTCTTGTCCTAACATATGATGTGCCTCATAAAACATGCACAAAAACACAAATGAAAAAATAATGAAATAAATGTGGAATGGCCACCGTATTAAGAAAAATATTATGTATTACCAGTCCAAAAGGTATGTTATTCCTGCAGCCCCAGTGGTTTGGCTGGCATACTCCCTGAGGTGTGCATGCTCCACTTGGGAGATCCCTGCTCTCAGCAGAATTCCACTAGTTGATTTGCTGTCCTAGTATTTGAGGCTTGAAGAGCTTGGCAAAAACTAGAAGGAAACTGACAACAGTAATCAGTTAGGGATTCATCAGAGCTGTGGGAGACTGCTTTGCTTACTGAATTTTTGGCTACTTCCTGAATGTGGGTGACCATTTTAACATTGAAACTTGTGGTATTTCTTGTATAGCATAGTAGCAGCCCTTTAGCTTTATGGGATGTCAGTTGATCTGTTCTTCTAATACAGCAAAAGGTTGGAACTGTTGGACCCCCTCAAGCTAATGATGATATTGCTGAATCACACTGCATAACTCTTCTGGTTTCTACCCTTTTCTCCTTAGTGCTCTCTTGAAAACAGCAATTCTCATAAAATGGTAGGATCTTTATCTGGCATATGGTAGGATCTTTTTCTCTAGCATAGGCTGCCAGAGTACTTTTGTTATATTATACAGCATGCTTGAACACTGGACTTTCTAATTGAGGAAAAATGAATGCTTTTTAAAGCTGATTTTGATTATATATGAGCTGGTGGATGGTTGAAAAAAGATTTTGGTTCTGTGAAGTGCTTTAAAGTCCTAGCACCCAGCAATGTCTACAGCTCAGCACTGTTTTTCAGTGAAGCATTCTGTACAACATTGTCAGCTGCCCACTTGAGCCACAGGTATTTTTGCCTATCCTTTCCTTTTAATAGATCATTGCACTCCCTAACTTGTTTAACAAATTGTGAGATTAATTTCCACTTGGCCTTTTTAGAGGAGGTTTATCGAATTAGACAGCCTTGGTAACATATCTGGATAATAAAAACAGAAAAAACTTAGTTACTTTTTTTAATTGAAGTATGGAAAAACAAGCTAAACTATCAGCTTTAATCTCTAAAGCAGATGCATAAACATAACATCTGTGACTTTGTTCAATAGCTCAGCCTTGACTGATAAACTGTTCTGAGGTCCAACTGTGACCTTTCACAGACCTTTCATTAACACTTTCAGAATAGTTTTCTTAGTAGGTGTAAACATACTTCTGTAAGTAGTGGGTGAATATTAGTCAGCAGTTCCATGAAACAACAAGGCTGTAAGTGATCCCTCCTTTAGTCATACTAATCATTTATCTCTGCAACCGCATCTGCCTACCTTAGAAAGAAGTCTCAAAGTTCAGACAAGTTCAATTAATATTTTGGTTTTGCTTTAGTGCCTTTTGGAACGACTTGAAAACAATCGTTCAAGTACAACTCAGTAACAAAGCTGGTTTCTGCAGAGAAAATTTAAATGATGCAATAGAAAGGAAATTGGTTTATTTACTTTCAAGGAAGTAGAGCAAACAGTGAGCTCTACCTTATGTTGCTCAGGTGTCTCTTACCTTTCAATTTAGTAAACCTTTTGCTTTGCATATGAAGTTACAATAAAATTGTCCTTTCATATATGTGCATAGACAGTATAACCTGTTTATATTTGTTCTTGTGTGGTCTTTTGACATAAGGTGAACCTACCACCACAGATTGAAAAAAGTTTCCAAACTGTTAGAAAGCTCTAGTGCTGTCAGGCATATAGGCTGGTTTTGTACAGACAAAAACAATCACCCTAGCTGGTGTAGCTGTTAAAAAAACCAAACATGATGTTTCCTACTGTCATAACAGGTACTTTATAAGGGCTTTGTGTATATTAGAAGGAGCATACAAGCTACTGGGTAGGTTACCCTTAGTCTTCCCACTCTCCAGAAGCATGTCTGGATGTCTTGACAAGCTCTGAAGTTTGAAGGTGGCATTTGGTCTTAGGTCAGAATTATTTAGGATAATGGAATGTAATATGTGGGAAACATGGTAAATAACAACTTTTTTCATAATTTCAAAATAGAAACACCAGGAAGTAGCCTAAATGTATGTGTACTTTTACTGAATTTAAAGACCAATTGTCATATCATGATCTGGAATGTCAAAGTTCAGTGGTAGAACTTCTTACGACTTATCTCAATCACCTTTATCCATTTGATTTCTCAAGCTGCTAAACCCTGAGGTCTCTGCCAAAAATGCAGCTAGCCTTGTTTTGTCCTTATGCCTCATAATTTTGGGGTTTTTTTCCAAACTGGTGCTTGTTCTTATGCTGTCATGCTTGATCCTTGCAGGGTCTGTTTCATCTGGAGTGCTCTTTGCCATCTCCACAAGTTTGTCTCAAGTGCTTTACACATTTTCATTTTCAGACCTGTAGGGTACAGCTGCTTACCCGCATCAGCTGTTCTAGATCCTTTTTAGTTCCACGTCTGCTGGCAGTCAAACTCTTTGCGCTTTACATCCTCTTCACCATGCTCAACAGGCTGTTATTAATATGTCTCAGTTGTACTCTCAAACATCTCATAACCACAGTTTTGTAGCTTCACTTACAAGTCTTTGCATTTTTCTTAATTTCTATTACACTGTTACAGCTTAAAGATGAATTCTCCCTCATCTTTTTACTTGTTCCAATCAAAGATTGTACTTCAAGTAATAGTATGGAATCTAGATTCCAGAAAGCGATTTCCAAGATTAACTCTTTCATTGCAAGGGTTATAGTAGTAGGCTTCAAAACATGACCCAATGAAATGTCATGTTTGGAATTTGTCACTTCAGAGATGGTTTCTCTCTGGTAAGTCACTTTACTTGCATGAAAATGAAAATGGTGCAAGTTTTGTTTGGTAAGTGCTTACAGGAGTCAGCAGAGTTTTATAAACCATTGGAAGTGTTACTGCAGGTAGCCTTTCGTGGCTAACTGTAACATACTAAATGTATCTCATGTATGGGGCATTAACTTCTATGAGTTTAGACACCTTTTCCAGTCACAGTGCAGGTCTCCAGCCCATCATTGCTTTGCCACTGCTGCCGGGCGTTGTGCACCCCAGAGCCTCAGACGGCAGGATTTCTAGAAGTAGGAGGAATTAGTAGCAGCTTTGCCAAGTGATCTGTTTATGTTTTGAGCTTTTATTTCAATGTAAGTGAGTTGTGTACCAGAGAGAGGGAGGCCTGTAGCATCTTCTTTCAGATGTAGGGGCATTTGTTTGCTGAAATGAGGTAGTATCAGATACTGATGACTCTGAACACTCACATCTCAGCGATGTTAATTTTAGAGGCTTCCAATCAAAATGATAGCACAGACCAAGCTGTTTGAAGTACAATGAGTAGCCCGTTTTAGTCAAGGAACAAAGCAATTGTTGCAGAAACAATTCTGAAAAACAATGGTAAAGTTGTCATAAATAAGCTTTTCTGATTATTTTTACCTTTTCACCTGTATTCCTTTAGGTGTCTGCCTAATAGCCTTTCTTTACCATTTCTTCTCCTTCCAGTCTTTCTAATCAAACATCCTATAGCTTTCAGACAAGAAAGGTGACAGTTAAACAAGACTTGCATCTCTTGAAGAATATCTTAAAGACAAACCAATCCCTCAGAGTTTTGAAGAGAAACCTCTATATGAAGGTTTGAATATGCTGGTCAGGCAGAATGAATTGGCATTTTATAAAGGACAGTGTTTAAATACAAGTGTGAGCATGTGAATAAACTTTGTGATCTCTACTGATGCTGTTCATGCTAAAGCTGATTTGGTGACTAAAAACCATATGTTCCATAGTTTTTTTTCACTTGCTGCAAACCTTTTTAAGTAGCCTAATTTGACTCAAACTGTTCAGACTGATTTGGGTTCAGAAAAAACACACCTTTTTCAATACAGAGCACACAGTTGTGTTGGCATAATTTAAGGAAGAGGATCACCTGTGAAACATTTGATTCCTTCTTGTCACAGTAATAAGGTTTTTCTGAAGTGTATTAGTCAACTTAGTACACTAGAATATTTCAGAACCATGGTACAATATTGGAACTAAAGGTTTTATTTTTGAGATAGTTACTCATGGAAAAGGATTTTACTGACTTATCATGTCTCTTCTAGATGAAGAAGGAAATCAAGATGAATCACTGGAGTCAAAGGTGAGGAGATAAGTTTCTACTCATTCTGTTTTACCTGTGGAGTAAGAGCAAAGGTCTGAAATTCAGAACAATAATTTGATTTTAGGTTTTAAGCTTTTCTGTAGCTCTTGCTGTCTCACTGTTTTTTTCTGTGCATCAGAGAAATTAATCCTGTGTTACAAGTTTGAAACTTTTTCTTTCAAAGACCTGAAAGGGATAGAGGCAATGAGAGCTGATAGAGATAGCTCAGCTTCCTTTTGATTCTACTGTTCAAGTTAATTAACCATATCTTTTAAGACGTTTTTAAATGGTCTTTAAGCCAGCTGCTGCTTCTCAGTTTCTAATCTTCTAAATTATGTGGCTGCTTTCCTTCAGACTTTATCTGCAGAGGACCAGGTAAAGGATCATTCCACAGGAACTCGAGTAGTAGCAGGTCAGATCTTCCTTGAATCTGGGAAATCAGACTCTCAATCAGAGAATGAAGAGAACTTTCACAGTCAAGAAGAGGAAAAAGAGAATTCACTGGAAGAGTTGAACTCTCTAGAAATGTCAAATCTCTTAAATAAGGATTTGGAAGAAGCAGAAATACAGAATCCAGGTAACTGCTCACAGACTCGTGAACAAGTGGCAACATAGATGCATCTGAGTAACTCCAGCACCACCACAGATTGAAAAAAGAATTTTGAACATAGGAAATAAGTAATGTCCTAACCTTTCTGCAATGGAGTGGTAATTGCTGCCTTTTTTATTGGAAAGTAGCATCAAAATGCCTTGAAATGTAGTGTAATTGAAATGAGTAGTTGTTTTCAGATACATTTGAAGGAATTTTTTATTTTTCTTACTGTTTCCATCTTGCTGGAAAGCTTTAACTATCAAATAGAGAAGGCCCTGATTTCTTCAAATAGAAGTCGATTACAGATCCTGTGCTCTGTGTATGTACACCAGCAAATACAAAGAGAAATTTGCATCAGTCTCATTCAATCGCCTGGCTGTTTGCCTGGTGAGTCAATTGACAGAAAAGGAACAAATAGTAATGTAAAGACAAGCTTCCTAGAACAGCATTGAGAGCCTCAGAGCAGGATCCAAATTCTATGTGAACTTCATGAAATTTTTAAGTATAGGTAAAACCTTATGTCTTGAGCCTAAATTCCCAGGAAATTCTAATATGGCTTTTTTACTACATAATTTTATAATTTTTTGATTTGCAGTTGGTAGTTGATGATAACTAGATGGCACAGTTGAGTACCTTAATCTGTGCAGCAGACTTTTCCTTTTTACTTGTCCATAAAAAATAAATCTTCAGTATTACTGAAAAATAGTTATGTGGTACTAATGATATTTGTCTTCTCAACTCATATTGGAATGTCAAAAGAAAGCAGGAGTTATTAAATAAGCTCTATCATGTAATGGCTGAGTGTTTTCTAAGCTGTTTCCTTATTAGAGCAGAACTAATAACAGTTTGTGAAAACTCAGTAATAGGCTTAACTGTTGCTCTTGATGCTGTGTTGTACAGGAAGAAAGTATATAAAATCCACTAAATATCTTTCTGCCACAAAACAGTGAGCTAAGCACCATATTTCGTCAGTGCAGTCTATTTCAGAATTAAACTTTACGATACTTTTAATCTCATACAAAAATACATCCAGGTGACTGGCTCCTCGGGAACTCAGGTTTTTAACTATACCCATCAACATAGTGCAAGTTACTTTCAAAAACCGTAAATTAGTCTTGCATGGTTCTTGGAACATCTTATGCATTAAATAAGCAGTGTGAATGAAGAGATTTTTCATTTAAAAATGCAATTCTAAAAGAAAAGTACAAATTTTCTGTTAGGAGAAAAGACTGCTAAAGGACAGCTTTACAAACTCTTTAACTGAGCATCTGTCTGAGGTACAGGTGTTATATCTCCAGGTGAGCTACTGGTGACAGGACTGCATTAAGGCACATAAAAGCTCCTCTAAAAACAGTTTAGCTACTCTGTATGGTCATGACATTGCATGGAACAAAAGTATATTCTGAAAATTTCCATATATATTGTGTAGGTTATGGAACAAAAAATCAGTAACTTAGAATTAGTGCTAATAAAGGTTTTAATTTTGTAAGAAAGTTGTCCTGCTCTCTTCTGGTGAGTGAGGAGATTGTGTAAAGAAAATAATATTTTTTTATTTATTGCTAATTTGTGTTCTAGGGTTTTATAATACTAAAATTCACACTAACCATTTTTGCTGAAAATCGCTCACAATTTTGTACAGAGCTGGCAATTCCGGTTGCATTTATTTTCCTATTTGGAAGAATGTTACAGTAATATTGCCAATATTTGCGTTTCCTGCAGCATAAGGTATGAAACGAGACATAAGTAAATTAGGGCAAAATATAATGAAATACCACGTATTTTATTCAGAGATAGTAAAGAGGTAAATTGCTTCTGGAGCATTCGGTTTGGCAAAAGCTAATTTATCCTCTGGGTTAATTGTTTTCCTCACTTAGTATTTATCAATGGCTAAGAATGGAAATAACTGTCATGAGTATTTTGACCTGTGATTGCATTGCTGTGTTGCTCTTGGGATTAGTCTTTAGTTAGTTAATTAGTTATTATCTGGGACCAAAAAATTAGTTAAATATCTGGGAGCAAAAACAGCATTAAGGTTGAATTTAGAATTTAAAAAATGCCAAGGGGAGCATTGGGGCAGAATCATTTCATAACTTTAGTATGCAGCTACATCTCATGCAGAGCACTGTGTAAAACTGCTTTCCACACAGCAGACAAGGTACAAAACAATACAAGTAAAACCATGAGTTCTCGAGTAGTGCTGATATCCTGGACTTGGAGCTTGTTTAAATGACAATGATAAGAGGTCCCATAAGTTGTAGTTACATGAACCCTTAGCAGGAGTTTGTATATTACTTTGTAATTAACAAATGTAAGAAATTATTGCAGGCTAATTGCATCTTACCACATTATTTTTGAGTGCAATTACTGAAAATAACAGGTTTTCTCTTGTTATATAATTAACTTGGAATGATGTGGTGGAACTTGTGTCAAGGCATCCAGTTACGAACAGCAGTTTGAACAGGTCAGGCTGTACCTGAAGACTTTCTTTTGCTTCAAAAAATCAACATGAAATATTTAAATTAATCTAGTCTTTAGGCCTTTCAATTATAGACCCTCAAAAAAAGAGCTGATTTTCTCTGTAGCTACAAAAATTAAGAAATTAACTTGAAAAAACTGTGTAATTGACATTGTCAATTGCATGATTTTGCAAATGTTTTCAAATGAAGCTGAATCCAACTGTTGCATTTAGCTTAGTGAAAGAAAAACCTTCATAAAAGTCTAATTGAAGTAATTCAATCTTCAAAACCTAGAGAATTCTTAGTCTTCATGGAAGATTGATTTTATTTTAAAATATTGTAATATTGGAGTCAGTAACTGTTGAAGTTTTAGTGCATAAGAAATGATAATCTGTGCTGTTCAAAGCCTTTTTGAATGCAACTAAACATATTGGCAAAATGAAATAATGATTTTAATCGAAGTATTTTAAAGTGTAAAAAATCACCGAACTCATAGTGATGAGAATCCTTTCATGTACATCGTAGTGATTTCACTGAAGTCTTTTCATATGGTTGTATATGCGAGTGTACTCCCTGCTGATACTCCAGTACTTTCAATATAGCATTTCATGGTGTGTGGTGTTCTGTTGTGATTGTGTCCAGCCCTG
>WAAE01018594.1:28229-39663 GCA_013400495.1 Nicator chloris | reverse complement strand
TTATAAATAATATTTAATGTGTAAATTATATAATAATCCAAATGTAAAGAATGTGTGATTGATATGAGTAAATATATCAAACATATATGTACTGATATAAACAGATACAATATATCAGTTAACATTTATATTTCATATATTTGCTTTGCTATACTCTGTGAAAGATTTTTTTTTTAACTTTGGAACAAGGGAAGTTGGAGAAATTACTTTCATTTACATGTTTAGAAAATTATGAAAAATTTACAGATTATGCAATAATTTTTCTGTTCATGAAATACACATACTGCAAAGTTTGCCTGATCCACAGACCATGCAAGAGCTAAATTTCAAACAAATACTTAGCACAGACCCCAAAATGAAAAAGGCCTTGTCTGTTTCACACATTTGGTGGAAGGGTATGTCACTGTGTATTTTTAAACTCCCACCAAATGGCCTTAATTTATCGTCAGGGGAGGTATCGAGAACATCATGTTCCTGGTTGGATTACTGCCTGAATATGGCAACAGGCCAGGATATCACATGAATATTAAATAAATGATAGTACCATGCAATCCAGTATGTGTGTTCTCAGTCACGTAGCATAAGAGTGGCCATGAAGTGTGTAACTCTCTGTGTTTCACACCATCTTCATTTATGTGGGCACAAGTTTTTTGATATCACTTCTAACTTCAGTTGGGCTCAGATTCCTGTCCTGCAATGCATTCAGTAGAAATACTGTACTATTTATTACTGGGTTTAATTTTTCTCCTGGTAAAATGATCAAGATTAGTGCAGTTTCCTTTTCTTTGGCTGGTATTTATTTGTTTTTAAATACAGTGAAAGAGTAATTTGACTTCACTCAGTAGACATGAATGAGACAGTTAAAACAGACCTCAGTGCATCTCACAGTTAAAAGTATTTCTCATTTAAAAATATACTTTACAAGAATAGATTTTCCTTTGGCCTTTTTCCAGGTGTGTGGCTTGCAGATAACATAAGAATTATTTAAGTGTGCAAGGGGGAGTTAATTGCTGTTGGGCATGGTTTTGAACCAGATTCAAAATGTTTAATATTTAATATGAAGGGCTGTCTGATGTTTAAAACAGGTGATTATGTTCTTTGCATTTCAATTAAAAACATGTGTTCCTATCTTAATATAAAAACTTCAAATATCCAGAGCCTTTTACATGTAAAGGTAGGCATGCTCCACCACCTGTAAATTAGATTTTTTGGGTTTTAATTATTTTTATTACTTGGCACAAATTTTAAGCAGGTGTATTTCATTTATAATTGGATGAAGTTACGGTCTCATTCAAATACAATGTACTTTGTTTCCAGCAGGATTAACAGTTCTGTGAAATACAGGGTAAGTATCCATGAGGCTATACATGGCACATATGTTATAGATAAATAGGCAAAGCTCACTTTGTAGTGCAGGGTTCTGTTTCTGAGAAGTAAAATTGTAGACACAATCACTTCTATGGTTGTAATTGTTCTGAAAATGTCTGCTAAGAGGTTTTTGAGGTGTGGTGTACAGAGCATGTGAGCGGGATCCTTGGAGAACTGATTAAATCCATCACATTAATATTATTATTTACACCTGCAAATCCTGCAGGTCATTATGAAATAATAACTTAATAATCTTAAATGAAAATATTTTCCTTTGTTATTCCAAGACGTTGCTTATCACTTATTGGTGGAAGCCTTCTAGTTAAGATAAAGAAAAAACAAAGTATCATGTTTAGGAGAAATGAAAATTTTCAGTTTAATACAGACATTTTTGGGTGAAGTGAAGACTCTCTTATCTGTGTAATGATCACACCTACTGGAGGAGAGAAACACCAAAATAAAAAGGCATTACTGTTATGTGTCAATATTAATGCACATCACAAACCTTCTCTGTTATTTCCTAGATATAGTGTTAGATAGAATTGTGTCAATTTGAAAGAAAAAAGGAAGCAGGAATTAAAAGGAAGCTGAAGAAACATGGAAGGATCATCAAGTGCGGAAGAACAAAATTATTATTTCTAGTTACAATACTTGACAAATTGTAGACTGAGGTCACGTTTTGCTCTGTTTATTCACCAAGAGTAAACCTCTAGCTAAGGTGGTATTTATATCATTTACTGGAGCTGAGATCGGAGCTCTCTGAATTGCAAAAGAATTGCAAATAAAGGAGGTAGAACAGTTCTGGTGTTTTAGACAAATAATTTTGCTGTCTATCTTTTTTTTATGACTGGTCGTAAAATGTCCCTGATGGAATTGAGTTAAAATGAAAAGTAAAATTTAANAAAAAAAAAAAAAAAAATTAAAAAAAAAAAAAAAAAAAAAAAAAAAGGGGGCTTTGTTGTTGTTCTTATATTTAAAATAACAAAAGAAGTTAAAAGAGAGCAAGAGTAGGTATATTGCCTGTGTGATTCTTTTTGATAATTTTTAAATGGTAAATATAAATATAATATAAAGTATGAATATAATTAACAAAATGGAAAACAACAAAAATAGACATGAAAGCCCCTTGTTTTTTTTCTTAATATCTAAAAATCAGATTTTATTTCCTTTTACCTATTATGCAATGAAACAAAAAAATCTTTAAGGAAAGAAATAAATCCAGTGATGCTATGGAGATAGTTCATATTCATGCTCAGATCACATTTCTTCCTTTTCTTTATTTAACATGGTACACTCCAATATAGCACTGTTACAGCCAGAAGCACAATTATATCAGCATTTTAGGAAAAGTGGAAGCAGGATTTCTTTGATTTCTTTACCTTTTTAGGAAAATATTCTTCATGCCACTCATGGTAAATATTCAGATACACTTCACAGTCAATAATCATGTCTCAGCTCCCTTGTTTTCAAAATGATTCTGAGCAGGTATTGAAAGGAAGAAAGGAGATGTGTTGCAACGCTCTAAGGCGAGAAAAGGTGTAGTTTGTTTTTTGGGGGTTTTTTTTGGTTGGTTTGGTTGGTTGGTTGGTTGGTTGGTTGGTTGGTTGGTTGGTTGGTTGTGGTTTTTTGTTTGAGTTTTTTGGGGTTTTTTGCACTCGACTCTGGAATTGTTAGTTGCTTACTATCATCTGTGTGGATGGCTTCTTCTGTAGGCAGGTTGTATGTGGCATATGGACCTCAAAATGCTTTAGGCTAGAATCTTGAAATCTGAAGATATAGATAGAACATCTATTGTTACCACCACAACCCAATAAAGTAATCTTCCCCTGACTATTTGAGACTACTGGATTCCAACATCTGCAACTCACTGAGGCAAAAAAGTATGAAGTATCTTTAGTAAAGAGAAAACAAATTCTTTGTTTCTCCATTGATTTTTACTAAAAATGAGTTAGATAAAAAATTAGAAGCTACAAATTTTTTTCTGTGACTTTTATAAATCAGACATCTAATTTGAACCCAGATATAGCTATATTTTTTTTTCCCATAAATGCTCTTTTCATTTATTATAGAGGGTTTTGTGTCTTGGGTTATTTCTTTTTTAGTATTTTCAGGTCCTTAAATTTAACATTATATTAGGAGGGAATACAATTAAAATTGAAAGGATGAACCCTTCATATAGTACTTTAAATAATTTGATACTGTAATGTTATTCAGTGTCTTGTCTCAGTTTAAAAAAAATGGTTTACAATAAACAGTCAGCATCACTACTTCATTCTAGTGATATGTATGTCAATTATTTTGCATTATTAAATGCAAAAAAAAATAAAACTTCAGATTAGTTGGAATTTGGCACAAATTATTTTTTTGCCACAACTAAAAAGAGTAGCATTCTAGTGGTTAAAACTTTATTCAATTACAAAAATTTTTAGATAATTAGTAATGATCTATATGGAACCCTTGAACATAATCTTGTTACTCTGCAAAGAGAATCTGCCCCATGAAATTAAATTGGTGCACTTCAATATTTATTGATCAGATGCTCACTTCTTTAAAATAGTATTTGAAAAATTAGTCCTTTTGACAGGGCCCACATCTGTTACAATCGCTAGACTCGTGCTGCATTCAGGGGCTAGAAGTTTCTGCTAAAAGAAATTAGTTCCTTCAAATTCGATCTCCGTTGAAAGCAGCACATTGTCAACACACAATACCAGCATGTATTGTAGGGCTGGTGTGTTTTTCTTGCAGCTGTAAAGCACACTGATTTTGCTCCTCAGCAGGGAACTCTAGTTAAAGTAATTAAACTTAAGATCTATGCATAAGAAAAAAAGAAGTCATAGTGAGAGTCTGATTGGAAGAATGAGTTTGGTGGAATGATTTCTGTAAGTGTAAAGATAGAAGGGATTCTAGTTCAAATTCAGGTATAGATAATAATTAATAAGCAATAATTGAAGTAAATTAAAGCATTAGCTCATATAGGTGTATGCACAAATTCTAAGTACTGAAAGCTTTAATTGTAGAAAATAACTTTAAAGTCGTAAGAGTAGCCACTTCAAAGTATAGCTCAAGTTTATTAAATATTTTGTACACATTTTTAGTAGTAATGGTGGTAGTAGTAGTAGTAGTGATAGTATTGCATTGGGAGTAGCCTCAAGTTAAGGCTTCACAAAGAAAACAAATGTGGAAATCCGTTGCCTAAGTACAGTCAGCTGGTGGTGTTTGATCTTGTCATATGCCATAAAAGATTGAAGACATGCACATGTGCTTGACAAGACACGAGAGAGGCCTGCAGGGCACCCACGTCATTGTGGTGCATGACAGAAGGCTTGGAAGGAAATCAGGAGTACTTCATATGTCCCTGGATGCATATGTGACAAAGTCAAACACTGCCTGGCTGTGGGTCACCAGAAACTGGCCTGTAGTAGTGTGGATCTGCAACACACACTGCTGTGACTTAGCCAATGTTTTTGGTTTGAAGTAACGAACAAGTTTTTGAGTATAATTCAGCTGCAGAAGACCTACTTGTAGCATGATGCTGAATGGGTAGTGATTTGTACATATAAATAAAAGTAGATATGCAGTTCTGAGTGTCCAAAGTCTTGCAGTTTTGGTTTTTTTTATTATCCCACTACACCTCCTACAGTTTGAGTGTAGTTGTGACAATAAAATGAGTGCCATGCCATAGTATGACACATACAACCAGAGTGCCATAATATGGTACATTGTGCCCACAGCCATTAAAATGAGATTCTCTGCTAAGTTTTCTATTGAAAACAAAACCTAGCACATCCAATCAAATAGACAAACGAACAAACAATAAACCCCCTAAGAACTGAAACGTATGTAACGCACTGCAAGGTGAGCATTCATAGGTCACAAGTGTTCTGAGCACCTTTCAACAGAAAGCCATATTGATGGCAAATTCTAGCCTCTCATCAGTGTAATATTTCTACTGCAAAAATACATTAACTGCAGAGCTGATTTCCAATAAGATTTTTTTTTCTCATGTCTACTACAGCATTAGTCAAACTGCCTGTTTTGTCTTCTTAGATCACTTAGATCATTGTCTAAGACCTCTTAAATAAATATTTAGTATAGGACAAGGTAGAAATAGTGACATGGGTATGTGCATAAATAAGCGTCTTTTCCTTTGGATCTAAATGTAGTAAAACCCCTTGTTCAGGTTTACTCTTCTTAATTTCTAACAAAAAATATCTTGACATAGTTCTGCCTCTTTTTTTCACTGATGCTCTAAAAAAAAATTCATTATTAAAGACACTTTTGCCTCCCAACTTCCCACAAGAGCTATAAAGTGGTATTTCTTTTTTATGTTCTCTAAAATTCTACCTAAAATAGTAAACAATTGTTCTTTAGTCAAACAATGTTATTAATATGCATAGGATCCTTCAGGCATTTGCAATTTCATCCACAGAGACTCCATTTTATCTTCAAAGCATGTAAATCTTTGTATTTCTTTCCGGGAAAAAAAAAAAAGGCTTGACTTGTTCAAAACCTGAAAATGACTTCTAATAAACCTCAGAAAGAGAAAATAAAAACAAACTAAAAAACAAAAACAAAACCAAAAAACCTTTATGAAAAAAAGTAAAATAAAATAAAATCTTTTTAAAGGAAAAGCTCTTCCTAGGGTTTACCTCCCTCTGCATATCTCATCTGATCTGCAATTCGTGGATCCACAGTGTGCAGTCTGGTAAGACAGAAGTGATCTTCAGGAGTTACCTGACAGTGACACAGTGGCCATTAATCAAAATTTTATAGTTAAAAGTACATAGGTAACTAACAAATCTGCTTCAAATAGGTAATAGTTAAAATGATTTTTTTTCTTAAGTTTACTTAGTTTTCTATTAATTAAGAATATAAAATATTCTAGTCTGAAATAAAAGACATTCTAAAGAGACCTAACAATATGGAAAATGCTTAACAAGCAGTCTTATAAAAGTTTGACATTTTTCTTGCAGTTACAGGGAAATATTCATGCACAAGACTGGATTGTTCATTCTTATACTTCTTTTCCCCTAAAAACACACTCAATCTACTTTGTCGTACACTAACGGGTTCCTCAGTGTACTCATGTTGATTAAATGTGGTTTGCAAGGCTAACATCCATAATTTCCAGATTAAAAAAATAGTTATTTATAGGAAATACTGATTTAGGTTTCTGAGAGAAAATAACAACAGAGAACAGAGGAAACCATAAAATACTGCAAATGACCTTTTAAACGGAGTATGACTGAAATAAATATTTCTGTAATTTGAAAACCATTGACATCTCACAAATGTGCAAGCAAGATAAGATAGTGTCATGAGGTAATGAGATGACATAATCACAAAGAACAAAGAGTGAGTCAAGAAGCAAGTTTCCCTCTTGTGCTATCCTGAAATTGTGCCAGACTATGTCTTTGAACTCTGTAAGAGAAACTTCACTATTCTGAGTTTGTTCCATCTCCATTACACGATTAAGTGCAAATCAGTTTAGATTGTGTTCATGATCCTCTTACAGGGTAACAAGGATTGGGAAAGGATTTGTCACTATGCAACATCATTACAAATGTCCATTTTATAATGAGGATACTTGAAATTATTTCTATGGGCTCAAGAAGATCCATCACAAAAGGTCTGAGATAATTTTCTATAACTCATTTTAGGATAAGTGATGGTTTGGACCAAATTCAACATCTTTAAGAAACACTGTGCTTTGACAACTATGAACACAATAACCTTTCTGTAGAAGCTTGGTGGACTCACAATAGTACTTTTTGTTCAACACTCCTGTGTTCAGTTTGGTATTTCCACAGAAATCTTGGGTAGATGAGGGGGGTTTGTGTCCGGGTCACACATTTTACAATCTTACAATAAAAATTACAGGCAGCTCCACGAAAATCAAAGAGTTCTGTGTTCTGTCTTATTAAATGTTTATCACAGTACTGGCTTCTTTGCATGAAATTGACTTAGAAAATATTTCTTGATTACCCTTATTCTCAGTGTGGGAACACAGATTATATCTGACTTGAAATGAAAGAAATCATTTGTTTGCCCTTACTGATGAAAAGTTATCTCTTGGATTTGCATTGCTAGCATGCTCATTTGGCTTCTATTGTATAAAAGGAAATAATTTCACTTTTTGTCTCTGTGAAGCTGGGGTTTTCTGGGCGTGCATTAGGTTACATGCTGAACATACAAAAATATTTCACCAAAAGCCATATGAGCACGCACAAGTAATACCTTTTAATTTTTCAGTTACTGATAATTTCATATGAAAACGGTTACAAAAGTACTGGAAAACCACAGGCAAAAAAGAGAGTTATTAAAAGTGGAATAATATCCATGGCTTTCCTGATAACTTCTAGATGGGAAAATTTCATAAATTAAAACCCAAACAAGCGAAGCCTAGAGACTGAGCTATCACTGTCTCTTGAAGAGAAGAGTCAGTGACACGCATTGTTGGGCACAGATCTGCTGTTGCCTCCCTGGAGCCCAGCAGAAGTGGAGGCTCCCCATGAGGGCTCATTGCCCCAGCAGGTCAGTCAAAGGGCACCAGGGCAGCCTGGACACAGGGATGGGCCGAGTCTGGCCCAGGACATGCACCCACAGGTGGCTTGGCTCAGCAGGATCATGGCTGGGTAGGTCAGGGCTGTGGGAAGCTGGAGAGTAACTCTGCTACAGCACCACTTAGGCAGGGGAGGATGAATTTGGGGGATGGAAATAGAGTCCTGGAACATAGGCAGAGAGTCCTGGGGAAGTCTGAACAAGGAGAGCAGTTACAGAACTGAGGGTTGTTTGAGGTTGGAGGGGACCACTGGAGGTTATTTTGTTCCACCTCCTGCTCTTCCACCTTTAGCAGATTGCCCTGAACCATGTCCATCCAGCTTCTGAAAAAAAAAACAAAAAAAAAACAAAAAAAAAAACCAAACAAAAAAAACCCCATTTTTTTGATGGTCACAGGGTATCTTCTGTGTTTCAAGGTGTGCCAATTGCCTCTGGTCCTGTCCCTATGAACCTCTGAAAAGAGTCTGGCTCCATGGTCTTTGCAATTGGTTTTTCTTTCCTTTCATTCGGAATTCAGAAATGAAAGTTTCATTCTACTTGGAACTAATATTTTAACATTATTGAATTTTGGAGCTGGTGTTTTACCATTATTGAATTTTAACATTACTTAGCCCAAAGTGATATAACAACTTGAAGTATCACAATGAACAGGGTCTCAACTGTAGGCTTTAGTACCTTATATCCTAGGTGTAAGATGTGGACCTAGATTATTTTATGTCTCATTTTTCAGATTTAGAAATGAATCAAAATATTTAATTATTCAAGAGATATCACTCTCAGACTCCCTCCAATTGCATTGCCACCTTTGCTTTTCCTTTCCTTTCATATCTCAGATACTGCCAAAGTGTGTTACCTCTGCCTGCTGGATATAATTTTTCCTTTTATTTGTGATTTTCACACATAAAATTCTTGATAAGTCTAGTCATTCTTGTATCATCTCCTCATCTGAACTCCTTATTTCTTACTACTTTCATCCTACTGATGTCAGTCTTATGAAAAAGATAGTGTCACATTTAAAGCTACCATAATTAGAATGTTCAGATCAGCGAGGGAGATGAAAAACATTTTTTCAAAGTAACACAAAGGAGCTCACATCTCACCAGGGAAAATGGTGAATGGTTCTCCTTTTATTTGTAACGAGAAAACAGCCATTAAAAAGAAAAAACAAATTTAAGAAAATATTTCATACCAATGAGCATTAAACATGAAACTATAAAGTTATTTTTATGCTGCCAAGAAATTTCATTATGTTTTCTCATCTCAGCAGGTAGACTTCTGTATTGGATTTACTTAACAAGGTGTGTGAGAAGGAACAAGAGTGTAGCCTGTGAAGAGAGGCCAGGGATTTCCCCTGTTAGGTGCAGATGGTTCCAGATGGATCCAGCAGGCTCACCACAGAACACAGCTGAGCCCCTCAGCCAAGATAGTGGTGCCTTCTATAAAGCATATTTCAGAAGAGGCAAAAAATGCTACACAGCAGCTGTCAGAGAGAGGGGTGACAAATTTGAAACAATCCTACAGACATCTTGATGAGGGAAGCAGCATGGGGAGGAGGTACTCCAAATACTGGAGCAGAGTTCCCCTTGAAGCTCATGCAGAAGGATACACTGAAGCAGGTTTCCCTGCAATCCATGGGGATGATCATGTTGGAACAGATATCCACCCTGCTGCCCATTAAGGAATTCACACTTCACGAGATGGAAATGTCTCCAAGGAAGATGCAGCCCAAGGACACCCCTTGTCATAACAGACCTCTGCAAGGGCCATGCTCATGGAGAGAAGCTCATGTGCAGTTTTCTGTTCAGACCTGTGACCCCATAGAAGACCCACACGGGAGCAATCTATTCCCGAAGAACTATAACTCATTGCAAGAACCCGTGTTGGAGCAGTCCTTGAAGAACTGCAGCCTGTGGAAAGGATGCTTCTCAGCAAAGGACTGGGAGGAGTTCCACACTGAAGTAGAGGAGAGCATGAAGGGGAAGGAGTAGTAAAGCAAATTGTTTTTACTGCAAACCCCATTCCTCACTCCGCTTGCACCATTCTGGGTGGGGAGGGAGGAGGTAGAAGAGTTGTGAATGAAGGAGTAAAACAGCCTGAAAGAAAGTGGATGGGGACAGGGAAAGTGTTTTTATTTCTGTCTTTTTTTCTCAGCATCCTACTGTGCTTTTAATTAACAGTGAAAGAAATTGCTCTTTCCCAAGTTAAGTCTGATTTGCTATACGGCTTTGAGCAATCTGGTCTAGTAGAAGGTGTCCCTGCCCACGGCAGGGGTGTTGGAACTAGGTAATCTTTAAGATTCCTTTCCAATCCAGGCAATTTTATGATTCTGTGACACATATATTATATTATGTTTTATTAACTCATAGTCTTACAATAGAGAAATATTTAAAGCTAAATTAAGGTTGGTTATTTAGCATGTTTATATCCAAATGTGAAATGTATAATGCAGATATAAATGAAGACTCAGAAAAATTATGTCTTCGTGTTTTCTTGTTAGGACGTTGGCTGCCTTTCAGTTAAGTATTTAATTCCATCTATATTCTTAGGCACTGCACAACACAGTAACTGAATTGTGAGATCACAAAGGCTATAGGATTGCTTTCTAATTGATTTTATAAAGGAGATATTTGTGTGGGCATAGTGAATATGAAAGTTTTAGCTGTCATAAAAATTAGCAGGAACATCTGAAGACTCTTTTTTAAAAAATATTGTCCATGGTGGGTTAAGTCTTCCAAGAAGAGGTTATAGAAATCAGCATGTTTAGAATACATCTTGAATATTAAAGGACACTCTGTTTAGGGGAAAGAAATCAACCTAAATATGTCACATCTTTTTTGCTTTTTTCTTCTCTTGTTTCTTATTAACAAAGACATTTTTATGGAAGCAGAAGTTTATTTTATAAGAATTCATCTGCTGCTTCTCTTTATTTCTCCAGCTGAAGTCATAATCTTCTGACATCATGAGCATTGTCACAAACCCTCATGTTGATGTCACTAAAGGGGCTTCAAGTAGACACAAAGAAAAGAAAAGAAGAGGTTCTTCTTTGTAGTTAAAGCTTGCTTCCTTCTACTGATATTAAAAGAAAAAAAAATTGTAAATCCACAGCATCTCTTTGATGTAGTAGTGGGAGCATTCCTTTATTAGAAAAGCTGCTCTGGGTTGTCTCACTGGTTTTAACCAATTTTCTGCTTTCCCCCATTGTGTCTCAAATCACAGAGAAGTTAGAAAAGATTTTGTATATTAAATATCAGAAGTTTCTGCATTGTTGCTTAGATTAATCTTGCTTCAAATATGTTATTACAGACACTATTTTCTCTGTTTTCTGACTAAAAAGGAAGATAATCTGAGGTGTATCAGAAATAAGAATAATTATATTTCCTTTCGAGCATCTTATAACAGTGTAAACAATTATATGTAAACAATATTTCAAATTATAATTAAGCAATAGACATGAAGGGAGAGAAGGAAGAAAGGGAAAAAGGAGGGAGAGGGAGAGGGAGAGGGA
>WAAE01018594.1:0-27438 GCA_013400495.1 Nicator chloris | reverse complement strand
TATTATTTGACAAGTCTTTAGTAACTTCAGTGTTGTGGGTTAACCTAGGCAAGCAGCTAAGCATCTCAAATTTCAGCCTTCTTAAAGTGGGATGGGAAAAGGGATCAGAATGGTGAAAGTGAGAAAAACATGGGTTGACATTAAATTTAGCAGGTAAAGCAAAGCTACACATACAAGTAAAGCATAACAAGGAATGCATTCTCTACTGCCCATGAACAGGTGTTCAGCCAGCTCCAGGAAAGCAGGGCTGCATCACCTATAATGACAACTTGAGAAGACAAAACACTGTCACTCTGAACATCCCCTATCGTCCTTTGCCCCACTTTATACACTGAGCATGATGCCATGTAGTATGGAATATCCCTTTGGTCAGTTTGAGTCACCTATCCTGTCTATGTCCCCTCCCACCTTCTTGTTCACTCAGCCTCCTCACTGGTGTGGTGAGGTAAGAGGCAGCAAAGGCTTTGGTTCTGTGTGAGCACTGTTCAGCAAAAGCTAAATCTTCCAATATTATGGCAAAATCCAAAATTCATAAAAGGTCCTAAAATCAGAACATTGTATTTTGTTGAATATTTAAACACTTATCTGAGGTCTGAGTTGGGCCATTCTTATCTTAGTGAAGATCCTCTTATTCTCTGTCAGATCAAAAAAAAACTTGATCAAAATACTCTTTGACTGTGAGCAACACATCTGCATTGTTCAGTGACATGAAGGAAGGGTGAACTCTTACTGACATAGCCATCAAACACCCTATTAAAGGCACTTCTAAGCTACTGCATCATAGCTTTATTGGTGTAGCTTGCTTAGTTAAGAATAGCAATAAATTCTATTATGTACTCTCTTTAAGAAAAAAAAATAGCAGTTAATTTCCACTTTTGACGGCATTAAAAGTCATTTACTAATGTTTCTGTAATTCTCTTGGTGTTTAAATAATCTCAGAGATGAAATGGTTTCATGAATTATAGGAGGAAAGGCCTACATTTCCTTCTGGGTTAAAGGTCCTTTAGCTTTCCCTTTAATAGTTGGGAGATTCTTTAAGTGTTTTCTGCAAAACAAGATACGTTTATCCTTCTCACTATACTTCAGCCCTCTTGTTCTATAAAATTTTCCATTATCACTTAAAAAGAGAAGGAAATGGTTTCCTTATATGTGATGTTTTCAAAAAATAGCTTTTCAATCAACTATTTAATTAATTTCCTTCATGACTCATTACATGTTAAAGTATAAAAATCTTTGAACTTATTTGCTTAGTCTGGTGATCAGGTTAATTAAAAAAAAAAAAAAAAAAAAAAAAAAAAAAAAAAAAAGGAAATCTNAAAAAAAAAAAAAAAAGAGACAAACTCCAAACCTTGAATAATAATTCTATTAGCAGTCAAAGATTCAAAAAGAAAATTTCCTTGAAAAATATTACTGCATATTTGGGGTTACTTTAAAAAATGCAATTTTTAGGAATTATTCTGTTTTTTTAAATTTAGCTAATGACTTCTCAGTTAACATTTTGATGTTTGACAGACGTTAATGATGAAAGAAAAATGTGAATTAAAATAGTGAGAAACAGGCAAGATTTCCAAACAAGAATTCACTGCTATATCAAAATTGATATTAATAAGTAATACAGGCTGATGGTAGATTTTTAATAAGTAAATTAATATAAAAACCTATTTTGTCATCAGTCTCATAAATAATTTTATTAATAAATGTGTGAATTTCTGAAACAGTGAGAGATATTAATGATCAAATTCAGGGACTGTTTTAAGAAATCACTGGAGTGAGTACTGGTTGTGATCATTCATAGATCTGTGAGCAAAACCTATTTACTTCAAAGCTGAATTTATTGATTATTTCTGTTAAAATCAATTTTAAAATTATGGCTGTAATAATTTCTTAATCTATTATTTTCTGCTTGTCTTTGATGAATAATGGATGGATTTTACTCCCTTTGTGTTTGTGTTTCGCTCTTCTCTTGTGGAATGCCCTAGATCTAAGGCCTTAGGACTCTTAAACTAATGACATTGTTTCACTTATGTGTGCTTCCATAGAAAAAACCCACTTCTTTATTAATCTTAGCTAAGACCTAAGAAGAAAATTCTAAAGCTATATACTCTCCTTAATACATTCAGATTTTATATTTATGAATTTTAATCTGAATTACATAACATTCAAATGAAGGAGTAGAGCTATGAATTAGATTTTTGATATAGCTGTTGGATTTCTTACTGGTAATTGAACATGCTTTGTAATCCTTCAGGTTAATTGCATGTTTCATATCTTAAATTTTCATAACATAAACAGCTGAAGGATTTTCCCCAAAGT
This sequence comes from Nicator chloris, assembly GCA_013400495.1. NCBI lineage: Eukaryota > Metazoa > Chordata > Aves > Passeriformes > Pycnonotidae > Nicator > Nicator chloris. Next base: position 25,125 of record WAAE01018594.1, on the reverse strand, counting down.
GCTCCTCTGTGTGTATATATATATATATATATAAAAAAAAAAAGCTGCAAATAAGGAAAATTACATCCACAGTAAAAGTAAACACAAGGCAAAACAGTCAAATTCTATCTATATTTCTAACTACACTAAATTCAGATGGAAATATAATAGTAGTTGGAACTGTAATGTGGCTGCGTTTTATGTACCTGTTTTCGAGAGACTTGTAAGTCCTTGGCAGTTGTTCATGCGGGTTTACCCTGAACCAGATGATGAACATCTGTGGGCCTGACAATAACAGCATTTTCTGCTGCTGATTCCAACGTGGAAGATGTATCTTCTTTAAACAGAATAGCAGGAAAGGATACTTCACATATGAGACAGAGTGGCAGGAAATTTAAAATAATTTTTGAGGAACTAGAGTTTATTATTTGCTTTTTAAACTTTAGCCTTGAAAGGTTCAAATTACTAGATAATATCCTGACTTCCTTATCCCTGAGAAACATCAATGACATCCAAGCAACAGACTAATTTTAGTATATTTATATATTCAAATATATGTTTGTATATATAGAATGTTCAATATACATAAGAATGATAATTTTTTTTATAAGACCTTTTACTGATACATTTTAACAGAAGGTTATTAATTGAATTGTATATGAAATACATATACAATTTTCTAGGAACTCTGAATAATTTTGTCAGGATTTTGACTAAAGCCACGCAGAATGCACACATATATGCACATGGCAAGTTAATTAAAAAAAAAATCTATATATAAAAATATCTAGCTCAAAGTTCACCTAATAATACACAAAAATATTAATTTCCAAAATAGAGATAATTTGTATAAAATGTACTTGAATTTACATGAAAATTCTGAGTCTTTCTCGTTAGAGATACTTGGAAACCATCTAGACATGGTTTCACTAGAAAGATTTCTTGGAGAAATAGTCACAATATATTTTGACATTTCCATGACATAAGTGGTTCTTTAAATGGAATGGGTCCTTAGTTATATAATTTTACTTACACATTATCTTTCTGTCTTTACTAATTAGAAATATTACTCTACAGAATATTTTAGAAATACATTTTGGAGTTATTGATACAGTAAAATATCTTTTTATTTTTATATCTATTATGCTGAGCACTTCCCAAAATCACAACAGAAAAAAAGATCCAATATACAGACTACAATAATTTAGTAGAAGGGATTTGTTTTTCTGTATTGTGCAACGACAGGGAAAATGGAAGGACAGAATTATTAAATGACTGTGACATAATAAGTAATGTCTTTTGGCAAAGTGATCTCTCATTCATGTATAACTTTTAATTTTGTTCTTTTCTCCTTAAGCTTAAGTGTATGATTTCTCTAGGTTTTCAAATATATTTGTAGGCTACCATCATAGTTCATACCTATCTCTGGTGAGTATTTAAAAGATGTTAGAGATTTTTTTAGTGTACCCTTGAGATTCATGATGCTTCTCTTATAATTCATTTTCAGCTGCTTATAAATTAATTTTCCTAGCTGTATCCCTTAGCATAAAGTTTTGTGAAAAAAATAGTCAGAAACTGTCTATAATTTCTTTCTATAGACAGTGTGGATTGTAAATGCTTCACCCTGCTGGGTAACCAGGTAGATTCTCTTCTGCAAAGCTTTTCTGATGAGAGAAATGGCTCTTCGATCTCTCTCATAAGACTTATAGGCTATGAGACCTGGAAGCAGACATTTAAAAGTTTGGAATGGTAAGAAAAAGAGAGAAATAAGGATTCCAGGAGAAAGAAGGTCTAGAAAAACAAAGGAAAACCCAACCCAAATCAAACTAAATCAAAAATCTGTTGGGATAGGATATAATTTTGAGGAGAAGGATAAGAAAAGAGCAAAAGAAAATTGATTCAGTTGGTCAAAGAAATTATCTAGGACACCAGTGAAAGAAAAGTTTTCTGAAGTCACAACACAGACTAGTCTGCAAATTCAAATCTTCAACTATGACAGAACTGTACTGGACTTTGTGTTTTCCAGTTGCTTAGATCTGAGAAGCATCACCAAATCGAGGAGCACCAAGGAGAATTTTTAATGAAAAGGCTAAAACAGCTAGAGGTTATCTTCACACTGTTAAAACTACCACAAAGTCACCATTAGTCAGAGTAGTAACACCTAAATGAAAATTGTCAGGAAGTGTATTACATTTTAAGATTAGCAGAAGAGATGTTATTTTTATAATGTAGATATATCAATCAAATTTCAATTGATGTAGAAATTTCTAGTGATGATTAAATGCTATCCATAAACAGCCAGTAATGTATTTGCATTTTATTTGTGTAATTCTATGAAGTCTATGAATTAATGCAGACCATTGGTTCCATCCATTATTTTCATGGTGTACTTCAAATTCTGTCTTGAGGCAAGTTCTTTGATCTTTTGCTAACCAAAGTTAAGCAACAGAATCACCCCACTTTCTTTAGTGTCTGTAATATGGACTAGAAGACTAGAAGAGAGAACTGACTGATCTATGATATCCATAACTGCACTGAGGTAATGGAGAATCAAGCCTGACACTCTTTAGTGGGGAAAAAAAACCCAAAAAACCAAAGATTTCCATTCTTGTAGATTTCCAGGTGTGATTGGCTTAAAAAATAATTGATACAAGAAGAGGAAAATGTTATTTGAAATTAGTGAAACAGACAAGAAACATGTAGAAACTCACCAGATGTGTATAAATACACACACATACACACATATGCACATTAAAAAAGAAATACTGAGATTGCTCCTATATTGAGAGCACTGTTTTTTCCCCACTTCTTAGACTCAACTATGGAAAATCTGAAATATGCTAGATGTGATAGCAGCTGAATTTTAATAACTGTATTGATATTCTCCTAGTGAAAGCAATGCTATTTATATGCATGAAACTTCATTGGAAACTGAATAGGGAAAATTTAAAGACAACTCCAGAAGCATCAGCAATTTAGTCACATATGTATGTGTTGGAAACTCTTGCAATTACTGAACTGGTCATGCTATTGTAATCATTAAGTATATTTACAGCACTTAACGTTCATATGAATCTGTCATTATTTACTACTGCTTGCCTCATTGCACTGTAAAATTACACTGAGCTTAGAATTAAAATATAATTGGATGTGTACACCCACAGATCCTGAAGAGTTCTGAGAAGTTTTGTCTGACACCAAACTTTTTCAAAGAGGATTTTCATAATTAGCTAAAAAGTAAATAGCAAATAGGATGAAGGATGAATGATTTCAGGAAGAATTTATTCACTGGAAGGGTGGTTAAGCATTGGAACAGGCTGCCCAGGGAAGTGTAGGAGTCACCATCTCTGGAATTCTCAAGAAGCAACTGGATACAGCAGTTAGTGAAACACTTTAGTTGACATGATGTTGTTCAATCAAAGGTTGGACTCAATGATCCTGGAGGTCTTTTCTAACCTTAATGATTCTATGACTTTATGATTTAATTTTGTATAAGTTTTCTCTCTATACTTGCAAAGCTTATTATCCAAAAAACTCTGTGGGCATGTGAAAGATATAGTATGGAAAAAATCCTACTGTATGTATCTGTTGTGGTTTGACATGGTATGCCAAACATTTTCTACTAATTCTCTAGGTTAACCATTTTTCCATCTGAGATCATGACCAAGACAGAAACAAAGGCAAAAAAACCCAACTATGAATTACAAAGATAGATTTATTCACACATACTCAGAAGAAAAAGAAAGGGAAAAAGGGGCCCTCTGCCATCCTGGGCCCCCCCAGGCCACCCCACAGGTGTCCCCGGGTGTTGTGGTTTGTTCCGAAGTTTATTTTTCCTCCCCTAATGTTAGTTCTAAGTTGGTTCCTCCCAAAGAGTCAATCAGTTGCCTCCTCCCTAATTTCCAGACCTTTCCCTATCAATCCATGTACCCCCTCCCTCTGGACCCCGTCTATCACTCGACAGCCCTTCCTATTCTTCTGGACAATTCCAGGAGAATCATCGAGTGTTAGGCTGGAGCCCAAGGGGTCCCTCCTCTCCCTCTCTTGGTTGGTTGTTTGTTCTGTATGTCAAAGTTGGGATCCTCCACCCCTCTGATGTTATTGGAGGAATTGTAGTTAACACCCCTTGTTCCGCCCCACAATAAAAGGTTCTGCCCAGCTTGGTTCTGGGCTCTCTGCAGTTGGTTGCTTTCAGTGCTGGATCTCCGTCTGGAAGCTCCATAATAAACTGTNCGGTGGCCCTAGCTCCATGTTGCTCCATCCTCCCTTCTTGGCCCCCTGGAGTAACGAGGGGGAAGGAGCTCTCTCTCACTGCTGCCATGCCGCGGCCCAGCCCCGTGGCCGGCGCCCCCCTGCGGGGGCCTTGCTGCTGCTGGCCGCTGCTGTCACCCAGCCCAACTCGACTCTGCCGCTGCCGCGGCCCATCCCGCCATCCTGCGGGACTGGCAGATCCCAGTTGCCGCCACCGCCATGCCGCTGCTCGGCTTGGCCCAGCTGCCCACACTCCTGCGGGCTCGGCACCGCTGCTGCCACCCGCCTCCCAGGGCGGACCCCATGGCGGCTCCAAAGGGAGCGGCTCTGCTGCAGCTACTCCCCCCTCGGCCCGGCAAGCAGTGTGGCCCAGCCTGGTCGCCGCCGCCACCCCGTGGTGGCTCTGCCGTGACCCGGCTGGCGCCACGGCCCGGCCGTCTGCCACCACCGCGGCCGCTGCCGTTTGGCTTGGCTCGGCCCTGCTGCCGGCGGGCAGTCTGGCCCGCCACGGGCCCGAGCCACCCAACCCCCTTCCCTTTCTTCCCCCCTCTCTCCACCCCCGCTCAACAGTGGGCTGGGGTGGGGGAAGGGAAAAAGGGGCCCTCTGCCATCCTGGGCCCCCCCAGGCCACCCCACAGGTGGCCCCGGGCTGTTACCTGCTGACCAGCAGGAAGGCAAAAGGGACCAAACTTCCCACACACTTCAATATTACTCTGTTTTGTGGGTGTTTCACTCAGACGTAACTTCCTGCTTTTCAAACCATTACGGTACCCATACATAATTATTCTTCTAATAGTTTTGCTTTATATGCCAGATGAAAATGTAGTACTGATGTAGTGCTACCCTTTAGGAATGGTCAAGCACTTTATCTCAAATGATTTGTTGAATTTCATAAAATGAAAATGGGTGACATTGAGAAGTGCCTATTATTTCTTTGGCATTGTGTTTCCACACATTCTTAGCTAACAACATTTTCCATCTATCCTAAGAAAAGGCAAATAAATTCTGAATTTGGATAGAATTCCTTCATTCTACATCCCAAGGTCTGTATGATGACAGCATTTTTTTGTTTAAATTAACTTTTCTAAAAAATACTGTAGCTAAAAACCAAACTAGCAGACAGGATACTATATCAAATTTTTCCTATAACACACAAAAACCTTTGCCATATCGTGCTTTAAAAATGAATAGTAGAACATCAATTAGCTAGGAATAAGAAAAAAAATATAAATTTCAAAATAAGCAAATAAAAGCTAATTGAATAGAATATTTATTTTTAATTACTAGAACTAAATTTTATATTAGTATGTCTAGCCCTAGAAAACGAAACAACAGATGAGACATAAGAGTAATTTATTTAAACATGTGGAAAATTGAATTATTTTCCCATAATAAGAAATGCAATACTTGCTATGTAATTTCTGTAGAATAATCCTTCAGCAGAAAATGATTCAAAAGCCTAAGAAACCTTTCTAACAGTTTTCATACATTTTCTGTCTGAAAGTGTAATGATAAGAAACCCTCAAATCAAACAAACCAACCAAATGAACAAAAACCTCTCAAAAACAGAATCAACCAGAAAGAAAATTACTCACATTTTATCTTTTTGCAGAGTAACATTGTTAAAGCTTTTAATCCTTGTCTCACTGCCCATAAGGCTTCACCTTTGAACAATAATTTAGTAAAAATACATATCTTTCATGTACAACCTCTAAATTCAGATTTTCTTTATTTACCCTAAATGATGAAATCAGGTTTTGAAAGGTCTTCAGAAAATGTCACCAACAAGCAACAAGACAGACCTCTAAATAGAATGTGCAACAAGACAAGAATAATTTAAAATTCCAATGATGGAAACTTTGTCAATCTTATAGTTTTATACAGTACCAGATAAATAGATGTTTGTGTACTGGAATTTGCACAGAATTTGTCAAAACTCTTCAGGAAGAAGAAAATCATAGCTAATTATTCTCTAATAAATTTATCCAGAGTGATAGGCTACATATTGATTTTTTTAAATATATCTAAAATAACATCTGTTCCTACACTTCTGAAACTTCATTCCCACATGAGACATTACAGCCTGATTGAGCAGTGTATTCACTAATTACTGAACTGTGAGAAAACAAGACAGATTTCGCCACACTTAAACTGCATATTTTTGATATATTTTCATGCAAAAATATGTCTTTCAAAGTATTTCTGGTCATTTTGGGGGGGGTTTGGGGGTTGTCTCTCTTTTTTCTTTTTCTTTTTTTCTATCTTTCTTATTTGCCTGACATTTTCTCAGTGGGAATGCAAATTTGCAAAGAATTTGTCTTGGTTTTATTCCTGTAAAAATGGGACTGAAAAGAGCTGAATGTTGATCAGTAATGCTACTTGCCCATATGTTTTGCAGCAAAGTGGTTTTTACGCTCTCTGCCATGTAGCCTGGAGCTTAAATTTCCAGGAGTTGTATTTGTGATTGCCATTTATCTCTCCTAAATCGTCTCAGGAACTCTGGAATCTATGTGTTTTCCAAACTGGTGACAAGGAGGTTTACTAGATTATCATGATTAGAAATCTAGGAATTTACAGGATAAATCTATGTTGAAAAATAACTATTTTCATGTTTACTTCTGCATCTTGGTTCCTTGCTCATGAACACTGAATAAATCTTAGCTCTTTTGTGGGTCTATTGCACTTTACTGAAAACAAAACAGAACAGCAAGCATAATAAAGGTGATACGGTTTATACTGGGATACTACAGAGTTTTCACTGCCTCTCCCATTAAAGTCTTTTAAATTATCTCACAGTGCTTTAGAGCCTTAGCAATTCTCTCTGCATCCAACATATCAGCACATTCAAGCTAATAAAACATTAACCCAGTGGGCTACAAAAATGTCTTTGCATTGTTCCAGGGACTTGAAACAGGAAAGAACAGAAAACATTAATTCAGATTTAGGGCCTTGTGACAATTTGTGGAGCACAGAGTTGTTCCATGGACAAATACAATGTAATGTGGATAAAATATGCTTTTTCTAGTCTCAAAGAGATTCAGAAGTTTTTAGAGTTTAGAAGAAGACAAGCCTGGAGTCTCGGAGAGAAACCTGTTTTCCCACCACCCTATCTATTAAGGTTTTCAGAGTTATTCCTACAGAGATCTTCAGGTTACAAATTTAGGCAAGTTCTGTCATGGTTGCCCAATGCTGCAGATACTGAAAACAGAATATTGAAACAACAACAACAACAACAACAACAACAACAACAACAAAAAGAAGCTCGTTTTATTTAGCATTTTTCATGATAGTATTTTATTTAGGGTGCACATGCCAAAAAGCCAATTTATCTCATAGCCTAATTTTAGTAACTTGTCAGATAACATCTTGTTCACAAACTGGATAGAAATCCTGTATTCAACTTCTGTTCTTTTTGGCTCTTCTCTAAATTGACATTACCTGAATTCCCTTTAAAAAGTGCATGCCTAAACATTATTTTCTGAAAAGAAGCTCTTTATTAGTTTCCTTAAAGCTTTTCAGTTTGTAAAATATTTGAAAGCACTTAAAGAAATAAAGACAGGCGTCTTTACATTAATAGATAAGATTTGTGGTTTCAAGCATTTGTCCTTTTGACTAGACATTTGATTCCCTTTGTTGTGTGCTGTATTATAGATTCCCACAGGCTGAGGCTCAGGTTTACCCAGTATATCTGGCTTCTTTGTAGAAAAATGTGTGGTTTTCTTCCCCCAGTCACTCCAGTGTCTCAAATAGAATCTGACACTTTGTTTATTTCCAGTCAAACTTACAGAGATTAGGAATTGGGTCTACTTTTAATTACATGAAGGAACCAAGAAAGAATGCCCTGCAATAACCCAATTTCAGTCCTGATGTGAGACATTATTGCTTAAAAACTTATTTGAAAAGAAAATAATTGTTAAAGGACTGAAAAACAAATATCCATATAAATTGGCTGGCACAAAAAAGAAAAGTGTGCTAGGCATGCAGTATGGGATAAATAATACATTACAGGAAAGAATCAAGGAAACTGAAAGTAGAATAATTATGAAATGGCTGGACTACAAAGATGGAAAGTTTGCATTATAAGAGACCATCAGTGATGAGAATATGGAAAAACAGATGGTAAATACTGTCATTTTCTCCTTTAATTTTTTTTTCTTTTCAGTGCAAGTGTGCACACAAGTGAAACAAAAGAGCTGGAACAGGTTATAAAACTCCAGCTTTAATTGATCCAAGTAGGATGAATCTACCTAATATTTATTCTATTCACTTACATGAAGTGAGCTAGATTTAACTTTGTGTAAGTTCTAAAAAAATGTTACACTTCTTTTTTTTAAAAACAACTGTACATGTCACTCTATTTGTTTATACATTTGACACTCAAACTGGCTTTTATGTACTTTCAGGACAAAGGAAGATAATAAACCACTGAAAGATAACAAGAACAAAGATATAGACAACTGCAAGAAATTTTGATTTCCTTTAAATTTCTTCTTACATTTTAAAATTTTTCTCCACTATTACTGTTGGATTTTTTTATCCTTTCCTTACAACTAAATCAGCCTGATTTTCATGAATCTTTTCAACTGGGAATACATAGTGACTTAACTCTCTATGGCTGCTGTGCAATTTCTATCCATTTCACAGAATCATTTAGTTTGGAAGGGACCTCTTGAGATCTTCTATTCCAATAACCTCCCACAGCAGGTTCAGCTAAACCAGGACTGTGTTCAGCCAGGCTTTCTTTGATGCTTGTGGAAGTGTAATTATGTCTGCCATGAACACAAAATTCACCCATCTATCAAATGTGTAATAACCCATCTTTGCACAGAAATAATGACTTACAATGTAGTAGCAGAAATTGAGTGCTGGAGTCCAGCAAAAGGAAAATGTCTAGCAGACAGGAATTAAGCTTCTGATTTTTTTTTTTATTTTTTTAAATATATATAGGTTTTTTTATTTCTCCTTGAAGAAGACTGTATTCCATCTTTATTAAAAAAAAAAATCTTCAGCAAGATTATAGGGCTTTCACTGTCCATGATATGACAAAGCCAACCAAATATATGAAACAAAACCATACCCCTTGTGTATAATGGCCTCTATGGGTTTTTTTATTGGCTTGTATTTTTTTTTTCTTTTTAACCAAAAATAGATATTATCATTGGGAAATATTCAGTGAGAATTTTCTCTATTCATAAACTGACTGGCATTCCTTATTCAAGTAGGGGTAAAAATCTAACATTTAAACAGGGAGGTAACATTTGGAGGAAGTTTGGGAAATATGAACCAGGAAAGACTATGTTATATCTAAATTCATACAAAAGCCAAAGAGGTAATAACTCACATACATGCACTTAATTACCAAGGAAAATTCTTTTACTTCTTCCTGAATAGAACATACATAGTTTAAAATTGAGGCTGAAAAATAATGATGTGCAGACTTTTTTAGAAGAGGTATTATGCATCATTAACTGTATGAATTAACTAGGAATCAATTATTTGTATATCTCACATGATTTGGATGACTTAATGAACTGAAAAATATGTACTAGTCAAATAATTGCAACCTGGATGAAAAAAAAATCAATAGTGATCAGAAAAATACAAATCTTCCTCAAAATAGGGCTAAACAATACAAAAGCCAGCTCATGATTGAGGATATTTTTCTAGTTTTTATAGCCTATTACCACATGCTTTTACAGTGATCACTTTCTTTTGTGAAATATATATAGTTATTTGCTATTCGGTAAATAATAGTGACTGGTTTCTATATAGTCAAGAAATATTTTTTAGTCATTCTTAACACAGGATCTATAAGATAACGCATTTTAGAACTTCTTTAAACATTCTTATTTTTCTCTGAAGTCTTCACCCCCAGTTAAGATCTATTTTAGGATATTTAAAAAAAACAAAAACAAAACAAAACAAAACAAAACAAAAAACAGTATCATGTAATTTACATTTGAGGTTAGTGTTTTTTCCTGTCAGCATGAATTGTTGCATAAATATCAACATTAAATTTTATTAGATATGTCTCAGCCCAATCACATAAATGAAAGTCTTTTTGGATTTTCCATGGTATTTATTATTAATATTTCTTAATTTAAAAATTTGATCACTGGTAAATCCTTTTAAAATAGTTTCCATCAATCTGCCTAGGTGATTTCTTAGTTCCAGACTAAAAGAGTTACAGATGATGACTTCTACTGGAATTGTACTCACAAAGTTTTAGCAGTTAAACGTATTTCCTGCAACTTGTTTCAGATTTTCTGTTCAGAGTGAACAGGCACTAAATCACATCACTCCACAGGTGATAAAAGCACTCTTTCTCCTGTTCCATAAAATATCTGTATAAACTCTTAGATAGTTACTACATCAGAGAATCATAATCACACACAAGCCAGAAATTTTTTTGCCAAATAAAAACAGTTCCACTTACAAAGAAAATAAACTATGATGACAAGGTGGGTTATTTTGTAAATGGCTTGTATCACCCAAAGATATGATGCTGCTGTGATGGAATCACTAGCCCTGGGTGAACTCACATATTTTTGCTGATTATGAAAACCCTAGATTAAATTCTGAAGGCACCTGGCTTAACATAATTACAGAGAATGGTTTGGGTTGGAAAGGACCTTTAAAGATCATCTAGTCTAACCTCTATATGACCTGCCATATAATCAAAATTCCTTTTGTGTCTACACTACCCAGAACAAGAAAAGCCTGCATAAAATACTTCCATTTCAGTATATTATTTTGCATATACATTTATCTAAAAGGTTCCCACAAATACTTCATTTAAATATTAATGTTTGATACTCTAATTCAAATATACTCAGGGAAGGTGCACACTTTTTTAGTTAGAAATTAATGAGAACGCACACACCTCAGCTTTTATTATATTATTATAAGGCTTTTTAAATCAGATTCAACTTCTGTATTTCTTTTTACTTTATTAGTAGGATTTTTAGATTAAATATTCTGACTCCTTTTAGTGAGATTTTTCAATAATTAAAAAGGCAGTAATGATAGGAAGATGATAGGAAATTTGGATTCTAAAGCTCTGCTGAAAATTGTTCGTAGTGGTTTGGTTTCACCTATTTTAAATTCCTGTGCTGATTCAGTCCTCTCTAAAGCAGTCACTGAGGGTAAAATCCTGTTACTCATCCCGTGTCATCTAGAGCTGCTGTTCTATTAGGGGTGTTTTCTGCAAACACTACTTTATATCGATCAACCTTATGTAGGAACCTTCTATAAGCAAAGTTATCCTAAATAATACAAAGCAACTAAATAATTTTAACATCTCACTACATTTTACTCTAGTTTCCATTGACTCTTTTGGCTAGATTTCTATTAGGTAAAATGAAACTGGGAAATTTACCTGAGATAGGTATTGGTGGGGTTTTTTTGTTGTTTTGTTTTGTTTTGTTTTGGGGGTTTTGTTTGTTTCTTTCTTTCTTTATATATGCTCCCATTTAGATGTCTAAATCTTGAACCAGATTTTATTTTATGTGTTTCTCCAGTGAGAGGCATTATTTTATCCATTTACACAAAACATATGGCAAAACAGCAGAAATTAAATTAATACAATTCAACTGAAATAAAATAAAATTAACACAAAGGAGTTAAATTAATTCCTCTTTAGGTACAATAGAACCCTTAATCAAAAGTAATTAAAGAAAGGAGATGTTATATAAATGTCAATATAGTCATCCTAAACTAGAAATTCAGGGTACACCAATAATAGCGGAAGTCTTTAACCATTATGTGCACCTAGAAGGCATGATCTCAGAAGAATTATCTCCTCCTCAAGATAAGGAGACTAAGAAGTGCACGTATATCCATATACGAGGTAGCGACATCAAGTTAATGACCAACCCTTATGTTAGTCCAGTTAAAATAGTTCCCTTCTGACTTGTATAAAGAAGTCCAAGGCATTGTTCTTTTTGAATTGCAAATATTGACTCTGTTACTAGATGATTAGAAACTATGGTTAATCTTAAACTTACAACTTTCTGATGGAATAAAATGTTTTTTTTCACATTGTCTGTAAGTTAGCTATACTTTAGATCTTGGAAAACACAAAAAATATATATTAAGAAACATTATTCCTTAGGAAAGTTTCCAAATTTATTTATTTTGGTTTATTTTTAAGTATTTTGTATATTTCGTCATGTTTAATTTCTCCAAATCTTTCTTTAAAATGTTGAGAAATAATGGCACATGAATTTCTATATCTTGTCATTCTTATAACAGCAGAAATGCCTATATAAAACACATCTAAATAGAAATCTATTTTTAAAAAAATCCTATCGTATCTCCATTATACCTGTTTTAGAACATTAATTAACTCATGTCTGAGCTTCTCTTTCAAGGTTTGCCTCTAGCTTTCTGTGCAGCTGAGGTTACAGATGTTTATCTGGAATGGCTATTACAGTAATTTCCTGAGTTAGCCTACCCCTTGCTCTTTTGATATTAGCAGTAGTTACATGTTCTTGGGATTTTTTGAAATCTTATATCTTAAAGGAAGGCTATTCAAAATATTTACCAGTCTTATATGTTCATATTCCTTTCTTCAATGCTTAGGAATAATTCATAGCCATCTCAAAAGTATTCTTGAATTTCTGTATTGCTATTTTAAGTATAGTGTCATGAATCCAGCTTGATGTAGAATCATAGATTTATTAATATTGGAAAAGACCTCAACCAAAAAGATCAACAGGTCCAACCACTAACGCAGCACCACTGCATCCGCCACAAAACCATATTCCCAAGTGCCTCAAGCACAAGGTTCTAGAACACTTCCGGAGATGGTGATTTCACCACTTCCCTGGGCAGCCTATTCCTATATCTGACCACCCTTTCAGTGACACAATTTATGCTGTTATCCATTCTAGTCATAACCAAAGCTGTTATGACCATTTGAGGGTTGTGAGTGCTTCTGTTCATTTTTTTAATCACTTTAACTTCTTTTTCACCGGTTATAAGACAATCAATTATTAATGTCCTATAAAACAGACTCCTCAATGGTGTCAATGTAGCTTGCTTTTTCTTTGTTTCTTCACTTTTTTCAGGAAGCATGAAAAAGAAGTTGTTAAGGAAAATAGGATTTTTTTTATATATATTTAATTTCACAGTTTTTTTGATGCCGTAATTCTTAACATGCACGTGTGTAGCTGAAGTAGCAATCAAGGTAAACACCAAAAAATATGGCAGAGAAAAAATAAAGCAAGCTGGTTTTGGTTGGTGNTGTCCTCATCTCTAGCTGGGCTCTTGTCTGACTGTTTTTTTTTGGTTTTTTTTTTTTTTTTTTTTTTTTTTTTTTTTTTTTTTTTTGTGATACAAGTATCTATTCTTCTGTTGTGGACTGCAAAATAACTATTCTAAAACCACTGTATGTTTTAGATTGTGTATTTTGTTTGTTCTGGACATGGATATAACAAAATAACATGGAGTTGATACTAAAATCGGATGGGAAATATGGTGATGTTTCTGGCTGTCTGTTGGTTTGTTTTCCTTGAATTATTAAGACATTTTTACTCTGTTGCTTTCTGCCTAAAGAGTAAATAAAATAGGACTGATCTTCTTGAGGTATTTCTCAACGGCACAATACATAGTCATGATAGAGATTCTTCAAGACATACAGGTGAAAAGAATAGACTTGTTTTATTTTGTCATCCTACCTGTTTTAATCAGAATTTCCTCTGATTAGGGTTACTTGGACGGCTCACAGAGCTACATTTTCACTCTGATCTGATTCTGGGATCATCTTTGCTATTGCAGTATACATATATTGGAGGACTGATGTCAATGTTCAATCTCCATTCTTCATATGATACTACAGTATGTTGTGGGATGTCTACAGCTATTTAGTGGTTCAGTCCTATACTTTTCAAGACTTGTTTCCTCAGGTTTGCAGTAGACAGTGCAAATTATAAACACTAATTTTTAATAGTTGTGAATCAGCTTTTTGTTATTGTGGTTTTGAGGTATTTCAGATTCTTGATCTTTACTTCACTACTTCCAAGAAGAAATTGACAAGAGCTTAGAAAATGTATTCAAAATTTGAGAAGTCTTGTATGCACTGTTTCAATTCAGCCCAGTTTCTACTGACCACTGTAACACTCCCTGAGGTGACTGGAAATAGCAGTCATAGAATGACATCTTATATTGTTCCTACCAGATCTCTTCTGGACTCCTGAGTTTCTCTGTAAATACACACAGTACGTCACAATTTAGACTGGCAAAATTATGAAAAACAGAAGTATTCTCTAAACAGAAAAAATCAAAAGGGATTTAAACACTATTTCACTACAATTCACAACAAGTAAAGCCTAGGAGTTCAATAAAGAGAGGAGAACTGTAAATAAGGTAGATTCTTTGCAAAAGACAGCTGTTGATTACTTATTTTCCTTAGTTACAAGACCAATGTATCCTGTTTAGGGGACAAATGTGCCTTTTCAGTTTCAGCATTTGTGCAGCATGAGGACCACCCTGGCCTGAAGAAAACCCCCTGGTTTACTATTGTTTTCCCATGTTTGATACTTAAGAAAAAAAATATAGATACATGATTTATTGTAAATAAGTCTGAATTTTTAATCCAATAGTGGATCACAAATGAGTAGTAGCTTCCAAACAGTGGTTATAATGCTTTTCATCTCATCTTAATTTAGCCCTGCTTCCCTGGGAACTAAAGGATAATGTCCTATACTCTGAGGTGAAAAAGAAATAATAAAACAACCTTATAGACTTAGCAGTGCCGCTGCACAACCTCAATATATAAATATTCAGATTTGCTTACACTTGCAGGATGTGCCTGCTGTGAAGAAAACCAGAAATTACTGTCAAAATATTTATAAATATTTGGGATTTGTTTGGCTTGAAAACATGCAAATTTTCAGTTTCTTAGCAAATTTTGCTGCCTCATGACTTTGACAGGGAGTGAATTACAGTGAGAGGCAATATTTTTCTATTTTCAGCAGTTTGAGAATAATTAGAAGTAGTTAATTAAAAGCAATGAGGGCAAAAGGGGGAAGCACAAGGTTAAGTGTTACATCTCCATAACAGCTGTCATCCACTAGAAGAACGGAAATTTTAATCTCAGGAATGCAGTTTGTGTAGGCGGCTTCCTCAAAAATAAAGAGTGCAAATCTGGAAAGGATATGGAGGCTGTCTGATCAAAATATGTTACAACCAACTTTAATAGTTACAAAACTAAGTAATATAATGATGAAAATGATGTAAAAATCCAGGAAACCTTTCAAAACATATCAAAGTGAAATGAAATGAAATGAAATGAAATGAAATGAAATGAAATGAAATGAAATGAAATGTACTCCATCAATGTTCCTTAGCATATCATGCCAATATATTGAAACAAATATTTATTTGGTCTGGTTCTGTAATTGAGGTAGTATTTAATGTCATGTCTATTGCACCTACTGACTAAAAACTATTTCAACTTTAATAAAATGTTTCTTACTTCATGATAAATGTGTAAATACAAAGAAGTGTCTTACAACCCATCATGACAAGGTTATATTTCTCTTAGTATAGTCACTTGACCCAAAACTTAACCCATGAATAATTAAATACTTACTTCTGTTAGGAGATAATTATCTCACTTGTGGCACTGGACAGAAATTGAGTCAAAATAAAAGGCAATTGTCTTTTGCAAAGGACAATTTTGTCCTGCAAAAGATATAAACAGTAAAGAAGGTGTTAGCTAATCTAAGAGGTTAACATCCAGCTAACCATCAAAAAGTTGAAATAGAAGAAAGCAGAAATAAATAAATTAATTATTTTTAGCAAAACATTTTCTAAAATAGTGGTTTTGTGCTTGTGCCTTGCATGTGAAAAACTTATTTAAAGATCTTTTCTTATTTGATTAAAGATATGAATTTCTGCACCACATGACTCCTGGGGAGCGCTTCTCTAATAAACATTATCTGAAGCTCCCACTCCATTCATGACACTCACCAATCTCAGTAAGCTTTTAAGAAAATTGAACACATTCTTTTAATATTAGAAGTAATTAAATGAACGATGACTATAACTCTCCTGTGAAACTAATTGGGAAAAAATAGTTTAGAAGAAATAGTACTTAATGTCTATCGGTTGTTCTCTCAGTGTAGGCTCAAAAATAGCTTTTTTCAGTAAAGCCTTTGAGTCTGCTTTCATTCTTGTCATATATAGTTTTGATTGGAAGATGTAAATATTTAAAATCTTACAGGATTTTTGTAAATAATAAAAAATATGATTCCTGTATAACATTTAAAGGAGAAAATAAAGAACAAAAACCCTTCGTCCTTCCTCAACAGCTATACATGATTACAAGTAATCATCTATACCATTACAAAAGTGTTATTTAAATTCCATTCCGCTTCATTGTGACTACATAATAGTTCTAGATTTCAAAAGAAGAAACTAAAATAATTTCAGATAATTTGAAAGAGGCATTTGGACTCATCAAGTTCACTGCCTGCTCAAAGCAATGACAGTAACATGCCAATGGAGCATAATTTTAACTGTTTCTCTGCATATCATGAAAGTCTGAGCTGCACTTTTGTCTCTAAAAAATTATGTTGCTCCAGCTAAATGCATTAAGTTAGGTTATACACACATATCAATACATTATGTGAAGTTGCTGATTCATTTGGGAAACATTATCTCCAAATAATCCTTTATCTCATTGTGCTGATATAAAAATTATTACAATTTTTACTATCCTAATATTTTAATTATTTGCATAATAAGAAAGGAATAGCTAATTCTTATAACATTAAATATCAAAAAATGATGGTTAGATTTGTCTCAGACTAAACTTTGAAGATATACAAACTCTTTCTACTTATTTCATTTACCAAATACCTTTTTTCTTTATGTACCATAATCTTCTTGATCATCTGAGTCTTACAGAGTATTTCTGGTATGGTTAAGTAATATAAAACTCATATCTGTCTTTTGCTACTGTTGAGAAGAATAATTTCCAAAGAAATAATGAATCACTATCTATGATATGTAGAATAGGAAAACTTATTAACTTTTTCTTCATTCAAAAGAAACATAACAAATCCTGAATTCTCTAATTTGCTTTACATTGCTTTTCAGAACAGTGATAAGTAGCAGTTACCATTGATATATAATAAAGAATTACTTTTTCACCACCAACTTCATTAGATTCTCATCAGAGTCTCTAGCATGATATGTGTAGCAAAGCAAAGTACAGGTGTGGAACAGTTCTTTTAGCTAACCTGGTTTAAAAACCACTGATTTGTATGCAGAGGAACAATGAGGAATATTTTAGAAAAAATATGAATATTGTAGAAAGATTTTATGGATTTACTGCATTTCATACTGGACAGAGTCTTTAAAAAAAAAAAAAAAAGAGTAGTTCATGATGTTGCCTTGCAATACAAATTTGAACTCAGAAATCATCCCAAACCTTATTTTCTATTGTTTCAATTTTTATTTCTTTTTCCAATATGAGTTCTAAATGCTGTAAAATATTTTCTAAACTGACAAAATTGCTGGATATCAGAAATCCAGAGATAATAAAGCTTTATCTTCTTCAAGTTTCTTCTGTTTCTGAAGAAGAAAATTGTAACAAGACTCAAGAAAGACACTGAAAAAGAGCTGAAAGACGGCATGAATTTTGGGCATTGCACATAGCAACACACTGCTGCATACGGAATTAACTCTCCAGACTTTCCTTTAAAAAAAAAAAAAAAAAGTTGTAGGGTCATATAGAGATTTAACTTAGACAATATAATTGAGTTACTGATTGATTTGATTTACTTTTTCCATCCTGTTTCATCCCAACTCCCATCATATATTTGTGAATCTTTTCTCAACGCTGCACTCCTCAGAACCTGTACCTCGTGTCTTTAATTCACCATTTAAATAAGCACCACTCATCAAAATGGTGTTCTAAATAATTATCAGTTTCCAAATGATAGCTTCTTTGCAGAGAAAACATCCAAATGATCAATTTTTTTTATTAGCTTTACCATCATACCAGTATTACTTTATTTCTCTCAAGACTTATCTTTAACCAGGTAGAGTATAGGGTAGGAATTGCAGAGATCACAATGATTTTAATTAAATCTCTTTTATGCACTAACAATGTGTGACCTATTTTATATTACAATAACTTTAATATTATAGTAGCTCATTTAGATGGTACATAGGTATCCCTTAATACAGACAAAGAACTTCAAATTCAATTCAGAAGCAATCTTCCCTTTTATTTTTTTATATGGTTCTTATAAAGCATATGATCATAGCCTTCAACAAGTGATGCTGTGCTTTAGAACTAATCTTTCCTTTGACCACAGAGTGTAAGCTGCGGTCAGACTGCAAACTGAACAAAAAGGTTGCACTATAGATAACATTGCTCTTCTGTCTTTCATTTCCTAGAGCCCCATCTGTATTTGAGTCTGTGGGATTAACTGACTGAAGTCTGCGGTGTTTCACATACTTTCAGGAAGTCTGAATAGCCA
Source organism: Nicator chloris (assembly GCA_013400495.1). NCBI lineage: Eukaryota > Metazoa > Chordata > Aves > Passeriformes > Pycnonotidae > Nicator > Nicator chloris. Next base: position 6,397 of record WAAE01018594.1, on the reverse strand, counting down.
ATTATATTTTTTATGAAAAAGAATAAGAGTGGCAAAAAAGTTCATCTATGTGAGATAAGTGAGTACCTCATTACAGCATGAACATCCTACAGCTAAGAACAGTTAAAGTCTAGTATGTTTTCACACTGCAGTTATACTAAATGCTTGCTATATCATGTACCATAAAGCTCTAAAAAGCCAACAGATGGGAATGTCCATAAATAAATAGCTCATATATTAAATAATGAAAGAATATGTCTTCTCATTCTTTTTAGACAAGACTATATAATATGTGAACTTTTGACAGGGAACATTTGTTTCTTGGTAGTTTTTGTTTCATTTTGATTTTTAATGATGTATCTTACTTTTCTTTCTTACATTTAGGAAAGCGCTTACATACGTGACGTGCAAAAGGTCTAAGTTGATATTACATGTAGAAACTAATTGTTGTCACAGGGCTGGAGAAAGACACACCTACAACATTGCTCAGGTCAGCACTCCGTGGCCATGCCTGAGCTGAAATAGAGTCCTGGGCCATGGGCAGGGTTGGGAAGAGGCCACAGTGGATGCTGAGCAGGGGCTCAGGATGGATTCTTTTAGTGCCCTCAGGACCCCAGCAGAAGTCCCCCTTTCCTCTTACCCAAGCAAGTGTTGTCCTCCTGTCTCCCAGAGATCAGAAGAGACAAGCTGTACAATGCTCTCATTGCTATGGGACATCAGGGGTCTGTTTCACGGGATGAAGAGGTGGGGCAGGGAACTGGAAAAGGAATGTGGCTCAGGCTAGAGCTTAGATCCAGGTCAGGAACACAGCAAGGCCGTGTAGGGCCATCACAAAGGGCATTTGAGAGTGAGACAAGGAAGCTGGGTCTGATATAGGCACAGAACAGAGCCTTGAGGCTGAAACGGGGGCATGACACTGGGGATTTGGAGTAGTGTCAGGATCATGGCAGGGGCAATGTAGGGCATTTGGAGCTGGGCAGGACAATCAGGCCATTTGTGATGTTCCTGGGGGGGAGAGGACACTGTCCCTGAGGAGCCCCGAGTCCTGGGAGGACAGGTGAGAGAGGGCTTGTTTTGTTGCCCAGGTCTGGTCAGCAATCTGCCTCTGTGGGGACATCCAAAACTCGGGCCAGGCTTTTCAGGTTTTGGGGAAGCCATGGGCGCAAGGCCTTGAACCGTAGTGGGCCAGTGCCCGTGGAGTTTAGGTCAGAAACCAGAAATGACTGGCAGGGCACAGCCTGGGTTGATGGCTCCCATGGGGCCAAGCACAGCAAAGACTCTGATGGATGACTCTCAAAAACCCCTGACGGATGCGGCCTGGTAGGGCCTGAATGTGGCAGGAAGCACCAGAGCCACCAATGAGCCCTATCAGAAGTCCCTGGGACTTTGAGTGAGCATTGAGCCAAGGCTGGGATTGTTTCCCAGGAGGAGTGTGAGGCTGCCAAATAGTTATCTGAAATATCAATCCAAAGCACCAATCCACATGTCCATGATGGAGACGAAATAACTTCAGTGTGGACATGAAGGGTTTTTCTAGGACACACAGATGGAGACAGGTGCACCTACAATGGTCTCACCAGGCCTGGATCAAATTGTATATCCTGGGTCCCTGGGTAGACAGGGTGTGTGGGGACTCAGTCAAAGCCCGTAAAAGCTACTGAGATCCATTTGTTGCACTTCAGACACTGAGATGGATGTTAACCTCTATTTCTGTTTTGAGCTCATTTTCTATTATTGACATTTTTCCAGTGCAAAGATTTTCTCTGCAGGCAAGTGGATTTTCCCTTGGACAAGCCTAGGTTTTTTTCTTACCTTCAAAACAGAAATCTCAGTTATGTCAGTAAGAATTGACTCTGCAGCTTGTGAAGCATGTTTATTCTAACACCTATGAACACTCTGGTACTCTAATACACTTTTAAAATTAGTTGTAAAAAACAAAACAAAATGTGAGCACTATTTTGACTGAGAGCTTTGGAAATGATTCAGAATTTGTAGCTGTGTGTCTGCCAGAGCCTTGCAATACAGCCCTTGTCCCCAAAATAATGAGGTTTCTGGACTACCTGACAAAAACTTGACAAGTATACTTTTGCTATTACTGTACATTTTCCTGCTAAAGTTACATTAATAGAATGAAGTTTGACAAGGTAGAAGGAAAAATGTTTTTTCCAGAAAGGTCAAAGGAAAACTGGATGAAAGCTGAATGAATTTCAGAGGTTCAAAAGATGCAGTAGTGAAGCTGGCAAGAATATGTTCAAAGCCCAAAAAGTACTTTTATTTTCTCTTTCAGCTACAACATACAATGTTGAAACTGGCTGGAATCCTGCCTGCTACCATATAATGAAGGCTTCCTGTAAGGATTAGGCACAGGAAAGCTATCAGAAATACCAAATTTGGCTATGAATTTAGCTAAACTGGGACAAATTGGAAAAAGGTAATTAATGATGCGTTTCTTCAGAGGAGAAAAAGTTGAAGAAAAGAGGGGATAAAAGTGGTTCACAGAAGTACAAGAGTACAAGTATAGAAAACGGAGAGGAGAGGGGAATAGAAAGATAGTTGTATGCAAACAAGCTGCTGAGCAGCGCAGTTGTCTGACTGAGCCCTGTACCTGATCAGTGCAGTCCTATCTTGTTATTAAATCATGTTCTTTACTATTTTCTGTAGTTTCACTCTGTGTGTATGTACCTAGAGGCTAGCACCTGGAAAAGGGAACAGAGTTCACAGAGAGTACTCAGGGATGCCTGCAGCATTTAGAGTCTGGAGTGTATTTTTCCATTAGGGAATTTCAATCCTCTGTATCTGTACGTGTTAACACAGGTAAACTTCAAACCTGACTTGCAGAAAAAAAATGACAGCAGTGGCTAGCTGTATTCACATATGTGAGAGCTGGAGGTATTTATGTGGGTGCCACAACAACAGTGTTTTCTGTCTGTGTTGGGTTTTGTAGCCCGACACACTGGTGGGCGTGTGCGTGTGTATGCATGCATGTACCTCTCCAGTTGTATCACTGGAATCCATGTTCAGTCTTGCCATTGCCCAGACATGCCAACAGGAACAGCAGCAGCCACATCCATCCCAATGAGATGGAAGAAACGCCCTGGATCTGATAGTGCATAATTTTCATCGCCAGGGGCATGGGAAGGCAATATCCCCACAGCCCAAACTCCTGTTGCACATAACAGCTCCCTTAAAGGGATCTGTTTCTGTTAATCTGCTCTGAATTTAAAGGAACTGCATATTCTGACAGACAGATAAGCTCTGAGATTGTCAACAAAAGTCCGAAAACTAGTAAAACAAGGAAGACACAAACATTTGTTTAAATGGCATAAGTAAGCAACTTGAGTGCTGAAGCAATTTTCTTACACTAGCACTTGGCACACCTCTGTGCATACAGAAGTGAGCACACCAAGAGAACCTGCAGTGCTTGGCTGAGCCTTTTTCAATGTTCTTAGACTGATGCACTAATTTAATGTGAAACTGCAAAACGTTCCCATGAATGAACGGTGTAATTTTGACTAGTAAAGTACATTTTTCAATATCTCAAATTTATTAATTAGTAACCCTTCTCTCATCTTGACAGCGATATTTTCCTGCATATCATATCCAATGGAAACCACACGGCTAATGAAAAACACAAACGAAGAAACTTTAGTATAGACTGAAGTTAGCAAATGCAGAGTTAATATCTGAGTTCAGTGTGGTTAACAGCTCCCTTTAAACTTGTCAAGGGTACTCCAGGGACCCTGTGGCTCTAGTACATGTGGTGCGGGTGTGACTGCCAGAGTGGCTCCTGGATAACCCCACAGGGAAGTTTTCCTGAACACAGATAAAAGATGAACTTAAAATTTCAAGTTTAGAATAATTATTTTGAGATTCTAGGCTTTATTTCAATATTGTCTCTCTTTGCAGAGATGGAGTTCGATCAACTGTCATCTGATTAAACAGAGGAAAAGCATATGAGATGACTTGTTTCCTTAACAAATATTCAGAATAAAATGGAAGACAGTGTTTTATACATTGGTATAGACAACAAGGGACATTTTGTATGATCTCACTAATTTTCTGCTTCCATACTGTTTCTTTGCTATCGATCTTTCCTGATATGCAATGCAAATTTAAAATAACACGCAATCCATCATGTGAAACTGCTCACTATAGAATATTTTTTTTCCTTGGTAATGTTATCAAATAGTTCCCATTATTCAACAGAACTCAAGTTAAGTCTCTGTCTTGTGGTCTGTGAGACAGAAATAAACTGTGCTGTGGGAGATGGATGAGTACAAAGTCTGCTACAGATTTTACACAATTACAGATTTAATGATTGTTCATACTTGGAGGGCACTCAGAATTGATGGGTAGCAATAAAAATTCCAAAGTTAGGTTAAAGAAGGCACATGGAACGGATGGGCAATTTTCTACTTTTCTAATTACTATATCCATGAGATCTTTATAAGGGCAATATCAAAACTTATTTTCTTTTTGTTTGCTTTATTTTTTTAATATATTTTAAATCTGAAAATATCTTTGCTAATGCATAGTACTAAATTGAGAAGTAAATGGTTTACATTTGTTGATATAATATTTTTGTTGTAGCTCTTAAAAACCTTCTTTAACTTTGTAAAAAACTATTTGATTCAAATTTCACACATCTGAAATTTACAGGGTGCAGATTTTCAGGAGGACTAGAGAAGAAAGTCTAAATATATAGTTACAATGAATATTCATTAATGTGAACTTAGAACATGCAAATTTCTTTAAGAAGATTTGAATAGTTCAAAATTTATTATATTTCTCCTTGGTTTTTGTTCTTATTTAAAGTGATACTCTTTCCAAAACTTGGGGTTTTGTTGTAAATTTTTCTGACATATATATTTCAAGTCATTTTATTCAAACTATTTAAACATTCATAGGCCACACTAATCTTGTGCTATATATATATTACCCTTCCATCTTGAAAGATGATATACTGCTAAATTATTATATTTTTAAATATAAAATCTAATTGAAGATATAAGGATGCATAAAAAAAGAGGCAAGATAGGCTTCATATTTTTTGTTTCTATGTGTACTGAAATGAGAAAAAAAATGTCCTGTTGAAAGCTCCTAAACTACTTTTAAGCCACATATTGAATGTATTATAGATTTATTTAAATAAGAAAGAAAAATTTGACTCCATTTATGATAAGGAAAGATGAGCATCTGTAATTTCAAGACCAAAGGATTGTAGTGGTTTTAATTTACTATTTCAGACTGGCAACCAATGGACCAGCATATTATTTTTATTATTGATTTTGCTATTGACCTAAGACCAATTTCAATGCTCAAATAAAGATTGTCTTATTTAGGATTTATTTACAGATTAAAATACATTCAAAGCATATCCAAAGTGGATTGAATCATGATCAATGTGTATTTGAAGTGCTGCTGTAATAAGTGTGGCTTACTGCATGTTCAGTACCCCTGAGTTACAGTGTACTCTCGTGTGTTTGTCTTTGAAAAAAATAATCCTTTGTTTCCTATTGTAACTTTCAAATGATGGTTCTTAGTTAAGAGGTGTGAAAATGTACCATGGAGGTGCAGTATGTTTTGGTCAAATGTCAAAAATATATTGTTGTATTTGTAAACCCTGTAATCAGATAAGTCATAGATTTTTAGTAGTATCCTTTCTTTGTTTTGCAGAAATACATACAAGAAGGGGAAAATAAAATTTAGGGAACGTTGAGACCAAAGGGTAATTGACTAAAGAAAATAAGAAGCAGGGGTTCGTTTGAAAATATTGGTGAAATATACTGCATTTTCTGTTACACACACATATCTCTGTGATAATTGATACCCCTCTTGAATCACAGACAAAAAAAAGGAATGATCCACGGATTCTTGAAAACAAAGCAATAATTTATGGATTTTTCTTTCCAATTATGTTATCTAATGTTCCTTATTTTCCCTGTTATCAATTTTCTATTGGAAATAAACATTAAAAAAAAAATCTTTCTAAAGATATTGCCAATGCCATCCTGCATGGAAAGAAGAGATAATGTTAAGAAGTTGAGTCCTATTTAACATTAGATATTGCAGCAGGACAATCATGATCAAAGTGTCTTTCCGCAAAAGAGAGAGGCTGTGTCATCTCTAGATTTATAAAAATGAAACCCTTTCTAGTTCTAGTAGAGTAAAATATCTTTTCTGCATGGTTGCTGCAGTGAATGTGGATCATTGCTCTGGGAGGTCACACAGATTCTTTACTGCTTCATGAATTTCAGCTGCATCATCACCAGAGGTCTTTCTCAGTGGGTAACAGATCATTTTTAGATACCCTTAATAGCTAAAATATCAAATATTTAGCTGTTGTGAGCAAAAATCCTTTGGTAGGAAATATTTTCAAAAGTAGGCAACATAGTTCATTGTTGCAGTGTGCAACAAA
>WAAE01018592.1:0-26008 GCA_013400495.1 Nicator chloris | reverse complement strand
TAGCATTCTATATAGAGTTCAGAATTATATACCATTGCAGTACAGAATCTGAAAAATATAAAAGCTAAAAACTTAAGGGATCAAAAGCATGTAATAATGCTATTGTTTATTTCTGGACTGTTTTTTGGTAGGTCACCTAATAGAGTGAGAAACACAAACACTAAATAGCAAAAGCAAAAATCATGATATTTTACTGAGATGGTTCTTCTTTTTAATGAATATATGTTTTGGGTAAAAGATGTCAGATACACAGCTAGATAAAGGGAAGTGATCCTCTGCCACTGTCTTCATCCATTGTTACCTTAAAATAGGTTTTTTATACCCTTTACTATTGCTAAGTTACTTGGAATACTTACCCTTCTAGTTTAAATTATTTGCCTGGTGAAAGTCAAGTCTTTTAAAATAAAATTACACTAAGAATCATTCAAGTTTCTAACAGTATGAAACCTCAACTACCACTACAATTATTTCTTTTTTACAAAATGTCAGCTTTTGTGAAAGAAGATGCTGTTTGGTTTTCTGTCTGTTCTCTCACTAAATTTTGATAGTTTAACCTTCTCTGCAAGGTATAGTTTAACCTTCTCTGCCATGCTGCTTTTCTTTCCTTCCAGGACACAAATAGCATTGATTTACATGTCCACTGAATATTTTCCAACATCTGCTTATATTTCCATAAAAATGTTTTTATCTTATGCTTTTCTGCCCAGATATTATAAGGCATGGTGACTTTAGGAACTCCATTGCACTGTTTTTTTTTAAAATGATGGATTTATAAATACACACACACTCACATATCAAAAAAGGCCCTTAAAATCAGGAGCTCTTATAGCATCCTAAAAAATTCCTCTGCAGACTCTGTCAACACATTTCTGTTGCTGCTTGCCATGGCAGTGGAATATTCCCCATGAATGTAAGAGAAGGTGCTCTCATAAAGCAGGAACCTACTGAGCTTTAGTTACTGCTTTGTTTCTGAAAGTCTGAACACACCTCCGTTTGTAGCTTAGTTGGGGATGTCTTACAACCAAGAATGTGTTAAAGAAATACATTTTAGGAATAGATTCAGAACAACTGAAAAACAGGATTGGAGGCACGGAAAAAACCCCAACAATATGGCATGGGGTATTTCGGTAACGTAAAATTGCTTTTAATTTTTATTTGGAAAAATTGCTAATCATCTGTGTTTCTCAACAGAAATTTGAACATAAATGCTTATCTATTTTTATTAAAATCATCTCGTATGTGGAAGTGACATTTTTCATAAAATGTCTGAACTACATGTTGAAATAATATCAAAATAGACAACAGGACTTTTTAATAAAATACTGCTTTAAATTACATTAAAATTTGTCTCTCTTGATTGGAAATCAAAGTTATTTGAAATCAACAAGAGAAAATTCTGATTTCCATAAAATTTCCTGATGAAGAGTAATGAGGTTTGAAAATTTTAATTGATTGACTAATTTGCAAAGGCAGCATAAATTTTCTGTCACCTGAAGATAACATATATTGTTCTGCATTGCTAATACAGCAGAGACAGAGAGCAAAAATGTCTACACAATTTACTAATGTTAAAGGGATTTGTTGTTTACCAATATATTATTTCACTTTTATCTGTTCTTATATTTTGCTTCTCTAGTCTGTTTACTTTTTTTTAATGAGTAGTGCATGTTCTTTTGTTTAATTTAATGAAAATTTAACTATTTTATCAAAAAAAAGAAAAACAACCAACTTCTCTGTATTGTCCAGAGCAAAAGAAGCCATGCTGATAAAAACAAACAGTACATTTTTTAAAGTAACTTAAATATACAGTGACTTACCTAATGAAGCTACAGGACAGCTATGAGATAAGACATAATAACAGGTCCTATAAATTTAATAGACTTTAATCTTTAGTTACTTAAAGTGGTTATGCCCAGGTAGTTGTGGGAGTATAGGAGAGTACAGTTATCCATCCACAGAAAAAAGCAGATATTTTCATTCAAGGATAAGATTTTTTCCCTAGAATTTCACACTTAGGTGTTAAGCCTTTTTTCTTTTTTTTTTTTTTTTTAGGAAAGTAGACAAAAATGTTAATTAGCTAACAAGTTAATGAATGGATTGTTCCTTGTGATTAAAAAAAAAAACAAAAACCAAAAACAAAAAAACAACCCACAAACCAAAAAAAACCCATCACAAACCAAAACAATGCCATTTAGAATACTTTTTATCATTCTTCTTCTTTCCCGTCTTGGACTAAAAAACAGACCCTAATAGGGTTGACACATAAATACCCTAATTATCTATAAAATATTTCAAGACATCCTATCACTGTACATGAGCAAAGGCATAGAGATGATATGTTTGTGTCATTTATAGGATTAAATTTTAACTAACCTGCAAGATTCTAACAGAAATGTCTGATTTAAGTTACTCTGAATAAAACAGGAATATCCAATCCAAAGATAAAATATGTAGAGAAACTTATGGTTTGACTACAATTCAGTCATGGCCAAGATTTATCTTCTACATTTTAAAGGAGAGGACAAAAAAAACCAGATGACCTTGTGAAAGATTTCTTGGGCCAAAATATTACAGGCATATTTTGTATGAAGTATATTTTGTCATTTGCTTTTTTTGTGGGTTTTTTTTGATAAAACTTTCCTGTTTAATTTTTTCTATATCATTGGGAAAAAAAGTTTCCAGATAGCTATTATGAATACATATATATATAAAGTCATTCATAGCGGATGTTAACGGAAATGAACAGCACAATGAAATGTCCAGCTCCAGTACAATTTACATTGATTATTTCATTGGTAAGAAATTCTGTTCCTGTAAGATACAGCAGCATTTCCATGATAGTGTAATATAATCAGAATTGAATATTGGGTGCAACCAGAATGACGTTCTGGAGAACTTTGAATTAATTACTTAACTTGGTAGACTCTTTTCATTCTTTTTGTATTCTCATAGAATCACAGAATGCCTTGGGTTGGGAGGCACCTTGCAAATCATTATTCCAACCCCTGCACCATGATCAGGGACAGCTTTCACTAGACAAGGCTGCTCAGAGCTCCATCGAATCCAGCTTGGAACACTTATGGTGTGCAGCATTCACAACTTCTCTGGGCAACCTCTTCCAGTGTCTCACCACCCTCACAGTAAAGAATTTTTTAATATCTGATCTAAACCTCCTGTTAGTTTGAAACCACTCCCCCTTGTGCTGGCACCACATGCTCTGGTAAAATGTCCCTCTTCATCTTTTTTGGAAGTTCCCTTCAGGTACTGGAAGGCTGCAATTTGGTTACCCTGAACCCTTGTCTTTTCTAGGCTAAACAAATGAAATGCTCTCAGCCTTTCTTCATAGGAGAAGTGCTCCATCCCTCTAACCATCTTGGTGACCATCCTCTGGACTCACTCAAACAGGTTCATGTCCTTCCTGTGCTGGGGACCCCAGAGTTGGATGCAGCCATTCCAAATGAGGTCTCACCAGAGCAGAGCAGAGCAGAGGGTTAGAATCCTGCTGTCCCTGCTGCCCACGCTGCTTTGGATGCAGCCCAGGACACGTTNTGCTTGCGGGGGCGGGGCAGGCACTTTTGCTACGGCTGCCTTCTGCTTTGGCTGCTTCGCTTTGCTGCTGGCGTTCTTTTCCCCCTTTTCTTTTTTTTCCTGTTTTGTTCTTTTTTCCCTTTTCTCCTTCCTTTCTTTCTTTCTTTCCTCTCCCTGAAGATCATCGGACCGGCTCCTGGACCTGACCCTGGGAACGCCCGGGAATCCGCGGAGCCTGAGAGAGAAGCTCGGTGCCCAGCCCCCGTCACTACTTGTCTGGTTTTCTGTTTCGTTTTTCCTTGTGTTGGGGGTTGTGTTCTTTTTCTGTTATTTGTTAATAAATAAGTTTTTTCCACTTTTCCTCCAAGGAGTTTTCTTCTCACCCTTAGTGCTGGGGAGAAGGGAAGTGGAGGTTCGTTTCCTGGGGGGGGTTCCTCTCGGAGACCTTTTCCTATAATCTGTCCCAAACCAGGACAATAGGGTCCAATAGACTTATATATCTCAGGATCCTCAGGGGCTCCTGAAGCTGATCTTTACTTCCATTCTCATGCCTAGATGTTTTGCCTTGCCTACATTATCAATTGCAGCCTTATATTTTCATTTAGCAAGGTACATGTACATTTTAGAAAGAGGCAAGCTTAACCTGATTAGTAATAAGCATTTACTGTGCTCAAAGCAGTCAAAAAATACCAGATTTGAGTAATTTAGTTTTAATTTTGCAAAACAATTCCCAAAACTTTCTACTTAGATATTTTTGTTCATAGTCTGCTACTTCGTCTTCCCCAGACTTCTTGGAACTGAGTCAGAGCTTGGGCTGCTCCAACAGGAAGGATTTGAGATGGGGCATTTTGGGCAAGGGGAAGTTTTCATTTACTCTATTTCACTCAGTGAAAATGGAAGTGGTCTGCCATGCGAAGCCATAAAAATCTGGCTTTGGGGAGGATTGATGCAGTGGTGCAGTTCCTTCACCTTTAGAAGTGTAAGGGAGAATTGATCTATGTCAAAAGAGGGCATTGCTAGCAATTGAAAAGGCTTATCTTTCCAAAACCTGTTGAGTTGAAATGTTCTTTATGTTTATAGTTTTGTTGAGATAAAAGAAACAAGCTTTGGACATGGAAGAAAGTTACAGCATTTTGCTTGAGAAACATCTCCTGCCTAGACTATTTCTAAAGGTAAAATAAAAGAGACGTGATGTGGGTTTTTTTCTTTTATTTTCTTTTCTTTTTTTTCTTTTTTAAGAACAGGAGTAAAAGAAAATAAGATTACTTAATTAATTTTGGCATTTTGCCACTACAAAATCCATAACTCTCGTAACTGTGTTTTGGAAAAATTTAGTCAATGAAAATATATGTAAATACACAAATGCATACCTTAATTCCCTCTAGTTTTAGAATCACAGAATTATTGAGGTTGAAAAAGACCTCTAAGACCGAGGCCCATCAAGTCCGACCATGAACTTTACATTACTAAGTCCACACCTAAACCATATCCTCAAGTGTCACATCTACATGTCTTTTAAATACCTCTAGGAATGGTGACTCAACCATTTCCCTGGTTGCCACCTGTGCTAATGTTTGAACAACCCTTTCAAAAAGAAATTTTTCCTAATGTCCGGTCTAAACCTCCACTGGCGTAAGTTGAAGGAATTTCTATTTTCCTATTGCTTTTTACTTGGGAAAAGAGACTGATCCCCAGCTCCCTACAACCTTCTACCAGGTGGTTGTAGAGAGTGATAAGATCTCCCCTGAATCTCCTTTTTTTCTGGCTAAACAATCAGCCCCTCAGCCACACTTCAATAGACTTACTCTGTAGACCCTTCACCAGTTTCATTGCCTTTTTGTGGACGTGCTCCACTTCCTCAATGTTCTTCTTGTAGTGAGGGGTATTCACAAATAGCAAAATGGAATAGTTCATTTTAAGACACGGACAGACTTCACAGAAAAAATGGAAGAGTAAGCAAAACAATTATCTTTACAGAATGAAAAATTTCTGATAGTGTAGAGTAAGTTGGGAAATGGAAGGGCATAGCATAAAAAAGTCCATCATGAATTGGAGCACAAAAAAATATCCACAAATCACAAAACATGAATTGACCTTAGGACATTCTATTAACTTGAAAAACAAAGTAATAACTCCTACTTTCAACTACATAGGGAAGAATGAACTTTTGCTGCAAGGTTAGCAAACTACTCGTAAGAAAGTAAGCAAGATCCTGTAAAATTGGACTTTTTGTCCTCATCACAAGAACTAAAATATAGAAATAAAGTGGAACAACATCTACTGAAGTCTTCCTAGGGTTACCTTTAACTCCTCAACGGTTCATTTATAACTGAAAAAAAGGAAGAAAATGTTATACAAATCAAGAAAAGTTTAAAATCTAGTTGAGTATGATTCTGTATATACAATGATAAATGCATATATATAGCTATACCACAGCATAATGATGTTTTCAACTTTGAATTATCAGTAATTTTAAAATGAAGTTTAGAAATATCTATTTCTTTAGGACTTGCTCATAAATAGCTTGCTAGAAATCGGTATTTCTTTAGTCTGATATTCCTCATTCCCCTAAACATTCTAAAAAAATCTTTAACAAATGTACAAAGATTAATATAAGTGTTTAGTGAAGCATTTCATTGTATTACTGGAAAACAAAGAAAGAATTATGAGGATTTATCAGCTTTCTGTTTTCCCAGTTGATTCTGACTATCTGGAATATTTCTTTAATAAGTGCCAATTTTCAGCTAGAAAGTCAAGTCTGTCCCTTTGTTACTTCATATTTAAGATCTCCTTTTTGTGCATAGCAATGAACAGTGCCAATTTTTCTGACAGAGTGCTTTCTAATTCTAATGAGTTTTTCTTTGCAGAAGCATGTGGAATTCTCCTCCAAAATGATATTTTAAGAAACCAAAAGTCCTGCTATCAGTGCTAATATTTTTTTCAGAATAAGATTTTCAATAAAGGCAATAAAATTCAGTCCAGTGAGTGTAGTTTGCAATGGGGGAAATTTATATTTTCCCTTAGAACTTCAAATACCAGGGCTTTGATTATAATTGACACAAACCTGGGTGCCCCAGAACCAACCCCCTGCTGCTGTTGGTACTGTCATGGTCCTCCGTTTATTGTTATTTTCCTCACATTTGCACAGTATTCCATTATTGATTTTCATTGTTCTCTAAGGGTTTACTTCAAAGCCTAGTTTATTGATTCAATTTGTAGATAACTCTTCTAAATTGCTAGGCATTTTCACAACCTTACCCTCTACCCTTCCTCCTATTTTGCTAACTGGTATTGATATGTAAGAATGAAAAAAAAAAAAAAAAACAAGAAAAAAACCCCAAACTTCATAAGGTTTTCTAGAGAAATTCAAGTGCTTAATGCTCTGTATGATCACTGATGGAGTTTTCTTAACAGGTTCACTGTTAAAAGTAAAAAGGGAATGTCCTTGGATTTTTTTCTAATTATTTTTATAGGGCATTGGTGGGTTTTGTTTTCAATATAATTGTTAAAAAATTTGAGTGGATGTATTAGATAATATAGTAACTGAAGCTGGAATTATTCATGCCTAGGGCTATAAAATTCAAAGGAGAGAATCAAGGCTAGTACTGATATTCATTACACTTCCCTACATTTACCTACAATCTACTAACGTATTAATAAGATTGCATTTTGATATTTTCTGTTTGAGTGGAAACAATTTCACTCATTTTTCTGTTGCATAATAATGAAAAGACTTTCTAGTTCTTCCAGTTCCCTCCATGTATGATGTGGATGCTGAAATGTTGAACTCTTCCTACAGCGGGCAACCATGATACACTCAAACCTTCCTTCCTCTGAATTATTTTCTCTAACTGGTCAATGTTTTGCAGTATCAAAGTGTCCTATTAATATTTTCTATATAACATCATTGAGATTTCATTCCTTAAGTATCACAACAAAAGGCCTTGAAAATATGTTGTCTTTGCACTAGAGCTCTCTTAGAAATTGGTCTTATAAAATACACAGATTTTTTTCAAAAGAAGTGGAAACATTTTATCTGCAGGATCAGGAATCAAAACTCCTTACCAATGCGATTAGAATTGCAAATTAGATCATTTGCCTTCAAGCTAAAGAACATTGTGTTGTATTATGCCAACACTGGAGTATTGTGTAAGAGGAAGTATTTAAAAATCAGAATTAGCAGTCATTTCAGTGATAGTTACTGACTTAGAATTTAGCTAGTGAAAATAAGATCAAAATTCATTATCATTTTTTAATTTTTTTCTTTTTCTTCTTTCTGGTACACACACAAAACTCCATGGTTTAGAAACTATTCTGCATTTTGTCTGCTGCACAGAGATCTTTATGTTAGAGGCTGCTGGAACTGAAGACTGAAATAGAAACTCAGTAGCAATAATCATTTTGCTTGTTGTGTCATGAGAAATGCTCAATTAATATTAAGAAGACTACTCCAAGAATATTTTAATTACTGAAATTTGGAATAAAAAGGCATTCAAATTAGTCAATATGAGAATCCGGCTGTATTTAACATCCAATATATGAAATGTTTCTACATCTGTCTGAAAATGAATTCAACCTTTGTTGATGGTGTTAATCACTTTTGTTTCATATGTTACTTCATGATATCCAATTTGTCGCATAGGAGCTTGTGTTTAACAGAGTATAGTAGATTCAAAATAGAAAAGAACTTTCTTGGAAGGAGAAATGCATTAATTTCTGGCAATTTAACTACCATGTAATTATCCTCTAATACTGTCTGAAAGGTAAAAAATGACAAATGGCTTCAATAAAGAGACATCACACATGCAGAATGAAGGTTTGGCAGAGCTCATTCGACCTCCATTTTACCAGCAGTTTGTTTCAGCCACTAAGCATTACTAATAGATTCTTAGCATAATCCAGATAAATGGCTAAATAAATAAGTTATGATTCAAAGAGACTGAAAGCAGACTTTGAAAAAAAAGACACCCTTAAAATTGTGGCGAGATTTCTGGCTGTGGGGCACGTAGTAAAATGCAAATAGTTATTATTAATTATATTTCATTTTCCATATTCTACAGACTTACAGCCTTGCTTTTTCTGAAAGCCAAATGCCACCCAGACATTTTGTTTCAGCTTCTATCTTGCAAATGGAATGGATCATGTAAACCACAAATATGGTTCTGTTTTCTCTAAAGAATTATACATGTGATAATCAATTACTGTAACAGTGGTACAGGATATTTTTTCTGTCCTTCTTGTCTCTTTCCATCACCTTGTGTAAGAAGCAATAGAAAACATAATTACCTTCAGCTATTCTATAATTTACAGACACTTTAATTCATCCAGGTTAAGTACTTGATTTGTAGTTGGGTAAGGAAGGAATATAGATAAAAGTGAAGGAGAACTGTTAATTTAGGACAGATGTTGACACTGTGGAATTCCTGAGTATACCACTAGTAGTTACTGAGTGAGCACATTATTTATACTGAGCTTAGTGGCCCCTAAATCCTGCTCTGTAGGGAGGGCGACCACTTCATTGATATGATTAGGTGGATGGAGTTTCAGGAAGCAGAGACCTGCCAATGTGTTGGAGAACTATTGCAGCTTCACATCTCTCCTTAGGAATAAGATGATTTTTTTCTTCTCCAGGTTTGGGCTCAGAGAAGAAGCCAGACCCCAGGAGTTTTCTCTTTACCTCCTCAGGCTGAAATTTAGGTGCTCAGTGGGAATGACTATGTTGCTATTGGTGCCATCACCATGAGCTTCTGCTGCTGCAAACTATGGCCCTTGACAGCAGCATGTTGTCTTTGCTCTGTGACCAGCTGGGCAAAGAGTGAAGCCCACCTCATCGTGCTGCAAGAGCTGACTGCTTTCCATAGCATGACTGGGCTGAAACAGAGATTACCAAGCAGCTAGACTGTGTTTCAAACCGGCTTGTGGCTCTTGTTTCAAGGAAAATGTAATTCTTGCCTGAACCTGTTCTCTCAGTTTTTATTTGGCTATCACGACTGAGAAAGAAGGGTCAGCGAGAACAGCACAATTCACCTTCTCTGTACAGCTAGAAACCAAGCTGTACTCCTCCCAACTGTACTTCCTCCTTCCCAGTAGGGGAAAATAAACAACTTCTGACATATGCTTTTCCTTGCAGTGTCTTATGTGAAATAAATGTTGAAGTTATTTCTCTCTGCACCTGAAAACTCACTATAAATGTTTGCCCCCCATAGTTCACAATTTTACTGTTGCCAATATGCATCTTTTGCACTACATTTAGTGTTGCCTCGGTCATTACATCGCTGTAAGTGAAACTGTGAGTTTTGAGTAAAGTGCAGTATGTCTCCTTGAAGCACAGTATCTTCTCGTTGTCATGTCTGTTTACCTGTAATGGACATGAAAATTTCATTCTTTCCCCAAGTCAGTAAATGACCTTGAGGAAAAAAGGATTGGAGCTTATTCTTTACATGCCTCTTTTATAATTTAATCTATCTAGTAAGTATATGTGGGCCCATCTTGGGTAATAAAACCCTGTGCTTTGTAATCCATGTTATGTGGTTGTGGAGTTAAGTTTCATTGGCATGTGTCTGATATGGTGGCATTAACATATGGATAGTGAAGAAATAGTAGGTGGTGGTGTCAGAAATAACTAGTGATTTAAGGAATACTGTAGCATTTTTATTTTTAGAAACTGTTCAGTTAAACATTTGGAAGGGTGACTGGGGACTACTTCTGAAATTCTGTCTCAAGGTTTATCCTTCACATACCTGGCTAGACTCAAAGGAATTATTCATAAAATTAAGGATTTTCAGAATTTGCTTTATATTAATTTGAGGCGCAAATAACTAGAAAAAATGAAGTTGGTGTTTCCTTTCCATAAAAATATCCAAAGTTCTGAGCCTGTGCATTACAGAACTTGTATTATGAAATGATAATTCTTTTAAATACCAGATAATTATATGCTGAGTGCTTCACTCAGGATAGGGTTTCTTCACTTAGGATAGAATCTAGTTTTCTATTTCCTGTATTGTATCATCATAACAACTTTCCAGTGTAACTTAACAGTGTGATATTTTGTTATTATTCTCTTCTAGACACTTCCAAACATTGTTCTGTTTTGAAGAGAAATGTCTGATTGTTAAACATAACATTTTACAAAGAAGATTGTCTAATAATAGTCAAGAAACTGGCTGTTGAATGAGTTGCTCCTGTCCTTCTTTGAAGAAAGATGATATTCTGCAACTCTTCTTTGATAGTTTGGACTATAAAGCAGTCCCAGTTTCACAAGCTTTAGATATAAAGCAGCCCCATTCAGATATTCAAAACTAACTGGGCTGTTTCTCAAGTCAGATAAACTAGACCTTTGTGCATTTCTACGTGTGTGCAATGCAGTTTTTTTCAGTTGATCATTACTTTATTTCAGCAGATATTTTTGAGACATTAATGAGACAGAAGATATAAACTATGGTTAGTTTGTAAGAGTAATTTAGATGATCTATACATGTATATCCAATTTTCACTCCTGTGCTTCTTCATATATATTTCTATCCTGGTTTCTTTCTGCAAAGTAAGCAAGTTAATGCTTGCTTTATAATCACTTTCTTTCTTTTCTTAAAAGGGCAAATACATGTTTAAGAAAAAAATAAGGTCACATTAAGCACTTGTAGAATCCAGAAGTCCCCACAGTAATTTATACAATTAGTAGTTAATGTCTTTGCCTTTAACAGCTGCTCTGATTAACCTAAACTAGTTATAAAAGTGTTTTTAAATTTTATGAAGTATAGCTTAAAGACAAGGTCTTTTATCTCACAGTTTTTCCTTAAAGAATAAAACAAGAATTCATATAAACCAAGTTAATTATCATTCAAATTCTGACACCAACTAGTTAAACATTTTAGCTAAACTTCCAAGTTACACTGATATGTACCAGTATAGTTTTGTTTGCCAAGTCATCAGGCCCTGCAGCCCCCTAAACTGATGGAATGTTGCTGTTTGACATCTAACAGCAGGTAGCTATGGAGAGGCTGACTTAGATTAATCACTGGATCTGGTTTTGGGCCATCAAAATGATCTGAAAAGATGAAAGACTTGTTCAAAGAGTAGAGAGACGAATTTGGTTAATGGAGTCCTATGATATAAAAGACTTAAGAGCTTGTTACTTTTTATAGCAAAGCTACAAGGTATTGAGGAGCGTAAACTTTGACTATATGTTTAAAATGCTTACGGAATTGTATCTGATTTTAGTGAAAATTGAATATTTTGTTTGTGATGCCAAAGGTTAATTTAAACAATATTTTTGCTTGATTATCAAGCGGTTTCTTTTATTAATTAAGTATTCATCTTGATACAAGACAATAGGAGTTGCACTTAATTTACTGGGCCATCTGATGACCAAACTTTACTGAATTTGGAACCACTCCATCAATGTCTTATAGGCTGTTGAAATTTACATTCAGCTCAGTATTAGGTGTGGACAGCTGGCTAACAGGAAAATACAGGAGCAATTGCCTACTAAGAGGAAACCTTTCTAAAGTCAAATTGCTTGATGAAAAAACTCAAATAGCTCTTACAGAAAAGCCCTGAAGGATTTAACATCACTAAAGCCTATCATGTTCTACAGAAATTACTCTTACTAACGTGTAGGACTGAATACAAAGCACTATCCTGTCTGCTGCATTTTTTAACCATATGCTTAATATTCTGTAGAGAAAAAACCAGGATTTTATCTTAATACATTTCAGAAAAGTAGTAATTTTCTTGTAAATATTAATTGTGTCTTTCTGTGAGTATTTTGTGTAGAAAAAGAAAAGAAAAAAAAAAAAAAGAAAAAAAAAAAAAGAAGAAAGAAACTGCAGTTTATTTAAACTTCCAAGTTTTTAGGCAAAGCTTATAAAAAGTTAATCTTCTGAGACTGTTTCTTGGTCCTCACTGAAAGGTTCTGTTTGTGATCGCTGACAATTTTATCAGAAGTTAGCCATTTTTGTTGAAATGTTCATTGAAAGATATTTGCATGAGACTGTCTTAGAAAGTAGGACAGCCAAATAGTTCACCACTTCGACAATTGTAATATTTTTCAATGGCACACAAGTTAATTTGAAGAAAAAAGAGAAAACAATCCCAAAATTAAGTATGGAAGATTTTGGGACAGTAGTAATAAGAGAAGATTTTTTTGTGAGGATAAGAAGAGGGAAGCAAGATATGAGGAGCAAACTAGGATTAACTGGATAAAGCCTGGTGTGAGAACAGAGCCAATAAACTTGGTCCTATATTCTGGACATCAGTCCTGTGAGAATAATGTTTGTTTGCACAGTGAAATGTGCCCTAGTAGCAACAAACCACAATCAAATGAGGCTCAGATCATCTGTATATCATAACAACAAGTCTTGTTCACAAAAACATAGAAATTACCTTTCTTACCTTTCTGTGCTATAGAGGGTTGGTGCTGGCTGGATGGCAGGCACCCACCAAAGCTTCTCTCTTTATCCTTTCTGCAACTGAATAGCAGACAGAAAATATAAAGCAGGGTTCATGGGTTGACATGAGGACTGGGAGATATCACTGAGAAAATATCATCAAGGCCAAACCAGAATCAATTTGGGGATAATAATTGAATTTATTAGCAGCAAAATCAGAGCAGGATATTGAGAAGTAAAAACAGACCTCCAAACATCATCTCTCCACCCTTCACTCTTTCTCGTCTCTACCTCCTCCCCCTCAGTGGTGCAGGGAGACAGGGAATAGTGTGGTCAGTTCATCTCACGTTGTTCCAACTGCTGCTCAAAGAGAGGAGTCCTTCCCCTGCTCTAGCATGGGGTGCCCCCCAAAGGAGACAGTTCTCCATGGACTTCTCCAACATGAGTCCATTCCACAGGCAACAATTCTCACAAACTGCTGTGATGTGTGTCACTCTTCCAAGGAGTGCTGACCTTCAAGAAAGCCTGCTCCAGCGGGGGTCCCCCACAGGGTCACAAATCCTTCCAGGAAACCTGTTCCAACAGGGGCTTCTCTACCCATATATCTGTAGGTCCCTGCCAGGACCCTGCCTGGCACAGGCCTCCCACAGGGTCACAGCCTCCTCTCAGGCACCCCCCTGCTCTAGTGTGAGCACTTTCATGGGCTGCAGGTGGATCTCTGCATCCCTGTGGATCCCTATGGGCTGCAGGGGCACGGCTGCCTCACCATGGTCTGCACCACGGGCTGCAGAGGAATCTCAGCTGCGGTGCCTGGAGCACCTCCTCCCCTTCCTTCTCAGACCTTGGTGTCTGCAGGGTTGTTCCTCTCAGATGTGCTCACCCCACTCTTCTCTGGTTGCAATTACAACTCCGGAATAACTTATTTTTTTCCTTCTTAAATAGGTTATCACAGAAGTGTTATCACCATTTCTATTTGGCCCAGCCTTGGCCAGCAGCATATCTGTCTGTAGAACTGTCAGGAATTGGCTTTGCTGGACATGGAGGAAGCTTCTGGCAGCTGCCCACAGAAGCCATCCCTGTAGCCCACCTGCTATCAAAACTTGACCAAGCAAACTCAATACATATGGGGATTTTTTTGATTGTTGTGTGTGTGTGTATGTAATAAATATCTAAGATTGAAAATAATTGTGGTGACAAATTTTTTGTTAGATTTAGGTCCCATGGAGTGAAAAATAAGTGCAAAAGCCTGATAATAACATCAATATAAAATTATGTTACTGGCTTTGTCTTATTTTTTGTGAGTTTCTAGTCGTACAATGTAAAGTACATGGAATATTCTACAAATTACAAAAAGCTTCCCCTGACGAATTTCATGGTACTACTTTTAGGCAGTCATATTTCCCCAGTCTTTTAGAAAACAAAACAGATCACAGTAAATAGAAACCTGATCATACAAGTAATATTGAAGGTCTCTATCTTATCATATTTTGAGATGAGTGCCTATCTCTTCCCATGGGCTCAGAGATAACTGTGCTGATACAGAAACATGAAAATCAAACAAAATGTCAGTTTAAGTACATGTCATGCTAGTCCAATCTGAATGCCCAACTTTTAGATAGAATATTTTAATATTTGAGAAACTATTCTTGTTATTTATGAAGAGTTTAGATAGGGTTATGTGACAGAGCACCAAGGGAAATCTAGTTCCATGTT
The DNA here is from genome assembly GCA_013400495.1 of Nicator chloris. Classification (NCBI taxonomy): domain Eukaryota; kingdom Metazoa; phylum Chordata; class Aves; order Passeriformes; family Pycnonotidae; genus Nicator; species Nicator chloris. Next base: position 11,381 of record WAAE01018592.1, on the reverse strand, counting down.
ACTAGCTGCCCATCATCTTATAATATAAATTATAACTGAATTATAAAAATAATTTCAATTGTTAATGTCCACTCAAAATGAACAGTTTCCCTTCATATAGTGTTTGGTTAAACAATAGATTTAAAGTTCATTTTCAATGTCTATGGGAAAGGTCTATACAATCTTTTGTTCAGCTCTTTTCACAGAAAATATGAGAAAATCCTTTTATGAAAGAGAAGTCTAACAAAGAGGCTGGTAATAATACCAGCTGATTTCAAAGGGAAGGAGTGGAAAACCACTTTTTTTTGCGGAGGGGGCGTGGATGGGAAAGAAGGAAGTTTGCCTTATATTTATGGCAGAAATGATGCTCTAGCTGTTGTACGTGTTTTGACATTGTTACTGTGCTGTTTTCAGAGAACTGAGTGTATTTTACATTTTCTGAGATTGCCTTTTGGTGACATTAAATAACAGCAATATCAAATAACAGTAAAATTTTGGACCAAAACACAAGCCAAACTCAACTATGAAATCCTTAGACTTCTTTTTTTGACTATGAATTTAAGGTCTCTTTTAGACCTTGTTAGATCACTGCTCTGAAAAAGTCTAATTGGTCAAGTTTTCCTACTGAGGTGATTGAAGTGAGTGTAATTTGTACACAAGAATACCTTTTCTATCCCATTTATGGTTCATTTTTGTGCCAGGCCTCTGAACACTGGTTTTTATGGCTGTATGGCCTTGGAGAATAAGGGCTTGAAAGCTCACTGATTTTGACCGGTCATTCTTAAAGGGAGCTATGTGAATGTTTGATTTGTCACCAACTTGAGGGCCCATCCACATGTCAAAGCTCTATGTTTACTTCTGTTAATGAGATAGCACATATATCTTGTTTTTATGTGATAGGAAAGGGAAGAGAAGGTTTATGTTCTTTGACACAAGGACAATAAATAAAAACAGATGTCAAAAGGACGGATCAAGGGGAGAACATGCAACAGGATGATAGAACGTTTCGACTTTCTTGCCTGGAAAGTGGTGATAAGACTAACTAAGCATAATAAACTGAAGAGGTGGGAAGAAAAAGGTTAGGGCTGGTGGTACTGATAGGCTGAGGATTTCTTTGGAAATTAACCTTAAGTCCACATGTTGTGTGCCATGAAGTCCCTTTGAAATGGAAGTCTTCTGTTCTAGTGACTTTGCAGACACTGGTATTGTCTCCAAAGGCTTGAAACAAATCATCTACCAGAAGATGGAGAGATTCTGTAGATATTTAACACACCAGTTAAAGAACACATCGGCAGGAACAGCAATGGAAAATGGGAGATAATCCCTTAAAGTAGCTGAGAATGAAACTGGCTCATATTGCATGACCTTTGCTACAGTTAGTATTTGATGTATCTTTATGAAGGAAAAGGTAGAAAAACTACAAAATAATCTAGTCCCAGAGCTGTGTTTGAACATCAGATGTTTGCACATATATCTATATGACCAGTGAAGATAACAGGTCCTCTCAAGAGGTGATGTCACCAGTTAAAAAACTCAAACAAACCAACCTCTCAAACAACCAAAAAATAAATCAGAGTTTAGAGTTCCATAGATGTCCAAGCTGAAATGGGATGCCCTGAAATAAGAACTGAGCACTCCTTCATCAGAAATCCTCCCCCTTCCCAGCTGGTCATTTCTATCCTTGCACTTTCTGTAAAAACTCCTCACAGCAAGTTCAGAGCAAGCTATAGGAATGACTGCTTGTTTCTCAATACCATCTAATCATCTCAGAACTAAGCACACATAAAGATGAGTTGCAAGAGAAAGGATAAACTCTGCCAAATTACAGCTCTGAATACTTTATTGGGGAAAAAGCACAAGTCTGTCTTCTTCAGTTTTCCTGGATCTCCAGGATACAGATCAAGTTACCTGCGTGTGTTTCATGGTGATATCTATTGAAGGGGAGACAGTGGTTATGACTGACCAGAAAGCTGATGTAGTCCATTATGTAATAAGAAATAAGAAAGGTGCTTGTAGCTCTACAGCTATTCTCTGATTACTCTCCCGTGTTATTTTTAATTAATAGGTAGCAATTACTTGTGCTAGTCATCTCACTTTTCTGTAAGAGAAGAAAAAATATTCCTAATCCACAAACTATTTTTTTTTTTGGTGAGGCTGTGCATTAGGTCTGGCTGGGATGGATTTAAATTTTCCCACAGCAGCCCTCATAATGGTGTGTTTTACATTTGGAACTAAAATGAGGCTTTAGCTTGCTGTCTCTCCAATCATCCCCAAGCCAAGGTTAACACATCACAGACAATGGCAATATGACAATACAAATATCTAGGATGGGCAGTTTTTCTGTTGAGAATACAATTACTAATGTTTTTCAGCCTTTGTTTTTGCTTGTTGAGAAATATTGAAGCAATTGTACCCCATATGAAGTGCTAATGAGAGATGGTACTGCTCAGCAGCATTTCAGTCCCAGAAGATGGAGACTAAACTAATTTTTTTTCTTTTACTGTTCTTTTAATCCTTGCTCAATAATTGTTGGTTGTTCTGTAGTATATTGTAGAGAGGAAAAGGACCACTAGTGTGCTCTGACATTGCCCAGGCTGTATTTTGGATATGTTTTCCTCCACTGTTGATTTTATAAGCTGCCTAACCTCTTGGTATCTGTGGTAACTCATCAGTGAAACAATGTTTCAGAAAGGTTTATAGTATGCAGAATCATATTCAGAATGAATCTGAATTAAAAAAAATACATTCAGTTTTGAGTTTATGTGTATTTTTAAATTGGCCTAGAAAATTATGTTTTTAGACCTAACAAACAGCATATTTCCATGTTTAAAAAATAAGAGTTACAAAGCTACTGACATATTTCAAAAGTAATACGGGGATTTCTTCAGCTGTAGTGTTTTGAGTAATAATCTTTGCAATCTAGAAAGAAATTGCACTGACGACACTATATGCACTCAACCCAAATAAATCAGAACTTATTTGATCAAACTACAATTTCACATGCAATTTTTTTCCGTTTACACAGTGCACAAAAAGACTGTGACCTCCAAAAGATGCATAAAAATGTGGTGTTACCTGATATATTCCTGCCCTGAGGAATGGTGTGAAAGCCAATCTCATGTAAGCAATGTAAATGCTGCAGGTTGCTGAAATTTAAAAACTGGACTTTCAGATACAATGCAGATATTTAGGACAGAGTGTGAGAGCCTGAAATGTTACTCTGAATGGCTTAAACATTGTTATGGAGGACTTTTTGCCCATTATGGCAAAGCTGTACGAATAAGCTGCGACCACTGAAGCCCGCTTCTCCCTGAACAGGCCTCCTGACTGGAACTTTGGACTGTGAGTTAAGCCACCTAAGGGAACTTCAGATAAGATAAAGGTGACACTGTTTTGCAATTATCTCAGGTCTAGGGGAAGTAAACAAGGCTGAAGGGGAAGAATGCATCCACAAGAAAGCCAAATCCAGCACCTGTCCTGAAAATCACTTCTGGCTGTGTTTGGAGCGAGGGAGGCCATAATCCACAGACCCATGTGCTGTGGCCAGGTTTGTACACAAACACCCAAAACCAAGGGGGGAAAAGAGTTTTGGGTGTGTGGTGTCACCTCTTGTCAGAGGAAGTGAACATCCATCTTGTTATGCAAATTGGCTCAGCTGTAAAAGCCCACACCCCTGGAAGGCTACATCCATGAGACATTGACATTAGAGCAGCTGAGAGGTGTCATAAACCATCAAAGACCCCACAGTGCTCCCCAGACTCATTCCTGAGGCCTTGCACTAGAAGACTGCACGTGATTGTTGTGGTTTGACACTGGGTCAATGCCAGGCACCCACAATAGTCACTCACTCACCTTCCCCTGTCACAGCTGGACAGAGGAGGGAGGAAAAAAAAATTAATGAAGGCTTCATGAGTGAGATAAGGACACTTCAAGGGCAAAACAGGCTCAATTTACATCGCAAAGTGAATAATATACAAACAGAATCAGAGGAGGATAATGAGAAGTAAAATAAGCCTTTGAAACACCTCTTTTCCCCCAGCCCCTCCATCCTTCCCCACAGCAGAGCAAGGAGACAGGGCCTGGGGATTTTGGTCAGTTCATCACTGAGATTTTCTTCTGCTGCTCTGAGAGAGGAGTCCTTCCCCTGTGAGGCTGTGGGGTCCCTCCCATGGGAGACAGCTCTCCATGAAAATCTCCACCGTGGGTCCACTCTCACGAGCAGCAGCCAAACCACTCCTGCTGCAAAATGGATTTTCCCCCTACAGGCAGTCAGTCCTCCCAAAACTGNGCTGCCTCACCAAGGTCTCACCTCGGCCTGCAGAGGAATCTCGGCTCTGGTGCCTGGGGCACCTCCTGCCCTCCTCCTCCACTGACCTTGGTGTCACCACGAGGTTTCCCTCACATGTTCTCACCTCCTCCTCTTCCCTGACTAGAAGCAGAAAACCCTGTGACTTTCTTTTGATTTTCTTCTTAAATATGTCATCACAGAGGTTTTACCAACCTCTCTCATGGGCCCAGTTTTGGCCAGCAGCATGTCCATCTTCAGAGCCATCAGGGATTTGTTCTGCTGGACATGGCGGAAGTTTCCAGCAGCTTCCCACAGGAGCTATCTTTGTAGCCCCCCTGCTATCAAAACCAGGCTATGCCAAAGCAACACAGTGATGCAAAGGGATGCAACTGATCCAGAGTCTGTTGCTAGAGAAAGTGTCAAACTTGTCCCCTCCCAGGGGAGGTACCTGACTTTCCCATATGGTCCAAATGTATATAAATTAATTGAATTCTGTGTTTTGTGGGGCGGTCCCCACCAAGAAAACCAGAAGAAGAGGATCAACAGAACACCATTGGGATCCACAGAGTGGTGATATTTTATAATTAATCTGTCTCTCCATCACTCTCTTTCTCTCCTTGCATTTTTTCTTCTGTTTCTCTCTCTCTCTCTCCCGCTCTCTCTCACCTCACATTTAATGTTGAATAAAGTCTATACTATTGACTTTGGCATTGTTTGTACCTTAATTCAGGCAGAGGCATCTCTAACAATTTTAATAATCAGATAGTAACACAGAGGGAAATATAAAGCATAGTTGCCATTCAAAACAAAACCATTTAAACCATAATGAGTATCTATTCATCTATCTAGATTTTTGGTTGAAGAGCAGACAAATACTCAAAATCCTTCCTACAGATTTCCTAGGATTTTCCTCCTATGAAATTTCACCAGTTATCAAAATCGATAAAATACTTGCTCAAGTCTCAATCAAAGGATAAAATAGAGATTCCTTATGTCCTTGTGGTAGAATGAAGAGCCTTTTTCTTTGAGATAAAGAAGGAGGTCATTCCCTGATCTCTCTGTGGTGAAAAGGAAAGTTCCTCCAAGATGTTTGTCTCCTGGGATCTCTGGGTGGTGCAAGATAGTAAGGCAATCTTTTCTGATTGGAAGGCTTGGTTCTTGTACCCTTTCTGTGAGAAGGATAAGACTGCATCACAGATGATAATTGGAGAATCCCTCCCTTTGCCTCTGTGTGTTTTTAGACAAAGATATTTCTTTAGCAGGAAGCTGGTTTGAGATTGTGAACAGGTAGATTTCTTCTTTCATACTTCATAGAAAGCCTCTCATCTCATTTGTGCTACTTTGAACACAGAGTAACTCCTCTGGAAATACGCTAGTGTCACAGAGGTTAAAATTTTTCAATTTATCTGATCACTATTGTTGCCTGTAATTTACATAAATTGCCAAATATCTGCTTACATCACTTTTGTGAGAGTTCACTATCTTTTTCTAATGTGTTTGGCTACTGCCCTGTTAATCCAGTGACAAAATGTATCCAAGAAATCCACAAGTGAGAAAACTAATGCCTCTAGTCCCTTTCTATATCACCAGCAAGAACTAACTTGACATTCTCTGGACTGTCCTTGGAATGGTTACCTTTCAATTACAGGGATTTAACACCCAAAAAACTAATTGACTTGTTTAAATTATTTGACTGTTTTCAACCACTTGTCATATTTGAAACAATGAACACTTTTCTTTGGAAAAACATAAATCAGAGTGAAGTCAGTTGACTATACAAGTATGTAGCATTATTGTTGTGGACTGAATGAATTGCATGACTTCAGTATTATAAGGATGAATGTAAAAACGCAAGGATGAATGTAGAAACGCTTAAATGATGCCTATATCTCAAGTGCTAGTGGTTCTGAAGGTGATTAATCTGCCTGGGGAGCAGCTCTGAATGAAGATGAATCAGCTCATGTTGGGTTTCTTAGAGGCTTGAAGTAGGGATATGACTCACTGGCCTCCTAAAAGAGACTGTGGATCTAGGCTGAGGTGCTTACAGTGCCAGATGCTTTTGAGAAAGTCACAGATGCTGCATGTGGCTGTCCTTGCAGAGAGGAGAGGCTAGTCTTTCTTCCTGGCAGCAACTTTCCCCTTGCATGATTCAGGTAAGCCTCAGAATTTTTCCAGGGAAAGGAAGAGGGGAGGAGAGAGAGATTTCACAAAGGCTGCTGAGTTGAAGTCTTCTCCACATTCTACTATCAATGCTGTAACCCATTTGGATAGTTTCCACATCATAATACCATTATTCTAATATATAATAATTTCCTTATTAAATAAGGTTATTTTATTCTCTTACATTATTTCACCTTAAATACAATAGCAAAACAGTTTTCTTTATTAAACTTTGACGTTTCAGATCATTTTCCAGTCACACACTAAACATTGTAGAGAAAACATACGTAAACTGAATTTTATAGAAGCTGATCATTTCCAAATGTAAAGGCATTAATAACTCAAAAGATTTGGAGTAGGGTCTTAACAAACGGTAAAACTCCAATAAAACTGTTCTTGCCTTCAATGTGTTACTTAGAACCATAAAAAAGGATGACTACGTGTCAAGGCAGTCAGTCAATGAGTCTAACTGACTACACCTCCAGAAGCATCACTCTCATAATGTAGTTCCTCTTCTTGGCCCCTAGGTAGGAACAGGAACAGAAAATCAAAAACATCACCAAAGAAAAAACTCCAGCATGAGGTGGGGGGGAGGCTGGGGGCACTTTTTGGCATACCCCAAGAGCCTGATTGCTCTAACTCTGGATATGGTTTTATGTGAGTGCACAGTGCAGCTCTCTTCTGCATCTAGGCTTCCCTCCTGCACATGCCAGGGCACAGAGGAGATGGGGCAGTATGTCTTAATCTATGTCCAGCATGTAGGCAATGTGAGCATATCAGCTTGACGTTGAAGAGTTCTGAGGCCTCATCTTTTAGATGTAACTTTAGTATTTTGCAGTCAGGCTTAAATTTTGAGCTTGAACACAAAGCAACAACTTTATGTTCATCCAGAGCCCAAAAGCAATGTTTTCATCATAAGCCCACATTATTTCAAACTTTGCGAGGATGTCCTGTTCATCTCTTCTTCACTGTCTTTCCTTCTGTGGCCCCAGAAATGAGTTTCCAACCCCCATTAACTTCTGATAAGAGAGAAAGAGCAAAAGGAAAAAAGCATGAGTTCCATTTTAAATCGGTATGTCTGGGTTTTGCTGATCCCAAAGTGCAGGAACTATTTTACATTAAATGTGATGGGGTTGCTACTTGTTATTATGCACAATACAGGCTCATTTTAGAAGTCTGAAAAGTTTTGAAAAGCCAGTGCAGTTAGCATTCAGTGAAGAGGAGGTCCAAATAAGAATTGAGCTGTCTGTTCCCTTTACACTGGGATCACAATGCATAGGGTCAGATTTCTTCATCCTTATATCAGTTTTATAGACACATAACTCCACTGATTTTATAGGTTACTTGCACATGAAAGGAATGAGGTGTAGCTCAGTAGTGTATTTTGTAAGGCAAGGTCTTGGCTCTCCTCTACCTTGCATGCACACTTTCTGAAATACAAAAACCCTGAAGTCAGTATGAAAGTGACAAAACACTCACTAGTCCCAATGAGGTGAGGTGAAAGCCAGAGGTGTCTCTTTCCAGTCCTTTAAAGGGATACAGTTTCCCTCAGTGTTTTGTTTTGTTAATTCTTTTTTTGAAAAGGAAAATTGTCCTTTAAAGAATTTTAAGGAAAAGAAGAAACCTGGAACTCCTACTTTGCTGTGAGCAGATTTTGACCCTGAACAGATTAAACTTAAGATATTCACTTAGTCTTTATAACTTTACTCTTTATTTCCTTGATGCTGAAAAATTGATGATGTCATGTCTAGAAATTGATTTTTTTACAAAAAACAAAATTGATTTACATATTGCCCTGGTTGTTCTTAAATATCAAAAGTTGTAATTTCAAATTTTAAAAAAAGCTGAAAATGAAAATAGGTAGTGGAGTATACCAGTGTGATTCAGAAAGAGTGCTAACAAAAGTCGGATAAATCAAACTCTTCTGAAATTGGTACACTTGTCTTTGTCAACAGAGTCAACACAACCATATGATAGGAAACAATGCGTTTAATATCTCTGCCTGGAATGAAGTAACTCCAATTTAGTTAGCCTTGACCTTTGTGAGATTTCAGTTCAGATCTATTTTAACTTGAAAGACTTGAACTGGAAAGGACAGATGACCGTTTGATGGAGTGATATCAGGGTGGAATCTGACATTTTCCTAACCCCATGTCATTCAAGTTGCAGCACCTTGTCATTCAAATCTCCCTTGTCAAATTCAAATCTCAGCCAACTCTTGCCTTATTATTTATTTCTCTGAGAGTTGATTAAAGTTTGAACAGTGAGGTGCAGGACTCATGACTTTTCACCTTATCTCTTGGTGAATTCTGCTTCTGATCTCCAGTTGTTTGAGACTACAGAGCCAACCACAGTCCAGATGTAATGAGAGGTGATTTTCTAAATATTCCTCCAACTCCAAATATTGGCACAAGAAAACACTGGCTAACAAATTAAATATTTATAATACAGCCAGAATAAAGATGAAGTAAAGGAACAAGTACATTTTTAAATGACTTTCTGCTCTGGAGGGTTGGGGAAAGTTATTGACCCAACAGCACCCTTGTTAGCTGTACTCTTCCCTTTCAGAAAAGCATCATTGTCTAAGCAGAATAGCTTGTGGGAAGGGACTAATGATACTTATTATTTAAATATGAACCATTTAAAAATATAATAAAAAATACTAAACAAAAAGCCCTAAATCAAGATAGCTGTAATATTTTGACAATCAACCCATAGCATTAAATCATGATGTCACATATGCTCAGGTAATGCCAAAAATCACAGTTCTTGTGATTTAAATGTAAAACTGTCAGTTGTAACTACAACAGAAGTATATCAGATATTGCAGGGTAGATGAGAAGAGTGTATTTAAATTTTCATAGCATTATCATCCTACTGTGGTGCACATTTAGCCAAACTACAGAAACAGAGTTACATCAAATCGTGTGCAGCCTAAATGGCATCTGTACATCTATACAATTCAAAGTAGATATGTATTATGTTTCAGTTGTTAACAAGTTTTCTGTAAAACGTGTTCATCCCTTGCTTTTTAATTTTATGAGTAGTCTCAAGAGGTGCAGATGTGTGGCTTGGGTTGAAAAAAATAAATGGTCAGATGAGAATAAGTTTTAAATTTGTATTTCAGGCTGAGTAAATTCACCTTAAGTTTTTCCTCAGTGACCAACCAAAGCTTAGACTGTGCTTAACTGAAGGGTGATTAATTGACAAACAGGAGAGAAGTGAAGCTAGTGACACCAGAGAAGTATATAAAGAAAGGTATTTTTGTCTCATTTTTTAAATGATTTCTTTGTCCTCAAAACCAGAGAATATAATTTTCTATAGGCCTCATATGGAGTTGGAGCTTAAAGTGGTAAAGTAAGCTGTACTTTGCTTTGTTGGAATTTATTTTTTCTCATAAAATGTCTAATAAAATGCATGTTTTTCTCTTTTCAGGATAGTTTGACAATGAACCAGACTTTTTTGGCTTGGGATTTAGAATATTGCAAGGTACTTTGAAGAGGGCAACAAAAAGAGGAGTCAAAAGCTACATCTACAAAAAACTTAGGCAGTGGCTGTTCATCTGTCAGGTAGGAGTGAGACAAAATTAATTTCAAAATGCTCCAATATTTGCACTAACTTTTCCTTTTTTTCTGAGTACAATTTAAAGGATTGCATTTGATCTGGTCCTGCAGAGGATTAAAAGAGGATTAAGAGGATGAACAAGTCAGTTGGAATTTTACCATTGATTTCAATAAGGCCAGGGATTTCACCTCCAGTGATTGCCCTCTGTAATCAGAAAAATGTTCCTCCTCTTGGGCCTGTTACAAAGGACAGGATCAAGAGGATTAAATTTTTGCAGTTAAACAATCAAATACCTAGAAGCACAGGCAAACTCAAGAGCAGATATGAAACCATTTCTCTCCTCCCTTATGAATGTAGATAGCAGAGGAACCTCTGACTGTGTAACTGTGCACAGGTTGGTTTGATAAACAGGAAGGAGAGGAGCAGTGGAACCCATGAGCATGGGAAGAAGGGAGCAATGATCCTTGCAGAGACTGCCTTCATTCCAGAGAGGTAACCCTAGGCTCAGTTAGCGACTAAATAGAAGTCCTTGGGCTGTAACATAAGCAAGTGACAGTAGCTGAAATAGTTGACCTGATAAATTGTAGGAGGGAGCTGTATTGGAGAAGTACAAGAGAGGTCAGAGTTATAACTAGAGACCCAAACAACTAAAATCCTCCTTTGCCTATAGGATGTGTCACGTCTCATGTCTTGGCAGATGCTCAACACAAGGGTTTGTCATCTCAGAACCCATCCAGCAGAAGAGTGGTATATCATCCTCTTCTGTTTTTTCTTTTTTTTTTCTTTTTTCTTTTTTTTTTTAATAGCTGTGGTGGGATGTCTCTCTCAGGAACCACCAAAAGACATAACTTCTTATAGATTGGCCATTGCCTTGTCCTAACTACCCTTTTCCTTCTGAATTGAATAGTATTTTACCCAATGTGTTGTATTGCATTTCCACAATAGAACAACCATGTCTCACATTACAACTTTACCTGAAATCTCAATGTTATAATATAACTTTATCAGATGAAATTTGAGGGTTTTTTTAAACTTATCAAAGAAACAGAACAAGATTAGTTAAAATATGGTGGGTTGAAATGGGATGACAGATCCTTCTGGTCAGTTGTTAAATTTAACTATTTTAGATTGGCAGCCTAAAGAGATTGCTTTTTCGGATTACAGAGATTTTTCTTTTTGATGTCTACAAAACAAGGGCATACATTACTGTTTATAGAGAGCTCATGAAATCCTGGTTGTACTGAAGTGGGTGACAAAACTTCAGAAGAGACAAGTTGTACCTTGATTTAATTAGATGGGCTGGCACTATTTATCTTGTAGAGCAGAGCAGGTTTTTCATCTAAATGGAATAGCATTTTATTATCTTTTTATTTGGTTTTAGTTTTTCTGT
>WAAE01018591.1:75901-192746 GCA_013400495.1 Nicator chloris | reverse complement strand
CAGGGTCAGCTCTGAGATCAGACAATGTTGCTTAGAGCTTTATTTAGTCTGGTTTGAAAGCTTCCACTCTTCCTAGGTGTCCAGTATTCAACTGTCCTACTAAAGAAAATTTTCTCAGGAGCTGCTGAGCTAGTTTATGTGCTTCCTTGGGGCAAGCAGGGAACAAGAGAAAATTGCTTTCCCAGATGAAGTTTTCAAGAACCAGGATGAGAAGGTCCCTGAGAGGGAAAAGAGGTGAGTTGTATTTCTGTGAGTTCTGTTTCTAAGACTGGTGGGAGCTTGGGTGTGGAGCAACTGTGGGCTGTGATTATTCTCTGTTGTGGTATATCTGCTTCCTTCAAAATAGTTTTGTGATACCAGCAGTGTTTGTATAGTCAATTTCAAAGCAATGTTACTGAAATATCTAATAGTTAGCAGAAAGGTTAGTGGTTACTTAGTATTAGAACAGCAAAATTATTTATATGCAGCAAAGATAATAGGCACCTGAGTGACGAAAATCACACTGATACAGTAAAGCTGTATTAGTGTTGTGACCAGCACTCAGCTTTTAAAACAGTTGAATGCCATTCTAATAACCATAAGGTGTTTAGCAGGTCTACTGGATGGGGCATTGATAGTCTTATAACTGTATAAATTATAATTATCATTTAATGGTGAGAAATGTACCAAGGATGTAACACAAAAATTTAGATCCTAGTTTTCTGCCAAAACATATATACAGTGCAAATAATCCTTTCAGAGGCTTGTAGAAGAAAGTTAAAGGGCTTAGCAGACTTTGAATGTGCTATATGAAGTCAGTGAACTTGAGTAATGGTATGGCCACTGTATATGTTTAGAAGGAGGCAAAGCTATCATGTAATCTCTTAGCCTGTGAGAAAAGCTGGAAAGGCCAAACCTACATTATTTCTTTAAATTATTTTACTTTTTAAACATTTTTTGCCTCCAGCCTATGGCTTTGGCATCTTGAGTTAGAATCTTCTTCTTGGGCAGATAAGTTGAAGTGCTTTCACTGCAGGATTCCACTGACACATAAGATGTACTAAAATCTCTTTGACTGGAAATAATGATTGATGATGTGCTTATTTGGGATAGAAATTATTATGTGTTATAAAAATCTATTCAATACATGCCAAGCAAAAAAAGAAGCCTTAAATTGAGTGAGAACTGATATCCAATTGTGATGAGTAAGACTGGTTATTTAGGAAACCAACCATGATTTGTGTGTCGTGACAGATGAATTTGACTGAACGTCAGTAAGGTAACTGGACAAGTGAAACAACTTCAAAAGAGAGGCCACCCAGAGATTCACAGCCTCATTACTATTTTTAAACAAACCTATTCCCTGATTTATTAGAAATATTCCACAGAGCATATTGCTAGGGGATGATGGTGAGCACTCCTGTGATTACAAGGGAAAAGACTCAGGAGACAGCCACAGAGGAGCTCAAGCTAATTTTTCTCCACTTGAGAAAGAGTCCAAAATGAGACAAGTTCATGTGGATTAGAGACTGCACCTCTGGAACAAGATGATCTGGGGACATATCCTTTCAGCACACAGATCTGACTGTGATAGAACTGTACTCAGACTGGGAAATGCAACTGCTGGTTATTGGATTGACTTAGGAGAGATTTCATGTATAAGTTTATAAATCACTTGAGGTAAAAACAGACCATATTACCACGGGAATCTATGTGATAGAAACTACTTCACAGATCACCCTTTTACCCTCAGCAAGTGTCCATTTATCATGAAATTGATAAAATAAAAGCCTTCAATTTGAAAAGGGCATGATTAGAATATGCATGATTATGAGAGGAAGCATGAAGTGGCCTATGAGGGCTCTTTTCAGGGAGATCCTTGCCTAAGCACAGATTTTTGCAAAGGTGTTGGAAGTGAAAAGGAACATGCTGAGATCAGGAGGGTGTCACTAGGTAGTGTCAAAATGTCCCTGTGCTGACTGTTAGAGAAGTGCTAATGGAATTTTAAATAATCTTTTCTGCTCCTTAGGTCTCATAAAATGTAGCTTCCCTTGCTCCAAGGACCTGAGTACATTATCAGAGTTTAAGTATTAGCAGGTTTCTAAGAAACAGAATGCTGATAAACAAACAAGAAGTTGAAACAATAGGAAGATCTTGCTTGCTTTTGTCTGTATTTGATTCATCATTTTGGATTACATTGTTTTTTAATGAGAAAGATTTTGTTTAAAGTTAAATTGCTCTATGTTACATCTCAGAAAACAACCACTTATGAATTTGTAGTATATTCTCCCTTCCCCCACATACAGGATTCCAGATGAATTAATAACCAATTGTATTGAGCAGTCCATAAATTTCTACTCTTTTCAGCCAACCTTTTATGAATATTTGCATGGGTTAGCAGAAATAGTTTGGTTATGAGAATATATTCTGGAGCGTTTAACAAATTTATTCACATTGAACACTGTTGCAAAACATCATACATCTCACTGCACAGAGATGATGTTAGAGACTTCAGGGCAGAAGAACAGAGGTTTCAGTGCCAGAATGTAATGGGTTTCTTGAACCGAAGGTGGTTAACTATGGTTAGCCAAAAGTACTATACATCAAGAATGACGAATAGGGCAGAAAACGAACTCCAAGAATGTACTGTAGTTCCCATTAATGTCTCAGAGCATATTTCAGGCAAATTCATGGCACTTCTGCTGAGAGAATAAGTTGATGATCTTAACAATGCCCTTTCTTATAAGCGCTTATATTGGTAAATGATCTCAGAAGAGAATTTCAGGAGTCACTGGGTTTCTGTTTCTTGAGAACAAATATGAAGCCCTTAGAAATGGAAAGCCACAGGAAACGAGGGTAGAAACCTCCAGAAGTGTCCCCTTTTAAAGAGTTGGTTGGGCAGGCTCGTGAGCTTAGGAGTGCATGGTGACACTGTGAGGGTGAACCATAGGGAACAGAGGTGATTACTGCTAACAGAGATCTCAAATTCAGCACTACAATCTGCTTATGACTGTGGGGAATCTGGAGAGTTTACCTTGTCTTCTCTTCTATAGTTATTGATTTATTATTTACTAATTGCTTGAATTCATCTATGGTAGTTGTTAGTTTGGGTTGAAACATTTGTTTTTCTTATCTAATTTTCCAAGATTAAAAAAATATCTGGAATGTAAGGGGATATAACTTAGCTGCTAAATCCAGTGGCTGGGTCTTTTATGACCGAGCCCATATCCTATTGCTAATGTCAGAAAATACCATCACTCCTTTGTGTTACATTGCAAGGTCTAAAATGCTGAAAGAATATTGTCTTTCATTAAATTAAACAATCCTTCAGCAGCTCCTCAGATAAGTCATATAAGTAGTAATTTTATGTACAGTACTAAAGGCTGAGATGCTCATTTTGCAGTTCAGAATCTTTGCCCACCTTCCAAACTCTAATAGGGCTCTTTTAATGGGTAATCTGTTGTTGCCCCAGTATTACTGGTGCCCACTCACAGAGCACTACTTGTGTCATGGTACCATAAATATTTATGTGAATGAACTCTTAGTTATTCCTCTGGCACATCACATCTCCTTTCAACGAAGCAATGTACCTACCTGAAAAAAAAAACCCTGTTAGTTTTAACTCTTCAGTGGTGTTCTGTCTGTGAAGGTTCTCAGATGTAAATAATTTTGCCTAGAAATATTTGAAAATATTTTCAAGATATATCAGGGTAGATATGTAATATTGCATATGAAACATTCCTGGATTATTGATCAGTATTTTTAATGCAATGAGATAGCTGCAGTATTTTCCAATAAATTTGCTTTTTAAAGTGTGCCTTCATGGTCTACTGCAGAACTCTGAAATCTCATTCTTTCTGTATGTGTATACATTCACCCTTAAAGAAAACTTTTATTTTTAAATAAAGCGTAAACCCAACATTCTAGTCAAGAACTGTAGTAATTATATCCCTAGAAAATAAAAAATTTCAGGTTGTATTTTCTGCTTGTAAATAGAAGTGATGAAGCAGTTTCATAGTTAAATTGCACCTTCTTAATTAAAATATTTTTCACTTACTTCAATTAGTAACTTAAAACTCTTTTGATGGCTTCTCAGTTTTTCATTATGAGCAGTGAGAAAAGTGACTTTATAGAATCTCTTGCATGTCTTTACCTCCCATTTGTCTTTCAAGGCTGAAGAGCTCTAGATTTCTCCTCAAACATAGGTACCCCATGCTTTTCATTCTAGCTCTTAGTTTGGTTAGTTTTTGTTGGAATATTTTTGAGAAGACACCAGAACCACATGGTGACTTCATAATGTTCTTTGCTTTAGTTTTGAGAGCAGATGCTTAGAGAAGTACATTAGAGAAGGTAATTGTACAGAATCCTTCTATTCTCCCAGTGCCTAGAGCTTACCTTAGTAACAGAAGCTCTTTTGTCAGAAAGACAAATGTCTACAGCAAAGACTAACCCAAATTCTCTTATCCAAGTCACAATGTCGGCCTGCATTTTTCAGAGAAGGAGTGACTGGGTATAAAAAGGAAGAAAAGATCAGAGACTCCTTAATTTAGAGGAATGAAGCAGTGTGAAACTCTGACCTAGGAAGTACATTCTGGATTAGAATTATAGAAGTTGCTACCTTTCTTTTTCAAATATTACTTGGGGCTGGTAGGGGAAGGTTCAGTGATTGAACCCAAAATAAATAATTACTTTTGGGTCAACCCAAAATGAAATTTTTGTGTGAATTGAAACAAATAGTCATTGCCAGTTAGAATGTTAGAACCCTTATGGAGAAAATGCAGTTTCTACTGTCTGATCTCAATAGCAAAGTTTCTCAACAAATATTCACCTTTTGCAACGTATGCTTCCGTGACCCACAGTAACCTCACATCCTGTTGCTGTGAATAAGAATAAAGGCTTCCCTATACATGTTTTCATTTTTCCTGTTTCTGAAAGAAAAGGGATGTTGTTTAACAGTAAATCTAATTTGGATGTGATTATTGCTGTTGAGAGAATAAGTGCTGGCTGGCTGGGTAGCGAGCCAGAAAAGGTTTCTAGCTAAGAAATCAGCAAGATGGGACTCAGCAACTCCATGCCTTTGATTAAAAAAAAAAATACAAAGTTTTGAGAGAAGGTCTCTCTCACAGGCATAAAGAAAAGACTTTTTCATGTTGGAGATGAAGTATATCACTGGGTTGCTAGAGTCCCAAAGGACCTATAAGCGAGTGGGAGAGATCATGAGCATCTGGTGTTTGCAAAGAGAAGATAAAGTAGAAAGGCACATAACTCTCACTTCTTTAAACTTTTGTCTATCTGTGAAAGAAGTAGGGGTTTGTAAGTTTTTCTGAGGGAGAAGACTGGTGCTTTGTTCACTAGTACTGCTCTGGCTGTGGTTGGTCTGAAGGTTGGGAAGAGGGACAGAGGTGCTGTGTTTACAGCGATGTCACAGCTGTATCCACCTCTGGGCAAAAATGTCCTAGTATGAGAAGAGCAAATAAACACAAAATAACAGTGTGTTGGGGATGAGGGGGAAGAAAATGAGAGAATTGGGATACAGGTTGACCTCCCCAGGCCCCTCCATCCTTGTAGAGGACGACTTCTGTAAGAACAACCAGCCAAGCACAAGATCTTAGGCCCTGATAAGTAAATTATTTAACTCCACCCTGAAATTCCTCAGATTGCATGTCATCCCCAGGTTCCTTGGAAATTTTCTTTGGCATAATTTTTAATGCCAGTAGAGAACAAGTGCAAGACAAAGTGAATGCAATAGAAGACTGGCAGAGTTTGCATTCAACAGTTTGTATAACTTGCATGGTTCTGGAAGTCATGTTTCACTTCATCTGGAGTGGGTTTGCTCCGAGTCTGTTACGATCTCTCAGAATCGCTCACCCCTCTATTGTGTGCTGGCACCACTACCAGAAACAGAAGTAATTTCTTTTACAAAGAAACCATGGTGTGTGCTAAGCCAGTAGCTGTTCCTGTACGTGACTGGAGCTGTGGCATGACTGAGAACTCTCCCCAGTTAAGTTGAAATGGAGGGTGTTCAGTAGATCTCTGTGGGACCCTGTTGCTTATAAAAATAAGAAAGCATGACTTATGACAGAAATTTTCATTGCTGAAACACATTCTTTAACTTATAAAGGTTATGAAAAACTCACCATTCAAATTATTTAAGTAGCTCTGTTGGAAATCCTTTTCCTTTAAAGATTTCAGGCCAGAAAATTGGATGCATTTCTAACATATTTTTTTTTAAAAAAATCCCCTACAGAAAGCAAGTATCCTTGTGAAAACTTGTTAGTTTTGTTTGTTTTCCTTGCCAAATCCCCAATTTTCTATCACATAGTTTCAACAAATTTTTTTCTGAAAGCTCAAAGACCAAGAGAGATCAAATGAAATCTATGAAGAGCTCTTAAAATTGAGAGGAGGGGTAAAATCCTACAAAGAAAAAAATGTTGTTTGGACCACAAAAGAATACTTGGGGTGATTACTAAGACTTGTCTGTGTCTTGTTGATTTGCCCTGAAACTGCTAAAGAGCTCATGAAGCAAAAGTTCAACTCGAACAGTTTAATCTAGAGCTGACAGAAAAAATACTTGGAGTAAAACATTTCAATATAAAATGGCTTTTTTCCAAAACCAGAACTTTCAGGAAAAGCTTTCAGTTTCTTCTAAATTTTCTTCTTTTTTACTGGAAACAAATATTTTGTTCTTCTATTAATTTTTTTTCCCCTCCTCCCTGAACCCTACTTTCTTTTGCGTCTGAATGCAATGTAAAGACTGATGTCTAGGGACTGTTCACTCCTGAAATTTTCTTTAAGATTTTCTTCCTCTGTTTTGTGAGGGGGTTGTTTGTTTATTTCTCAGCTTTGAAAAGACTTCAATGTTACAAATAGAGAAATCTTTGAAAATTTGCAGATTAGATTTTCTGCTGAATAAAATTAATGTTGTACAAAAAAAAAAGAATGGGCTCAAAAATTGAAATTTAATTTAAAATTTGACAAAAGCTTGATAGGTCAAGCCACATATGAATGAACAGTGTCAAAGTGTTTTCTCCAGGCCATCAGATTGTTCTGTTTTCCTGTAGGTTGCAGACCATAGCATATTACCAGTTATTCCTGCTTGAGCTTAGTTACTGTGCCCAACAAATGTGGGACTTCTGGGACTGCTTGTGGACCTCCCTTTTGTTTGTGAGCTTTCCAATGTTGGCAGATGCTGTCAATTACCACTTGAAACTTGACTGATAATCTTGCCACTGTGCAACAAAGACTGGAGAGCTCTAGGTGTGCTCCGTATTTTCTTCAGACCTCACAAGGCGCTCACAGGAATGTTTGCATTTTCCTGTAGATGTACCTGGGCCCCTTCAGAAACACCTGGGTTTGACACCAGGATTTGAGGCTGCGAAACACAAGGACCTGGGTAGAGGCTGAGATGTTTTATCTGTGCTGCACTTCAGTCTGCTGCAGATGGACTCCCGCCTGAGGCGCCTAAGGTCTTTCTGTCCAGCTTTTCTCATTGTTGAACAGAGATATCTTTAGATACAAGCTTAAATATTTTACTGACTCTAGACTCCAGTTAATGTGAAATATCAATCAGAGGAGTCAGTGCCTCTGGGAGCACAAGCAACGGGCACAATCCATGGGCTGAATGCAAACGAAACATGAATGTTAAAAGCAGCACCCCAAAGAAGGACAACAAATAACTGCTGGTCTTGGGTGAAAATAGGTGTCAGGCTGTGGATGGGTCAGGCTCTCCCTGAGGTCTCACTGCAGAATCTCAATGTTTACCAAGTTTTCTAACCTGCCACTTGGCAATCACCAGTGCTATGGTCCCACCAAGGTGGAACCCACTGGCAATGGTGTAAGAAACTCTATTCCACTCCCCTTGGCTATGAATAACTTAGTTGTTCTCTCTTACTGTTTTTTATTTGAGAACGGATAATGGAAAGTCTGGGAGAAGAATCAAAGGCACCAAGACAAGAGGCAATGGAACTGGGTTATTATTATGAAAGAAACAGGAAAGATTTTTTTGTGTTATCTTGAATTTTACAGGATGGATGCAGGAAAAGTGTGTCTGTCAAGAGAAGGCAAAAATTAACTGTGAGATTAGGAAGAAGTCCAAGAATGATTCTAGATTTTGAACAATATATGATCAAGGATATGAAAGAAAACAATTCAAAGGAGTAAGTGAATGAAACAGAAGAGCTTTTGGTAGTTTTGAGGAAGGAGCAAAAATATGTAGGAGAGGAGAATTTATAGCAGAGAAATATAACATAGGAAAGAAAAGTAATGATTTGAGAAATGTGTGTCAAATTTGATTCAGAAATAATAGTTTTGAGTAGGTGTGAAGGGAAGAAAAAAGATCAGAGGAAGTGGCAGGGGCTGCAGAAAACACATGGAGATGGGAAAAGAATCAGGAACTCAGAGAAATGTAACAGTGAATTGTGAAGAGGAGTATTTTGGAGTGAAAGGCAGGCAATGAAACAATTTTTTTTCCCTCTGTTGTTTGTTTGTTCCTCTGCAGACAACCTGATGTTTCTCTCCCTGTCCATGCTGTTATACCTCTGGCTTTGCTGATTTGATAACCATCTCTATCACAAGAGGATTTGGTGTGCAGAAACAAGAAGGATATAACTGTGCACACTGTCATCTGTGTGTGCTTAGCTAACAGCACAGGAATCAAGCCTAGACTGACTATGTTCCTGAGAGCTGAAGACCACTTTTTGCTATGAAGTTTTTAGCATGGATGCTGGCAACACTCAGACCCACGTCAGGTAGCACTGTCCTAGATGATTCCCAAATCTGGCTCGGGAGTTAGGGCATGCCAAGGGCAGCTCCCACTCGGCTGTTTGGATGCACTCGCCCCGGTTTGGCAGGTAAAGGAAGTGAAGGGGGTTGAGGCAGCCTGTTCTGTGCCAGATGTTGCTGTGGGCCAGGGAACAATTCTTAGCACATTTAGTTTACTAGCATGGATGCAGCCAAAGAGTGCATTGTTTCCTCTCTTTAAAAGAGAGGATGCAGTTGCTCCTTAGCTTAGAACAAGGTCACCTGCCTTTAGATAGAAAAAGGTAGAGTTAGAAAGCTTCTGGAAGAAACATGTGAAAGGGAGGAGACAAGATACACGCAAAAGAGTAGAAGCACCTCCAGGCAATGGAAGAATGGGAAACTACAAAACTAGAAGTGCATGTTTAAATCTGGGGTGGAGAGGGGAGCTAAACTGAAGCTAGAGCTGTATCTGGATATGCTGGAACCATTGCCTACCCTGATGAAAATATCAGTGCTGTATTTTTACAGGTGATAGCATGTGTGGTCTTTTCTGTGCTTATAAGCACTGGGACAGAATATTTGACATGGGAGTGGACAGTGTTACTTGTTTATCACCCTCTGTAGTGGCTGTGCTCATGAAAGAACGTGTAGTGAATTATGCTGCTGTAGGCAGAACATGTAGTCTAGAAGCAACTTGAATCTAGTGGGAAATGTGCAAATGCTGAACCTGCAAATTGACAGATGATCTGGTGGAGGTACTTGGATGTTAGGTACAACTAGATCTGGAAGTAAGCTTTCAGATCTTTCTTCACCTCCTGCTAGCCTTAGTTAAAGTCCACATGTTGATGAAAAATGTTTTATAAAATTATAATTAATGTATTTTAAACATGGTTTTGTTTTACTGGCTTACCTAATTTGTACCTAGATCCAACCAGTCAGCTAACAGAAATCACTGATCAAAACCAGCTTTCAATGTAAATACTCTGTCAATGAATACAATCTTCTCTTGTGCCAGAAGTGTTGCTTTGCTCTGTTAGCAAGGAGAGTCTACAGGAAGATCCTGCATGTCTGCAGGACGTTTTGCAGGAGAGTTTAACAATGGAGCCCATGTGCTGTGATCTCGTCCAGTGAAATCCTCTGGCCTTGCATTCTCCATCTGTTTCCATTCAGGTCAAGTGCACGTGCTTCTCATTTATTACTGTCTGTCATCTGCATGACAGGAGCACCGAGAGGCCCCACCTGTGATCAGCTCCTGCTGATTCTAGGTATTGTGCAGAGACTCATACTTACTCAGTTCATAGCACAAATGGCTGGGACAAAGAAAAGGGATGAAGAAAAGGGCTTCAAGTGGAAGATCAAGAGCTCCAACGCAAGTAGATTAAGATGAAATCCTGCCCTCATCTCAATAAAAGTTTTGCCATTCATTTCCATGTGACCTGGATTTCTACCCTGGCTGACTTGTCCAAAATTCTAGGGGAAGTCTGCATCAGAGACAGGAACTGAACTTTGAGTCCTTGTCCCGTGACATTGCCCTTCCTGATGAAGGGGTGGGGTGAATGGATCTGCACCGTGCATGGTTCCCTCAACAAAATTAATGGAAGTTTTGCATGTTGAGGGAGTATAGGCTTGGTCTGTTTATCCCTTGTACATCTTTTCCCTTCACCTCTTGGTAGAACCTCTGAGTTCTGACTTTGTGAGATGAGTAAACTTAGCAGGTTCACAAAGAAGGCACATATGAACCTTCTACAGCCTGAATGAGAGCTTAAGGTTGGAAGGAATCCAAAACCTCAAAAGGAAATCCAGCTGAAATGACCAAATTTTGCCTGGTTTGGGGTCAAAACCTAGGGAAAACAACACTTCAGATGGTTTCTATATAAAAAAACATGAAGCCACCCAGGTTTACAGAAAACCACTTCAAATTTTCTTACTGTGCAGCCAGGTTCAGAAAGAAAGTATGGAAAATTGAGTAATACTGCTCAAGTTCCAGATTGATGGCACAGATTCAAAATATTTTAAACCTGCTGTACTCTAGGTTCATTTCACTTTCAAAGCTTGGCAGGAATCCAGCAGCTACTTCAAATGGTATAGTACCAAGATACTTACCAGACGTTTGTAGTCTTCTCCACCAAACCATTTGCTAAGTTTCTCTCTCTTTTTTTTTTTTTTTTTTTTTTTTTTTTTTTTTTTTTTTTTTTGGCATTTACATTTAAACCTCAGGGACTCGTGTTGATCCTACCAGAAAACTCATGATTTCCCGTGTTCCTTGGGGTTTTATTCTCAAGAATTTTAATTTCAGACAGGTCCGCCTCAACAAAGGAGACAAAATGCTAAGGTCTAAACTAAATACAATGCAAGAGTTCTCCTTAATGATATGCCACCAGCCTACAGTCCCTGTAAAAAGACAAGACTGTAGAAATGCAGCAAATCAGTAATTTTGGTAGAACTAGGCTCCATGAAGACTTGTTTTTGCAGCAGTTGACAGTTTTCAGCTTCATTTCCAGTACTATGAGAGAACCTTGTTTTCATGGTAAAATGTGAGACAATAATCCTTCCTGTGGACTAAAAATGTGTTTGCTAAAACTTTAACAGTGTTAGATAAGGGTCTGCAAACAATGATATATTGGCCACTACACGGAGCAAAAGCCTGGAAAAGAACAAACCTCCTAAGAGAAAATGGTCCTGATTCAAATCTCACTGAAAATATTTGCACCGCTTTCCTCATAGAATTTGAGTATTGTGCTTAAGCTTGAACTAGATAGTCACTAGCTTGGAATTAGGTCTAGTGAAAAAAAATCACTATGATTTCAATAAAGCTTTTCTTCTTGGGAAAATCTGCTAATGATGACACTTGAATGAAGCATTCAGAACAAAAAGAATTTGAATTCAGTAAATGTATTTAGAAGCTCTTTTCTAATTGAAAGCTTATATGCACAGACATGCTTGAAGTAGAAGTGTTGTTACCTCTGGTTCCTCAGGTGCTGCCTGTTATCCATTATGAACTGAAAAAACTATTCCTCACAGCATCTGAGTGATGCTCTTATCACAAATGTGAATCAGGATAGCATCTTTAGCCCGTGAATAAGACACAAAAGCAGATAACACAGAGATAAAAAGTGGCTTCTCTCTAATTATACTCTGTGTGGGTTTTTACCAGTCCTCTGGTTGCCTTTAGCCTTCTCTGAACCAAGAACAAGGTTTTCATAGAAAATCAATGTTGTTTTCAACTCCACCGAATTTAAAGTTTGCTAACATTAGCCATGACATTATGTGAATAACATTCCTTCTCCTAGTCTCTTCTATAATGATGAGAAACAAAATTGAAACAGAGAAAAAAATAAGAGAGATACGAACTGCAAGTAAACTAGATAATGCCTAATCCATGAGAGAAGAGGGCTCATTTTACACCATTTTACTTATGTTTATATTGTGTCAGATAATACAGCAGCTTGTAGGATACAGATGCCCCAGGGAATTACTTGTAATTAAATCCTACCACTGCTGCAAAGGAAGAATTTTGTCCAACCTATGAGAGTGATAAGTGCTTAGATAAGAAAAGTTCTGATTTCATTTCGGTGCTACCATCTGGTGGGCAAAATGCAGACAGCAAAATACCATTGCTGTAACACTGGAACATTCTGATACAGTGAGTTTTTGTTTTATTTTGTGAAGGAAACATAAGATATTATTAAAACAACTTGAACATCTGGTTTGGGGATAAAGTCATTTTGCAGTCTTGCTGCCAACCCTCAGGGCCAAGTGCAAAGAGAACAACCTTCCCTTCCAGACTCTCCATAATGCATAACACCAAACTAAAATTTCATGTCCAACACAAATCAAGAACAAAATATACTGGAGCTGTATCTGTACACATCTAGGGAACTTCTGCTGATAGCTTGAAAGCCAGAGAATTGTATGAGATTGAAGCTGCAGAATTTTAAAAACGAACAGCAGGGAAGAGGAGTCATGTTTATTTTATTACGGGTAAGTTAAAGGTAAAGTTACATCAGGCATTTTGAGGAAAAGAAGTAGAAAGGAAAATCACTAGGAAATCTATGTGATTCGTTCTTGAAAGGATCTGTTAAGACACCATAATGAAGAGCAGTGATGTTTCCTTTGGTACACTTAGAACTTACACTATGAAGGTGGAAATAGGGGTCACATCCTATCTTCTCCAACTACTGCCTGAACTTTTGAGATCTGGAAGAAAAGGGACTAATTGTTCCAATTTTATTACTTACTTTCAAATGAATCTAGCCCAAAACCTCAAACATTTATGCAGAATTCTTGCCTGTTAAGATGTACGTAACTGTCATAACCACACCACTTTAACTTCTACAAAACTTTGAGGGAGTTTTGCTAAAAAAACTTCTTCAGCATAGAAGCTCTGGTGTCATTTAACCTTAGTATGGCTGAGATTTTACCCTTGGCATTCTTCAACTTTCCTATACTCAGATTTTCTCAGATGTAAATAAGAACTAGCTACTGATGTTTCAAATGCTTCTAGTCCCAACTCAAATGCTCTTTGTGGCCATCTGCCTGCATGCAAAAATGAACTGTCTTCTAAAAAGTGATTGAAGCTGTATTATACCATCAGGGATTGCTCTCACTTTTAACCTGGCATAAATCTGTTAAAAGGAAATCCAGCTAGCAACATTTTTAATCAATAATGAGGTTTTTGAGCAGGTGTGAATACTGGTCTCTTAGACTGGTACATTCAATCCTTTGATTTGACTTGGCAAACTTTATATAAAATCTTCAGTGATTAAATGCTGATATTGGTATTTTTTGAGTCTTGGGTAATGTAAATCTACTACTTCAGAAGGTCAGCCAGTAGGTGACTTAATGCCTCTAAGAACTTACACTAATGAATACAGCAGTAATTCATGATCATTTCAACCTTGGTAACAAGGTTCACAGAGATCTGGTCAAGCATTCCAGAACTCCAGCTTCATCAGGAAATTTGTACTGTGGTTGAATGAGAATAAATAACCTTCTCTGAGATTTGTCTCTTATGTTGTTCTACTGAGTTCCTGCCAGCTTGTCAACTAGAACAAATATTCATTTCTTCCAGTATAGATTAAAGTGATTTCTATTTTTCCTACTACAGACTTGGCCCTTGACTTAGAAGTGATAGAGATCAGATGCAAGAAAGACTGAGATGAGTTACTGTGTTATACGTAAAGAAACGGAAACCATTTTTTGTCTCTTGATAAAAAAATATTCCTGAGGTTTCTGAGGTTGAAGCCCCTCTACACATTTCATGATGAAAAGGTGAATAAATAACAGAAATTCACAGATTTAAATTCCAGAAGAGCAGAAAGAGCAACTGCTGTTCATTTAATCAGATTTTCTACAGCAAGTATTTCAAGGGAATATGGAAGTTTGTGGAGTTTGTGGTGTCTTTTGGTTTCCTTTTTTTTTTTTAATGCAAGTATATTCTCTTTTGAGACCTCTTTTTTGCAGTACCCCAGAAAATCAACGATTCAGTGATTGCTCCTATTAAGACCTTCTATACAGAGGAAATGACACACGCTGGCTCAGAGATGCTACTTCTCCCATACGTGCTGTTCTGTATTTTCCGAGGAGCAACACTGATCAGAATATCTTTTGCCAAATGCTGAGCTTGAAAGGAGCTCTGGGAGTTTGAAACAATGTACTTTTCCTTCTCTTTAAAGAGTTAACCAGGCATTTATTGTCAGAGATAGGCTACTGGGCTTAGCAGAGCTTCTCTGAGACCGTGCTTGTGTTTATTAGCACGCTCATGTGAGGCCCAGTTACTGCTTTCCTTTATGGCAAAACCACCTCAAAACCCACGAGCCCAGAAGAAGAGCTGCTTCTAGTCTAATATGGCATGGAGCAGCTTTGCTGCCTCTCTCCCTGGACAGAGACCTCAGAGGAATCTGGGGGTCAGGAGCAGCTGCCTCAGGGCAGAGGTCATATCCTGACCCAGTGGTACTGGCTCTTGGATCCAGCTGAGTTCAGAGTTACCGCATGCCCCAACTCTCATGGGTATGGAATCTTCCCTGTTCGAGAGGCAAATGATTGTGGATCCCCCTTTATTGACTTACATTGAATCTTTCCCTTTTATTTCAAGCCCCTCCTGTATAATCTCAGCCATAAATTATTCCCTAGAAAAAGCTTTATTTCACATATCTTTTCATTTTGATTGCTATGGTATCTTTTAGAAGGACGTCTAGTTCTGATTTGAAAACTTGACCTGATAGATTTTCCTTCCCCTCCTCAACATTCAGTAACTGTACTACATACGTGTGCATACATTTATTTATTCATTGGCTTTGAGTTAGGACAGTACACGTCCAGGGAAAAGACATAAAAACATGGCCAAAAGAAAAAGATGAAAAGAAAGCTGCAATGATTTCTTACTCAGGCTTTAGTGCCTTTTGAGGAAAATTCTTTTTGACATTTTTTCAGAGTTTTTGGCTTGTGTTTTGTGGAAGTTTGCAATAACCATTTTGAGGTAAATACTCCTTAGAGAGCATGACTGGAAAGATCTCCATGTCATGATAAGGCACTGGTTAAAGCAATATTTCTTTGAGATGATCTAGGAGGTCTGTTGCATCATTCAATTTTTTTTTCTGATGATCCACACAGATAGGTGCATGAAATTTGTCTTGGGCTCTGGTCTTCTGTGGAAGGCATGATTGTCACCACTGGAATGACCTGTTCCTTAATGAAGTTTTTCTGGCCTTCCTAATTGTCTTCATTGCAGACTACTGGCCTTGCTGCTGGTGTCCATGTCATTAGATGTACTCATAGAGTTTCTTTCTTCCTCCACAGGGGGCCCAAGTTGATTTTTAAACTGAGAGTAGCAAAGATGGAGCCCTGCAAATACTGTGTATTTTTTGATATGTCTAGCAATACTAGATTTGAGAAAGGCAATTTCCCATAGTTAATGTTTTAGCATGCTGAGTGGTAAAGTAATGACTATTTTCAATAACAGAAGTTGTTAGTTTTTTTTTTTTTCCAGTGGAAGCTCATTCCCTTTTCATACAGCAGCTGCTTCCTACAGGGCAACTTTAGGGCTGCAGACATTACAAAGAGGTATTGAAAGCAACAATGGCTGGATGTGCTTCAAGTACATCGGAAGAGAACCCTACTGGCCCTCTAAGTGCCTGGTATGGGTGGCATGGGATTAGAGAATGGGGAGGGGTACTCCTGTTGGATCTGAAGCTGGATCCCAAGACTTCATCTGTTCTGGGCTTTTGTTACTTATCCACGCATTAGCAATAATTTCACATATATTCTGCCAATTCCCCAGGCTTGTCTGGTTGTAGGGTCCCTTTCGCCAGATTTTTCCGCCTGTCTTCTGGAGCCCTTCTCTGGGGGATCACTCCCACATCCTTTATGTCAGAATGGATAACAAGGCGCTTACCTCAGTAAGCCAGCAGAGCCTATCCAACCTTTCCCTGCAGGCTTCTTCGCCTTGGATAACGAGGGGGATTGTCTCTGGCAGAGACTAGTGTCTTGTGATACAGTCCTTTTAAAAGCTGTGGTGAAATAGGGTTTACACCACAGCTTTTAAAAGGATTGTCTCTGGCAGAGACTAGTGTCTTGTGATACAGTCCTTTTAAAAGCTGTGGTGAAATAGGGTTTACAGTGATACTGGCTATTGAGACTTTGTTTTCTCTGGTGCTGTTAACAGAGTTTTTTCCCTCCTTCAGCTTTCTGTCTCATAGCAATCCTATCCATTCATTTTATGAACGTATGAATCCTTTCATGGCCAACAATGACGTCTTGGACTATAACATTTGATCGTGGACAGCAGAACAGAAAGTGAAAATGTAACCTTTCTATAGAAATTGTAGGGATTTCAGGGGAGATGTATGAAATATACAGATTGGAGGAGAACCTTCCTGCAGAAGTGGCTGGCTTTCCAGGCTTCTGTTATTGGTGCAGTATAGAATAAATGGCACTCTATCACCATTTAACTTTTTGCTGCTGTGTTTTGAATAGTACCACAGCCTAATGAGTGAAATTCTTGAATGCCAGTACTAGCTTTTTCAAGACCCAGTAGACTCTAGTGAAATTCCTTTTTCTTTTATTATTTTTCTTTTCTATAGTATTAAGCTATGGAGACAAGCATTTCACCAGGCCTATGGAACAAATTCTAACAACTTTCCTGAGTTTTACATTACACATCAGCTCTATATATGTGAGGAGGAAAAAAAAGCCGGTCTCTTTTAGAAGTCTTAATTAAAAATAAATGGAGTGGGTAAAAACTGCTTCTGACTTCACTGGACCTGGGATAAGGATGATGAGTATATAATATTTCCACTGTAAATCCTCCTATGTACCTATGTTTGTAGACAGTGTCGTCATTTGTAGCATAGGGTTACTCAAAAAGTCACAGAACTGTTAGACAGACAGCAGACAAAACTGCAAGTAAACAATAAAAAAAAAATCAAAAGACCAAACTGTAGACAATACATTTCTGCAAAGGCAAGATAAAGTTCAAAGAGAGAGCTCAGACTTTCATTTATGAGAGATTTATGACTGTACTGAAGAAATATTTAAATATGACAGTTCCCTTGTTTATGGGCAAAATATCATGTTCTCATGCAGATAAATAAAATGCATTTCAATATTCTTACACTAGTCTTTGTTTATATGAGTTTATTCCAGAATTCAGACTAAAGATAAGGATTTGCTACTGCAAATAACTAAAGATTAATCCAGATGTTGGTTTTGTTTCTTAGAAGAGTAGAAAGCAGATTTATTGAGAGCAGTGCAGCTGCTGTTGATGGTTTCTTATCTTTGGTATTACATTTTGTAATGTGTGGCAGAGATGAAAGCACTGAATGGAATGGATGAATGATATTTCAGTAATTGGTACGGAGCAGTTAGTGAGAAATGTATTTTGTAATGGATGGTGGATAATCTTAAAGTATCCAGCCTCATCTTCAGTGCTTCTGTTGAATTATATGTCCTTATTAAAAATCTGATTTTCCTTACGTATTTTTCATTGTTATGGGGAAAAACATTGTGATTTTGCCATTAAGAGTTGTGGAGTTTCTTTTTTAGGAAGAAAAAGGTGTTGTTCTGCTCTGTAAATGTGAATGCTGTGTTAAAGAGTGGTATGGAATGTGACCCCTTTGGCTTTACTATGGATTAACAGATAGGGAAAAACCTGCTCACTCCTAGTGCACAGAAGGACAGCTGCTGCCCACTGAATGTGATTTCCTGGGAACCATGGAAGCTGGAGGCCCCACTCAGTCCAACAGCCAGTTTGTAATCTTGGCTCATATTTACATAGGGGAAATACCAATAGCCACTCAGTGAGACCATGAATAGCAGAGACTGGGGATTGCAGGGAGAGGAGCACCAAAGCTCCACTTATTCTTTCAGAAATTTGAAACCTTTTAATTTCCAGCCTAACTTTAGTCCTAGCCAATGTGCAACCACTGACATTGTTATTGTCTAGATTTTCAAATTTCTCCTATCTAGTTTTCTACTTCTCCTTATGTCTGCAGAATTTACAATCATTGGGACATCCAGAAGCCTTTAATTTGCTGGCCTGAACAACCAGTTGGTTTAGGTCTTCTTCTACAAGGCATGTTCTGATCAGCTGTGTGGCCATTCTCTGTACCTGCCTCATTTTCAATACATCTTTGCCACATGTTGGTGGTCAGAATTGTATTGTACTCAGTGTGGAAGCTCGCCAAAGCTTTCTGGAATGACAATAATGCTTCCCTTTCTTTAGCAAGACATGCTAGAGTCATAGCTGTCATCTTCTATGTGGCTGCATTTCATTAATGTCTAATCATCAATCTTTTCCCCCTTCCGTCCTGTTAGAGCTGTCCTAACAAGATCCATAGCTCTGCACTGTAGCTAATAAGATAGATCTTTTTCCTTTTGCAAGGCAGTGCTTGGAAATTCCCATAAAAGTTTCAAAGGGGAAGTTGATTCTCTTCACACTTTTTAGGCAAAATTGGCTGCTCATTCCAATCTCAGTAGCCAAAAGATTATTTTAATGGATGTGGCATTTACAGGTAAAGAGTTAACAAGTAAGGTTGGGTTTGTGGTTTTTTTTTCCCTTTTCATGCTTTTCTGTGATTGTGATGAGAGATCCAGGGATTAAGATGACCAGAGTCAACCTATGTCAGATGGTCCCACATCCTCTTGATTCACAGAGAGAAAGGATTCATCAGCTGAGTGACAGAACCATGTTTTTTAGGTGATTAACATTTTCCTTGACAATGCCACTTGGCCACTGTGCTCATGCCCAGAGTTGGAGTCTGCTTAGCCCTGCCTGCCTTCCCTCACACCAGCCTGGAGGAGCTGGCTGGGCCAGGGGTCAGTTATTGAGAAATACACACAAAATCTCACAGGCATGGAGGAACAGAAAAGCAGAACAACAATCAGGGCTCCCCTCATTCTCTCAGCAGCACACACCTTGAGGTTCCCTGATATCTGAAATCACCACCTGTTCCTAATGGACTCTAGTGCAGAGATCATAGAATCATGTTATGGTTTGGATTGGAAGGGACCCTTAATGGTCCTTTAGTCCCCCTGATGTGGACCACGTGTTGATTTGTCTTCTCTCTGGAAAACAAATTTAAATCAGTCTATGCTGCTCTCTAGGTTGTGGTCATGGTAGTCACCGTAAGATGGAGTTTGGGACATTTGAGTAGTTGCTGCAAACTTTTATCAATAGGATCCAGCACCACCAGTCCTTGATTCCTGGTTGATATAACACCCCAAGGCTGTTTCCCCATATTTGCAGGGAGGAAGTGTCCATGTCACTTCAAGAATTCTTGGGACACTGGTCCTTCACAAGGAAAGCAAAGTCAGTGAAGAAGCAGACTGGATATTTTGTCAGTCTCTAAAGACCCTCTTCCCTCTCCCTTAACCTCAGAAGAGCTGCAGGCATTTCCAGGATGCATCCCAGCCTGCTGGGTTGTATTCTTCTCCAAAGAAAGTAGAGAAAAGCAAGAGGAAGCTTCTGGCCAGATTACTTAACAGCCCACGAAGCCAGGCCTTAGAATAGCAGAGGATCAGCAACAACAGCATATATCTTTCCTTGCCTTTACCTAACTCTTAACTGGTTAGAGGGTTTTAAGAAGCCTAGATAACCCTCTGCCCCTGGTTCCAGTGTTAGGAGCTTAAAATCCTGACAAACTGAGCCCTAGTCAATGTCTTCAGAATCGATTAAGTGGAATGCTCTAGGATTTACTAGAACTCCATTAGGAATATACTAGGGAATAGAGTTTCTCTTCACAGACTATTTATTCATTAATGCCACTACTATAAACACCAATAATCATAAATATTACAGCTTATAAACTATCTGAATGACACCTAAGACTGATATAAAATACTGTGTATGTTTTGGATAATACTTCATGCAATTTTTAATCTACTTCATGTTCACTTTCCTTGGGCATTTGTTGCTGATACTGGTTATCTTGTCACTGTGGCCCGAATTTCTATTTGAGGTATAATTCTCTGCCTTCCTCTCCTAAGTAATTTGTTTTGATTTTCAGCTTTCCAGTGGGTGGAAAATATGGCCATCAGCAACAAGTGATTCTTTTGCACGGAAGACAAGTGGCTCTCTTCTTTTTCGTTAAGACCAATTTGGTGCGTGGAAGTGGCTTTACTGCTCTGCTCCCAGTCCTGTGATCCTAGACCATTTGATCAAATCTCCCAGTGGTTTCTCTAGCTCCAGAAAGTCCCTTTCTTATGCTGCTCATAGCTCCCAAAGGGCTGATTCTTGAGTGGGAAAGCAATAAGGTCTTTCCATTTACACTGTTATCTTGCTGCCCTACTCAATGCAGGAACTTGAGCTGAGTGCTGCAGTATTCCCGAACTGCCATCCTCTCTAATCCAGAGCCCTTCCCATAGGCTGTGGAGCCAGGTGTGAGGCGTGTTTATGTCCCTGAGCTGCTCCCAGTAGTCCTGCCAGTGCTGGCAGGCTGGCCTGGACCATAAGTGTGCTCTGAGAGGCAGGCAATTCAGAAACTCAGGAGCCACTTCTCTGGGTGCTGGCCACAATTCCTGTTTCCCCTGCCAATGTGCTTATGGTTTGGCATTTGTAGACACACCACAGCTGTCCAGTTGATAAACTGACACACTCTGGGTGGCCCTCATCTCTTGAGATTTTACAACTGCTGTTTGCTCCACCAGACATGAATTGAAGTCTTCCAAACTCTCCCACAGAGACTTTCCTGGTACTCTGGTGTCAAGTTCAGAACAAGAATCTGGAGCAGACTTTTTATTCCTAGTAACACTTGTTTTCCTACAGTGCTGCTCTCCTTCAGCCAACCAGTGCCTCTGATGAACACGTGTTTCTGTTCCCTGGTTCGTCCTGCTCAGCAGAAGTCAGAAGTTATTTACAGAACCTTGCAATCCATTACCCCTCTACCCTTGAAGAAAAAAAGGTCTGTGTATGCACAGTGAAACTTGGGATTCAAAAAGAACAGGAAAGATCAAATGCACTGCTGTGCATGTACATTTATATGACCCTTGTGACTCTTTCTGGTGTTTCCTGCATGCAGGTTAAAGAAAGAGGCATCACCTACTCATGTACAGTAAAATACCATTGAAAAGTGCCATATGTGTAGCAGTGTTCTTGAGAAATACAACTGCTGGGCTGTCCACGTGTAATGTGAATTCTGTAGTAGCTTTCAGGGAGTGGTATGTGTCTCTCATACAACTTTTGCTTTACTCACATAATATTCCTGGAATATGTGGCTACTTCATCTAGTAAAAAAGGAAGGAAAAAAATTAACACCAATAGGAGGTGGTCTTTCTAGCGTGGGGAAATGAAATAGTTTTATTTTTTAGTGGCTACCATCAAAATCTTGTCAGGCTGGTTCTTTTCCAGCTCCACATCATGGTATTCAGGTAGCAGTGAAATGCATTTACAGATAACTCTCATTTAATGCCAAATTGATACCATGGTGGAGCAACTGTTGGATTGCAGACAGGAGAGGTACTCATTTCCTTTTGCTTCTGCAGTAGATTCATTGAAATGTGTTAGCTCAGCTGTGTGCAGATATGCTGATGTAATCAAGCCAGGTGCATGCACAGGATTTTCTAACAGGAGGTGGAGATGAGTCTGGATCACATAAAGAGGAGCTGGAGAACTGTGCAGGATGTTTAAAGGTCACAAGGATGCTTAACATTTTGTATCAGACATGTGAGGGAGAAAAATGGCACAGGGGTACAGTCGTTAAATGGCAAGAAGGGTACAAATTGGGCATTTCAAGGTCCAGAATTCCAGATTATGTGTGGTGCAAGGGAGAGAGGAGGGGACTATGCTCCTGAATTTTGATAGAAAAGGTTAAAGAAGCTGTGCGTCTTATAGGAAAGGCAGGGAATTGAGTAAGGATTATTTAGGGAACATTTTACTATGCCACTTAAACCCAACAAGATTCTTCGGTAGGCAAATATATGTTTCAAGCAAAACAGACCCAGAAGCAGCTGTTATAAAATGCATAAGGTTTTTTTTCCTTCATTCAAATACTGCATTCTAGTTCAGTTTGTTGATTTTCAAGAAAATGTATTTTTTTCTTTGTCTTCTCAGGAGGGGAGAGAGAGAGCTGGGACAAGGGTGTACAAGAGGACAGGCAGATAAACAAGACTAAGTTTGTAGAGAAGGCTCTTCCAGACTGATTCTTGTCATCAGAGACTTGTGCACCATTAAAATTCTTAGATATCGTCTCAGATTGTATAACTGAAAAAGACATTAAATAAACTGCCAGCATTTTTCTCCTTTTTCACTTTGAGAACCACCCTTGTGGGACAATTGTAAGGAATTTAGTCGGGTTGGCTCTGATAAGTTTCTGTGGATAGTACTCTAAAAATACAGACACAAGAGGAAGCAGTGTTGGGTGTCTCTCGTTTTGTTTTTAAACAGTTACAGAATTCTACAAATGGGATACAATTCTTTTAAAAAGCTTTATAGGTTACTGTGAGAAACCTTTCAATTTTCATTGCATTCTGTTCCACTCTCAGTACAAAGGAGGTGCTGGCAGATATTTTCAGTGGAAGAGAAGACACAAGAGGAAGCAGTGTTGGGTTTTTCTGGTTTTGTTTTTAAACAGTTACAGAATTCTACAAATGGGATACAATTCTTTTAAAAAGCTTTATAGGTTACTGTGAGAAACCTTTCAATTTTCATTGCATTCTGTTCCACTCTCAGTACAAAGGAGGTGCTGGCAGATATTTTCAGTGGAAGAGAGTATGTGCTTTCAGTTCTCACCAAATCCCAACTGAATTATGTGTTTAATCCACAAAATTTCCTGCGACCTGATAACTGCATGTTGCTTCAGTTTTGCACTCTTAAAGAGTTCACTGCTTTGATGGGAATTGTTATTCCATCCCTACAAGAAATTACATGCTGCTGCAGCCCTAGAAACTCCAGCTACAAATTCACTGAAAGAGGAGATGAACAAGGAAGTGTGTCCCTCCATGCTGGTCATCAAGGGTGGCCATCACAAATTATTATCACCTTTGGCCACCTGAAGCAATAACTCCCTATGTTCACTATTCCTTTAGATCACAACTGCTGTCCCTTAATATTAGCGGTGTTATCCCAATAGCCTGGCATAGCAATAATCTGGGATAGAAAAAAACCTTTTTTTTTCTAGTTTCAGTTAAAGCTTTGTGAGAAAAAAATGAAATCTTGCATGAAATACAAATCCAATTGTTTTAGTTTCCAGGTTATATGGAGGTCTGAGGTCAGTTTCGCACAAAGAACTGGGATGCAGGGCAATGTGTGGTCTCACACAGAGTTCTGGCATCGGGTCGCACAGGAAAGCCCTGACTCATACCTGTCCCTCTTCAGCTGCCTCTCTTGTTCCCCCATGGGCTTGCTCAAAATGAACCAACTTATGCAACGAAAGCTGGCTGAGGCCTCTGTTGGTCAATCCAGTATTACAGCTCTTTGCATAATAATTCCAGGACCAGTCTTTCTCTCCATCTTCCAAGAAATTTGATAGCTAAAGATTATGACACCTCTGCAGAGTGACTTTTCCAGAACAGTGACCATTCCCTGTGAAAGTTTCTTCTGTCACTTCATGTCTACAGTAACTTTGGAATTAATTTCTTCTCTCCTTTTTAGCCTGCACAGTATTATTCATGTTGCTTCCAAGGTCAAATCTATAGCAGTATTCATTTTCATGAGGATCACTTGTAACCTCTTAAACAAATTACCTCATAAATGACACTTTTTGTCAAAGGCTCTTCGGGGAGAACAGTACCAGAGACACATACACACACACATTGCAGCTGGGAAAAAAAGTCTCTTCTCAGCACTCTCCTTCATGTATATTTTTTGTGGCCAAAAACTAGAGTGGGAAAGAAAAAGATAACATCTATGTTGGGATGACCAAAGTACATAGAGAGAACAATTTAGTCTCTTAAAACAATGCAAGAAGTTAGATTCCAGTAGTAATTCAAGTGAAGGCAGGAGGTTGGGCCAGGTCCAAACATCTCTGCAGTCCCAGTGACCCAAGCTATCACATGTGATATACCTCACTTCTTTATTTGCTTGTTTATTCTGAAAGACTACAAGGGCACTGGATGTGATAAAAAGTGGACAATGTCCTGAGTTCAGCTGGAGTGAGTTAGGATATTGTCTTTCTGGAGCTTCTCCCTACAGTAATGATGATACCCGTTTTGGGGTTAATTTTCTGTTGAATAAGCACGTCAGGTTTTAAGGCACTGGTCCAGACTGTAAACAAGTCAGTCTCTTTGGAGCCTGCTTTGGCAGCTCTGCTGAGGTTGCTATTTGTATTAAAATATTTGCTAACCTATTCTTCATAAAGCCAGGTATGTTTCCGTGAAAAGGAGAGGCAATGTTGACATCTGTCCTCTTGCCAGAAGCAGCAATCATATTACCTTGTTATCTCAGCTAGCCCTCCCTCCCCATGCTGATGCCCTAAATAAGGGACTGCTGAAATTCTGACCCAGGGCTCATGACATTTCTGCTCCACACACAGCTCTGGGTATCTGTGCAAAATTCAGTCCCACCATTTCAGTGGCACTGAGATCAGAAGAAACCTTACTGCTGAGAGAAATCAGTGATAGAAAACTCTGGAATGTAAATTTTAGATGAGCTAGATATTTTCACATGTGGCTGACAAGCAATTTAAAGCACTAAGGAGAGTTCAAGAGGGAATTAAGTGGTTCACGTAGATATATGGATGCTGGAATAATTTGTATGTATTTAGGATATGGGATAGACAAAGAATTAATCTCACCCCTGAGCTGTTCGGGGCTGTGACTGAATTTTGGTTCTCAGGTCATATTAAGTTTTCTGTAGCAAGTCTAGTCCCAACTCTAATAGATCATTGTCATGACTCTGTTCACATTAAGAGATTGGGGAGTGGAAAGAAAACAATCTAAACAATGTAAGACCACCATAATTATTTTAATTGTTTTTATAGTTTGCCCATAAAATTGTGGGCACTTTTCAGACACAGGAAATGGCTTGGAGTTAGATCTTTTAGCCTAAAGCTTTAGACAAGTGTCTCTATGCCTTCCTCTTTCAATACTCACATTGATGGCAGTAGTAGACCTAGGATAAAATGCAGAAAGGTCAGGATTTTTATTTATGTTCCAAGATTAAATGAGCTGTCTACAAGAAGAAAAAAAAAATTGCTTCTGGGGACAGAAGGTTGCTGTCCCTTTAGTATAAATGTGCAATCTGAAGACATAGTGGGCTTTACCTGGTTGAGGGTTTCATCCTTCCATTTGCCATTGGGTAGAATAAATAGTGATAACTTTGCTTTCCTGTTCTCCATTTCTTTTCTTTTGATATACAGTTCAAAGTCTTATGAAGAAATGAGAAAAATATTTGATGCTGTATACACAAAAAAGGAGTTAATTCATGCACTCTGGTGTTTGATTTTTAAATGATGGGATATATCTATAAGGTGCAGAGTTTTTTTCTTTGAAACAGGTAGGATTTTTCAAGGCTGGCCTCATCCTGCTCCCACCAAAATGATAGGTTAAGGTTTCCTTTCTTTTCAACAGGAGCAAAGATAAATGATGAGCATATTTGGTAGCATTCCCTGCCAAGGAATTAGGACTAAGCATTGCTGCTGGGCAGATCCTGAAGTGATTTATCAGCTGATGAAATTAGATGTGCGTTCACTTTACTAAGTGCAGACAGATCAATTCATACCTGATCCTTTGTTCTGGGGATTCCTAGTGACTTATTGATATAACTATTATGGGTTAAGTATACAGGCAAAATTAATTTTGTGGGAAATGGTGGTATGCTTGTTATTCCAACTTATATTGTTGGAAATTCAAACAACCTTCAGGGCATTTCAAATCCTTTTCCCATTTCTTACCCAAAGATTGATCTATTTTTCTGAAGGCATGCTTTTTCTTTTCCTGAAGGTATTAGTTGTATTGCTGAGAGATATTATCTTTCTCTGCAAACTTAGATATGGGGGTTTCTCAAGATGTCTATTATAGATTTTTCTCAGGTGTCAGTCTCATATACAGCTGCCTCATTTTTTTCACTCACTACTGCTGTTAATTTCAGCCCATTTCTTGTCTTCTTCCCAGTTCTGCCCATTCCCATCCATCATGGTTCCCTTTTGGTAATCATTTTGCTGAACTCCTTTTAACCTTTTTTTCCTTATTTGGTGGTATGAATGGGCTTGCTCCACAAAAGACAAAGTACTCTACAGTATCGTAATTACGCGTTTTGGCATTTTTTGATTCTCGTGTAATTATACGCTGAGTTACTTTGATATGGATCTGATCCAACTTCTGAGTATTTTGTTGGTTTGCATACACTCAGTATTAAAAATTACTTTTTCCTTTTAAAATTAACAAACTTCCCATATTTTTGCCATCTTTTTTTAATTCGTTTTTCTTGACAGTAGGTCAGGTTGGGTGCTTTGCCACATCTGCTGCTTCTGTCATCTCCTAATGTTGAAGCTGACTATAACAGAGGCTGTTTTTCTTATCTTTGAGCTTTCAGAGTAAGGTCTCTATGTGCGGTAGTTTTGTTTTCTTCTTTCTCTGTCTTCTTTCCTGTCTCTGCTTCTTGTCTTTTGGTTTGGCTTTGGCTTTTCTCTTTCTGTTTTTTTGGCTCAGATGTTCGGTAGTAGAGGCACAGTTATTGTGAGCTGGCTGAGAGAAAATACAAGATAGAGAAGCTTTTCCATAATTTAGTTTGATGCAAGATCTTCCATTTTAAGGTTGATTTTGAACCCCACACTGACTTTGTCAAGCTGAAATTAATCCACCTGAAATTGCACAGGGAAACGTTTTTCAGACTACAATTTTCCAGGAAAACGTGACTGATACTAGGCAAAATATTTGGGAGATAGAAAGATACATTACAAAGTGGGGTGATCTCACTTTTTGGATAATTTCCTGATGTTTATTTTAAAGAAATGTCATGACTCAAAACTATCTTGACCGAGAAGCTCCAAACTTGGGTTACTTTATTGTCTCTGGCAAGGATTGGTACTTTGGACTCGGTTTGGAAGGTGGAGGGGGGGTAGTGTTTATAATTTAGATATTACTTACAACAACGTCTACATACATTAGAAACACATCAGCTTTTCAAATACCACATTCTGGCTTGTGCATTGTTTATAAACCACAGACTGAAGAGCCTTTGTGCTGTTTGACCAGTGTGGAGCACTACACAGTCCTTTGGAAGCACATAGCCAAAGGCTAGCAGATGCCTGAACAGTTGCTATTATATCCATCAAGTAGGACGTGAGAAGCACTCAGTTTGAAGCATCTTCTGATCTCCACAGGAGTTTCTACCGAGTCTGTCAACTTCTTGGGCATCCTTAGGGTTGTGCTGGCTGCCTCCCTTAGTGCCTCCAAAACGTGAGGTCTCAATGAATCCTCCTCCCAGCCCACTGCTTGACTGGGAGTAGTTCCCTGCATTAACTGTGGCTTTTAAGAAGCACTTACACGTTTCTCTTAAGCCCCAGAATGCTGAAATATGGACATTCTTTAACCAAGAACTGAGTCCAAGGGGAAAAGTGTAGTTGAAAGGGGATGTGGAAGTGCTTGTGGATAAAATGATAATCCTGAAATAGTGTCATTATCTGAACTGCTCAGGCACTGGCAAATAAACTTATGAAAAGTACATAATTAGGGAAAACTGGACCTAAACACCTTTTTAGAGAAAATGACTTTGTTATGCCTGAATTTTAGTACATTCAAAGACAACTTGTTCTGCCATGGAAGGTCTGCACAGCCTCTAAATATTCTGGTCCATATTTCCTGGAGTCCCAAGCCTGCTTTTTTTTTTGTTCTGCCCTTAATAAAACTGATGTAGGTCAGGCAAGTACTTCATTAACTGGTATTACTATGGCACATACTAGGACGCCTTAGGAGTGAGTTTTGAGTGAGCTGTGATTCCACTGAAACGTGGAGGTGGCAGACTTGGCCTTCAGCTGCAGATGAGTGCCAGCAGGGCAATTCTGGTTATAGGAGCAGGAAATTCAGCAGAGGCTGCAAAACTCTCTCAAGATGGGCAAATTAGCCCTGACTAAGCTCATTGCTGGCACAGTGAGTCAGCTACCGGTGTGCAAGCAAGGCAGCTTAGGTTAGATAAGTTTACATTGCAAAACCATTCCATCTGCCACGTAGAGAAATGTTGAAACATTTTGAAATTCCTCTAATAGCAGTACCTTTATTCATTATGAGTCTGGGAAATTTTACCACCTAGTAAAACCATAGTCCAGACTTATTCAGTGAGTAAATAGTCACAGTAATTAATTCAAACTAGTGTAATCAAATCCATTTCCAAAAAAAGGAGACCACACACCTCCAAGATACCAGTTTGAATGCTTCTCTTTTGAACATCCCAGTGGTCAGGGGAAAGCAGTGAAGCTGAAATGCTTCTTTC
Organism: Nicator chloris; assembly: GCA_013400495.1. Lineage (NCBI taxonomy): Eukaryota > Metazoa > Chordata > Aves > Passeriformes > Pycnonotidae > Nicator > Nicator chloris. The sequence goes on along the minus strand of WAAE01018591.1, from coordinate 164,167 downwards.
TGAAATCCTCCGTAGAGCAGTGCACTGACTAGGAAAAGTCATCCTGTTGTGGAATGCATGTGTTTTGCTATTTTGGACCCAAGACCTCTGTTCTGCTCTGGAGGAATGAGAAACAAATTTATTACATTAGTGAAATGGGCAATGGCTACCTCTTCAGTAGAGACCTTGTGTACTCCAGTGATTAGATTTGGGATAAGTTGTCCAGGCAAAAGATAAATGGAGCTAATAAATTTAAGTGCATCTTCTGGGAAGTACAAACTACCTTTGCCCCGGGAGGGGGAAATTTTGACTGGTTAAGATTTTCTAGAAAACAGTATTTCCCTCAAGAAGAGCACTTCCTTCAAGTCAGTCTCAACTGTGTTTGCTGTCTGTTTCAAGCAACCACAGGAACACTTTGGGAATAAAGGATAATTTTCTAGAGAATGCTTTGGTAAAATGAGGGGTCATTAGCCAAATATGACAATAGTCAACATAATTCCTTGTGTACTTCACAGTTCAGTAATCTTACTGAAAATTCAAAGGATTGGATAAAATTCCTCTTGGATTTCCTGTGATAATCTCAGTTGGATCATCTGCTCCTACATGCTAGAGTTCAACAATGTCCGAATCTGTTAAGGAAAAATGATATTTATTAGACACAACTTTCTTTTACAAACCTTCCTCATCTGACTGGAACAACATATGCTATTTAAAGGGTCGTCTTGCAAGTAATGAGAATTTTGCATAGATAACCAAAAAATTATGTCAGATGGGAAATAATGAACTTAAAGGACTAATGAACCCTTTAAAATAAAGAAAAAAAAAGGTGGTTTTGGACTTGGTTTCTCCCTCTCCATGTATTAAAGTCCATTTAATTTATACTGCAAATTCTGGGGGAGGGTGAGCAAAGGTTAAATTCATCCTGCCTTGCATTACTGCATGAGTAGTTTGGTGAACTTTAAAAATCAGAATCCTTGGATATAGACTTGTATTTCAGGAGATGTGGTTTGTAGGTACTGAAGGATAAAACATCGATCAAATGGACAGATACTTATTTTGGGCAGAAGATTTATTCCTTGAATTTGCTCTTCGTATATTTATTGGCAACCCCCATCAGCTATTTTTAAGAAAATCTACACTTTGGAAAGGATGAATATATGTTTGTTGTGTTAAAACTAAGTGGGCAAGTACTAAAGGTTCAGCTAATAAAGAGTAACATAACACTACTGATATTGAATTTACTCAGCTAATTATCTCTTCTGGTCTCTGTGAAGTAATTAGAAATTCTTCTGTCAACTTTAGAGGACCAAGTTTTGCTGTTTTAAATGTTCAGACAACTATATTTAGGAATTGTGATGCTGGTGAGCGCTTTGAATTCATGTGATAACAAAAGTTCGTGAAGTCTTGTTCCATGTGCTATTTTGTTTGGTCTAATCTATTTTTTAAGAATACTTGAGGAGCCATACATACATTTGTATAGTTTAATCTGTAAGTTAAATGATTGTAGTGATCTCTTTTGGGCTAGATCTTAATTTCTCTATTTCTAATGCAGAATTTCTCTCGTAAAGATTTACCTCTATGACAGAGGCAAGGTTGCTAATTCTGCCTATTGACAAATATGTATTTTGCTTGAGCAAGGTTAAATGACTGATAGTGATCTGTGTCATGACATAAATACAAGTATGGAAGGAAGTTTGTGCTGCCTTCCCTGAAAGAATGCCTTTGTTGATTTTTCTAGGATTCATCCAAAACTCAATAAGAGAATGCTTCAGTGTCATTAGAGAGGCAGAAACATTTCCAAGAAAAAAGAAAATTTGAAAATCTGCATTTTCAGCAGTGATTATTACTGGTTATTCCTCAGTTTCAATGTTCACAAACAGCGAATTCAAAGGAAAATTTGGAGGAAAATCCAAATGAAAAGGGGCCCCAGTTTTCTGCTTTTCAGACTTCTCTTTTGAAGTGCCTCCACCCAGGCAACTGAAGCACTAGTCATTTTAGAACTCTCAATCTCATTCTTCTCTTTTCCTCATCTTTTTCTCTTTTCCTCTTCTCTTTTCTATTAAGGTCAAATCCTGCTTCTCCTGATGCCAATAATAAAACTCACATTGATTTCAACATCAGCAGGAAATATGCAGTTTTTTATTTACCACAACCACCACAATGAATCTCTGGGAAGAATTAATTTATATTCATTCCAACAATGCCTTGAAAAATGGGCCCTTGCTATTTTATCACATCCAAACTGTTGCTCTAACTCTAACATCCTAGCTGTTGCTAACAAGTCAGTGATGATTTGTAAACCAACAATTTATGGTAACCACATTCCATCCCCATTATGATGTGTGGTTTGGAAATGGAAAAGTAATCAAGACCTCCTGTTAAGAGACTTTATTTCAGTTGAGGGTTTCTGTAAATAAAAGCATTTTGAAAGGATCATTGCTATATGATTCTAACTCCAAATTGTTCATTTGATCTAGGTCCCATCTATGCTCCAAATTCCTGCCAGGCTCTGTCTGTCAGGAGTGTGAGATCCCCAACAGTGGCATGAGCATACTGGCAAAATTCTTTTTATCAGTACAAGTATTTTCACTCAACTGGATAGTTTCACTAGACTGGAACAGCAGTTCCATTTCTTGGAGACAGCTATGTCCATTCCTTGGAATACTTTGTAATACTTTATCAGCACACTATAAGGGTAGTCTGACATAAATAAAGGCCTCCTACTACAGTTACAGTAAGAGATGAAGGATTGTAGTCAGACCCATGGTATGTAGTGATGCCCTGGGGAACAAAGAGCCTGCGTAGTTTGTGCAACACTTTGTCTTGGTTGTAAGGATTGTGGGCAGTCACTATGACACTGAGGAGCACTTTCCAGCACTTTGATGGGAGACCACCTAGAATTACTGGTAACTAAACTCAAACAAGGGAATTTTGTTCCAGTACTAAATTCTGGTACCAGCCAGGTTAAAAGCCTTCTTTTGTTCTCTTTGGTACTAACACACCATGTCTTCTCAACCCTCTGTAGGAAGCCCAGCAGCCTGGTTTTGAAGCTAGAGACACTTTTTTTGGTGACCTGCTGAAAGAGAGAGCAATTCAGGCAGTCTAGTGAGTGCCCTACTAATCAGCCCTAACTATTATGTGATATGACGATAGAGACCACACTAATTAGGAGATATAAAGCTCCTTCCTACCTCTTTGTCTCCAGCAAAAATCACTATTTGATTAGGTTACATGTCCCAGAATCGAGCACAATTCGCTGTGGTGGGATGTCACCTCAAAGGGTTTACTCTGATTTTCTATTGAACAAAAGACTGACTACAAAAAAACACTCCTAAAATTTACCTTTATTTTGTGACCAATTCTATGAAGAGGATTTGAACATGCATGAATCCTCATGAGGTGTTCATTGGCTTGGCTATATTTTAATAATGGTATGAAAATGAATAGCTATTTTGTTATTAAGTAACTTTCTAGGTAGTTATCTGTGTAACATTAAGGAGAATTACATGTTTTAAAGGAAAATTTACTTCACGTAGTACAGCAGACTGAAAAATAAGACACAAATTTTGGCGAGAGAGCTTGTTCACCATCAGAAACAAAGCATAGGTCCGTGATAAAACTGATTTATGGGCTTAGCTCTGGTTTAATGTGCTTCTCCCCACTCCTGACCCTCTGCTGTAAGGAGAATGTCTGCTTGTTTGTGATGGCACAGCAGTTCATGAAACTGCATTGGACTGCTGGAATTTGGCTGAGGAAAAGCAGTTTGTATAATGGAGGGAATAATAATGGCAAAGGAGTTTCCTGATCTGTCATAGTTATGCTGCCAGGTGTGGTGTGTAGCAACAAGTAGTGGAAAGTCAGAGAAGGTTTTAGATGGAACTGTCTGAAACCAGTAGTAGTAGTAGTAGCAGCAGCAGTAGTAGTAGTAGTAGTTACTAGTAGTAGTAGTGCCAAGGACAAAACTGTCACTTAAACTAGTTTCAGAAAAGAGCTCAAATATTTCACTAGAGATGCCCAACTTATTGTCCTACAAGCTGCTGGACATGGATTCTGGTGGGCCTTGAAAGGACAATCTGTCACACTGTGCAACCACTCGAGCGTGATGATAGGGACCACTGCAGCCCAGATCGGTTCATCCCCCCGGAGCAGCATTTGATAATATCTGGCCTCCCCAGTTCTGGGAACAAGTCAAAATCTGCAAGCTGGGTGACATGATTTTGTCCCTATCACTCATTCTTTCCACAGAGCCCTTTGGGGCATGGAATAGATATCTCCTCTTTATTCTCAAATATTTATTCTTACAGATGTATTAGGCCTTTGTCCTAATATATCACGCTGTTCTTTAACTAGAAAGTTAGCGAAAAGGAGGAAAATTGCCCACATTTTTCCAGCGGAAGGTGAGAGGGCAGGAGCCCAGGCAAGCCCCGTGTTTACATCAATCTGATGCTGCGCTACCACCTTGTGGGCGAAAGGTAGATAGCCCGGCATGCAGGGACCGCGTCCTGCGGGACACACACGGCACTGGCCGGGCCGCTGCCCCGCGCGGTCTGCTCGCCAAGGACGGCACAGTCTGAACCCTCCCGGCTGAGACAGCTCGGGATCTGGGCAGCCAAGAGAAGCCGAGCAGATTGTGAGTATCTGCTGGAGCTCTGCAGTGTGATAGCAGGTATTCCTTCAAAGGCATGTGACAGTATGGTGTTCCTGTAGGATATAAAGAGAAGCAAGTAGGATGAAATGATGTTCCTATTATACTAGAGTACCAACGCATTTATAGAAAGTAACTCTTCTGATCTGCCTGCTCTTAACCACAATCCTCAGAGCTACTTACAAGTTCCTTGACTGGCTTCCACCTGCTAACTCCACTGACGAGTCCCTTGCCTGTGTGTTGCCTTGGAGTACCAACACCTCCATGGTCTTCTCTCCACATTCCAGGATTGCTGCAGCTCTCTTGAATTTCAGTGCTGCTCTTCAGGGAAGAATAGAAATAAGAAAGCCACCTAAAATCAAGTTATTGAATATGTTATTAATAAGAATATTATTGGTAGCTGTTGGAGATCAGGGCACTCCTCCGACTGCCCTGGAGGGTTTGAGATCCTGGCAGGGGGTCAGAGATCTCCCCCCCCTGCACAGAGCCCCAGAGAGACACTGTCCTGGATCTCAGTCCATGGAAAAGCTTTCAGCTTGTGAAATTAATTACAAGTCACAAGAACGTAAGAAAAATAGTAGTAATAGTAGTAGTTAAGTAATCACAGGGTGTAAATGTAGAATATTAGGATTTTTAGAAAGGGGTCAGAAGAAAAACATGGAGGATTTGGGTGTGGTTCTTGTTCTTTTTGTCCTTCTTTTTGGCATCCATTTTTCTGCTGTAGTGGTTCACAGGGATTGGTGTAGGATAGAGGTGACATGTCTAACATTAGAAGTAGGCATTGGTGATTAATAGTAAATAAAAGATACGTAGAATGTAGTATAAAAGTTCTGCCCGCCTGTTGTGTCCAGGGGAGTTGCTTCATGCCCTGGCAGAAAGATCTTCATAGGGCACAGAAAGAATTTGTAGATAAGAAATAATAAACAACAGGAAAGAAAACCTGAGATGGCGGCTTTTGACTCTTCTTTTCCTTCACCACGGGGCATTCAGGGAAAAAAAAGGCTCTTATCTGTCATATCTTGGGAAACAAATCCTGAGAGGTAGCCTCTTCATTGCTTCAGGATTTAGTACCCTGTGGCACTTAATAAATTCCAAGAGAAGATGTATTCAAAATATTATCTTCCTTTTCTCTAAAACTGAAGGAATATCCCTGAACATCTGAGACTCTGCACAATCAGATGTACTGTCTGATGTGCCTCCTCACACATAACTACAGAGGGATTTGACAAACAAGTGTTTCTCTGACATCTGTTGCATACTTCTCTGGAATTGTTCAAGGAACAACTCGACCTGGCACTTAGTGCGGTGCTTTAGTTGATATGGTGACAGCTGGTCAAAGACTGAATCTTGGAGGTCTTTACCAACCTTAATGATTCTATCACTATGATTGGCTGAAGGTAAAAGCTTTTGGGGAGCTGAGCCTCCTGTTAGTCAACAGGCCAGAGTTGCAGATTTATACCGATTCCAAATTCTGGGGTGGGATGTGATACAAAATCTTACTGAGGGTTTCCACATCCAGAGAATCTGGCCAGCAGGCCCAGTTAATTTGATATTACAGAACAAGCCTTTCTCAATTGCTCTTCATTTAGAGCAGTCCTCTTCACGTGGTGGATTAGGTGACTGCTGGAGTAAGCAGGTGAACTTGGGTCTCTAACATGACTACGGGTTGCCTTAGTGGAAGGCAGTAGAATTCTTTCTGCTTTCCTTCTCTCTCACCTCCTCTATCCTTTACATTTTAATATGCCAGTTCAAGCATTTAGTCCAGTATTGCCTCGTCCAAGCTCAAGAATGATCCACCCTGACAGACAGGAAGCCCAGGAAAGGTGTCAGGAGGCCTGCATGGATGAAACAGGAGCTCCAGACAAAACTCAAACACAAAAAAAAGAAACATGCCAGAGGTGGAATTAGTTTCAGATCTCCCATAAGGAATACAGATACATTATATCATGCAAGGATGAGGATAGGAAAATGAAAGCCCAGCTGGAGTTGAATCTGGTGAGGGATATAAAGGAAAACAGGAAGGGCTTCTACAAGGGTATTTACAGGAAAAGAAAAAAAAAAGTGTGGGGAGGGAGTGGAATGTAGGCTTGCTGCTGAATGAGACCATGGAGAAGACTGATGATTTCTTGGCTGGAGATATGGGACAACCATAATCTTGGTGAAACAGTGCACCTGATGATGATTAGCCCCAGGCACCAGTACAGACCAGGGAGATCCACCAGCTGCAAAGCAGCTTACGAGAAAGGGTCTGATGGCCTGCCAGTGCTGCTGGACAACAAATTGACTATGAGCCAGCAATCTGGCCTTGAAGCAAAGATGGCCAACAGCATCCTGGATATCATGAAGAAGACCAGTGCAGGCAGCTGGAGTCAGGTGAACTTTCTCTTGTGCTCATCAGTGTTGAAACAACGTCTGGAGTGCTGCAGCCACAAGGATAAGGGCAAAAACATACAGGGGTAAGTCTAATGAAGGAACAGGATTTGAAGGAACATGAAGATTATCCATGGATTGGAGCACGTGATATACAAGAAGATACTGAGAAAGCTGGAACTGCTTTCAGCCTGGGAAAGAGAAGGCTTGGTGGTATCTGAACAATCTGTAAAAATACTTGATGGAGACAGTAAAGAGGGTAGATAATCTTCTCAGCAGTATCCTGTGAAAAGAATCAAGACAATGGGCACAAAATCAAATACGTGAAATTCCTTTTAAATTTGAAAATCTTTTTTTTTTTTTAAATTTTTGTGAATGGTCAAATGCTAAAACAGGCTTCCCTGAGAGTTTGTGTAGTCTCTATCCTTGGAGATATTCAATGCCTGGCTAGACACAATACTGAGCACCATGCTCTAGCTGACCCTCTCTTTGTATGGTGTTGGAGTGGAGTAGACAATCTCCAGAGGTCCCTTCCAAACTCTCTGATTCTGTACAATAACACATTTATTTTTCCAGGCACAGTTCTGATAGGACCAATGCTTCTACGTACAATTTCTTTTTCCTTTTTTGACAGAGACGAAAAACATTTCTATCTTTTGATTCTGCTTTCAGGATAACATTCAGCCCACAGATATTGTGGGACACGAGTGAGTCCTCATGCTCTCTTCAGCAGTTTTCTGTGCCCTACTTCTCCTGTTGCCCAAGGAAACTTATTGAAGCATCACAGCTCATCTTTGTCCCCAGATTTTGTCTTAGAAGGACACAAAAAGACCAAAGTATATATTATCTTTTCATGTGGTGCCAGCACAGGCTATGCCTGAGGCATGAAGAACAGTACGTGCACTGCAAGTGCTCTTCCACTCAGCTCTGTGTGAGAGTGGTCCTTCAGTTCAGGAACAGATCACACACACCTTACTCTCGTTCAAGCAGAGCAAAATTGCTGCTCAGAACTACCATGCATCCAGGACTCTCTCCAATTTTTTCCCACCTGCTGTGCTTTTGCTTTTCTCTTCCACTGACCAAGAGTGTGAAATAGCAGAGCTGCTGTGGAGTAACAGGTTGTGTACTACATGTCTTGAAGATGTGCTAATTTCATCTACCAAGATCTTGTTAGTGAAAGGTTTCCATGTGATGCTCAAAATAACCCCTTTGCTGAGGGTGGAAGTCTGTTAATGTGACAAATGGTGAACCCGCTTCTCTGGAGAGAAAGTGCTAGCAGAAGACTGTGATGGTGTTGGAGGAGGAATTCAGAGTAAAACAGTTCTTGATGGTTTTTGTTGGTGCCCTCAGCTACATGAGTACCTTCTTCACTTATATGAGTGCTGCTCCTTATGTAAAAAAAAATTTCCTCTTGATCCATGTTTCCTAAATAATACAATTTATCTTGCTCTGTGTTGCACACAAATATAAACAGGATTTTACAGTCTCAAATCTGTTATATTACAAAGCAAAAGAACTGAAATTCCTTGCCTGAATTCTCAGGCAACATAACACACCACATAGCATAGCCTAAGAGAGGTGGTCTGAAATTCTGTTGTAATACCACTTTTTATCAGCTTAATACAGAACTAAGCCATCAGTGCGAACCATACAGGGCCCCACAGTCCCCTGCAATAATTTTAGTGTCTTCAACTGCTAGTCAACACTCTAAGGCTTTGGCAAACTTCTTGAATGTGAGAGATAATTTGCAGAAGTTAATCGGGAAATTCTTTGTAGAGTCCGTCTTTTCCATTTAAGTAGTAAAGAGTGATGTGCTCTCTAGCTTTCTGTATAATGACATCGTTGCTTCTTTGCTTCATGTTTTCAGTCTAGTTCTTGGACAAATAAAGATGTCAAGGCAATAGGAAGTCAATTTTCTCCATGAATATTTTTTTCTTAATCTATCTTTAGCTCCATTTAACCACATAATACAGCAGTACAGAAATTAATGATGTATCACAAAGTACAGAGAAATTGCCCAGACAGCCAATATCATCAGAAAGCCAGTACCACATTAGTGATGGGGTGGAATTATTCCCAAATTGTGACTGCACATGATAGCACTATAGGATGATATGTTTGTAACAGAAAACCCAGTCTGGTGACCTTAAATTTGTTTTCTGCATGAGGATAAAGATTATTATTGGAAGAAAGTTACTAAGCAACAGTGGCTAACAAGCTTCATTTACAACACTCCTTCCTCCCCAACCTCCCTGCAGCTCACACAGTACTTCACAAAGGGGCTAAAACTCAGATTCAGTTGCAAAGCCTGCCTTTGTAGGACGCTAGAGACACAGGAATTGAGTTAAATAATTTTGTTTACTCAGATTTAAACCAAGAAATATGAACTAATTCAAGAGTCAAAACCAAATTGAAATGTCTGAAGTACAAGAATTAAACACTGTGCAAAATTCATATCGTCATCCAACACACATTCCATTTCTAACTCATCAGTTTTGGGATTAATTCAGGAAATACTTGAAAACAGACCTTTTTTCAGTTTTTCTTTTTTATTTTAATTTTTTTTTATTTTATAGGTTATATTGAGACTGTTCCTAACAGCCTTGTACAAAACACGTTGGTCATCTGTGTCATCTTGTCAGATGTTATTGAAAGACAGTATTTTTTAATTAACAGATTAATAGATATTTTCCTTCTATTAATTCATTTTAATTGTCTGTTTATATCAGAGTACCTAAAGTGTGCCAGTCTACCACTTCAAGAAATATTTCATAATACTGACAGTTCATAATACTCTGTCAGTAAATATAATAGGAAAGTACTAAATCTGCACAGTGATATGACTGTAAATGGATCCTCTATTTTTACTTCCACATTTTAGCTATTAGCCTGCTCAACAGAAATTTAGCTGCTGATTCTGAGTCTGCAAGTGAGATCAGCCAAATTGACTTCACTAAAATCAGCAGTGCATCTTGTTTTATTGCACACCATGCCCAAACTCCACAACTTCAGCAACAGCTGAAACACAACACACCATTGTAAATGGTATCCAAAATTGTTTTAAGGCAGGATTCTTCTAGTTACTGTACCTGACAAGTGTTAGGTGCTATGTTTTATATTTAGATGTTTATGTTTAAATTAAGTTAATGTGACAGAGGTACCTTGAAGATTAACACCACTGGTTGTGGACGGGAGTAGAGATTTGTTTTGGATACATCAGACGGTAGTTGTTACCTTCTTTACCCAAGTATAACCATTTTGTCAGGTCTTAACTGCCTTCATCGGGGACCAGGTTTAAGAATGTCCAGGTGTTGCTCAAGTTTCACCCAAAACCCTGGGAAAGTAATCTTGAATTTTCTCGTGTTCAATGAGCCAATTTTGCCCATTTGCAAGCACAAATCAAAGATATCAATAAATAACATTTTAAACCAATGGAAATAAAAAAGTTCTTGACAAAATGGTTAAACAGGGTAAAAGACAGCACCTGGCATGGAGTTACAGCAACAATAATTTTACAGTCTTCTGCTGAAAGGGCAGTGCTTGGCCAGCTGCTCCCTTTTCCTTCCTAAGGCAGCCTTCACTCAAAATTTAGGACTCCTGTGTCTTGCAAGGCAGCAAGGCCTTGTCAGCTTCAACTTTCACAGAACTGTAGAATCATAGAATTGTTAAGGTTGGAAGAGACCTTCAAGATCATCCAGTCCCACTGTCCACCCAGCACTACTGTTGTGACCCCTGAATGATTTAAGCACATCCCCCAGTGCCAGATCCAGATACTTCTTGAACACTTCCAGGCACCGTGACTCCATCATCTTCCTGGGCAACCTATTTCAATGCCTGACTATCCTAGCAGGGAACAAATCTTTTAGATACGTAGTCTGAATCTCTTCTGTCTCAGCTGAAGGTCATTTCTTCTTGTCCTTTCACTTCAGGCACAGCAGAAGAGACTGACCCCCACCTCCCTACAGCCTCCTTTCAGGGAGTTGCAGAGAGCGATCAGGTCCCCCCAAGCCTCCTCTTCTTGATACTAAACAAACCCATCTCCCTTAGATGTTCCTCATAAGATGTTTTCTGGACCCTTCAGAAGACTTGTTGCCCTTCTTTGGTGTGTTGTTTTCCACACACCACATAAAAACTTATTTTCTAAAGATCTCTTTTCTCCATCTTTTGTATCTCCTGTTCAAAGTTAAATGTCTTAGATAAGGCTAACAATCCCTTCCTTAAGGGTTAAAAAGTTTTAAGTGACCTTGACTCCTCCACACTCTCACAGGTACAAAATTTTGTCCTTTATGTCAAAATGCTCCCATTCAGACAGAAATGTTTCTCAAATATAATGAAACAGCCCATGAAAAGCAAAAATGTTTCAGGCATATCTACTGGTCCTTTCTGTTCTTCATCCCTCTGCTCTGCCAGTTGTCAACCTTTCTGCTCCTTTTCTAGTCTTTTTTCCCCCTGGGGAATTTGTGTGGTGGGAGAGGGTGCCAGAGATTTGCTTTCACTTTGGGCCTCAGCCACCAGCTTTACCCCAACCTAATGTATATTTAGTATGATACAGCCAAAAACCCTTTCTGCCAACCTCTGATCACGTGCCAGCTGAAGAATGCTGCAGAGTAATGTCTTCTGACTAAATCTCAAAGCCCACGTATAAACTCCTGATTAGCGGTGGGTGAGATTCCTGGGGATGTGTGTATGTACCCCTCTGTTTCTGTGCCAACTGGAATTTCTCCATACTGTAGGATATCTATGGAAGCAGGCTCCAGAGAACCTTCTGTTTCTGCAGTAGGTGCATAAGGCAAAGCTGCTGCAGGGTTTTTCCTGGTAGCTTCATTTCCTGACTGAAGAAGTTGTGTAACTCTTCTGTGCATGGTTAATTGGTGGTCATGATTCACTGGGGGACTTATGGCATTTCAGTGATGGGTACAGGGAGATCTTCTTGAGCAAAGTTGTACATAGAAGAATTTAATTATGTAGGTTTCTTTGGGAATACACTATCTTTTACATGGAAGCTTGATTTGTTTTCTTCTTTCTTCATGGATCAGCAGAGACAAAGAAGACTGAGGGTAATGAAATTTCCTTGCTTGGAAGGTCTTTTTTTTTTTTTCTTTTTTCTTTTTTCTTTTTTCTTTTTTCTTTTTTTTTCTTTTTTCTTTTTTCTTTTTTCTTTTTTCTTCTTTCTTTTTTCTTTTTTCTTTTTTTCTTCTTTCTTTTTTCTTTTTTCTTTTTTTCTTCTTTCTTTTTTCTTTTTTCTTTTTTCTTTTCTTCTTTCTTTTTTCTTTTTTTTCTTTTTTTTTCCTTCTTTCTTTTTTNCTTTCTTTTTTCTTTTTTCTTTTTTCTTTTCTTCTTTCTTTTTTCTTTTTTTTCTTTTTTTTTCCTTCTTTCTTTTTTTTTCTTTTTTCTTTTTTTTCCTTCTTTCTTTTTTCACTCACCCCTCCTTCACCCCACCCCATCATTTCTTGAAGTGGTTAAGGTTTATATTCACCAGGTAGTACAAAGATCAAAATGTTAAGGGAACCAGAGGGAAGTGATTGAGAAGGTCTTTCTGAGGATGACAGCTCTGCCTTGTAATACAATACTATTTCTCATGGGAGTGGGTGGGAGGCCAGCCTAAATTTCCTCTTGCTGTCCTGCCAAATTCCCCAAATTGCATAACTGTGTATTCTCCTTACACAGTGGTACCCTTGGCATCACTAGCAAATCTGCAGGGAAGCAGTGAAGCAGCTGGAGGCTTGAAGGTGGACCAAAATTGGTAGAGGACAGACTTGGTTAGCCAAAAAACAAAACAAACCCAAACCCACAAACTGAATTTACTAACTCTCCCATGTATAACTGAACAGCACAATACAGATTTAATAACATACACTATTTTGTTCTAAATGCACTCCATCTAGGAAAAATAAGTTTATCGGGATAAGCAAAGGGCCCATGGGGAGTTCATCAGTTCAGTTTCAAGTCACAAGATGTGTTTTACTTGGCTTTAGAAGCTTTTTGTGCAAGATTAATATGAAACTGCTGAAACGCAAACTGACAAAAAGACATATTTTTACTGGTTGGTGCTTTTTCCTCTGTGCCATTATTTTCATCGGGAGGCCCCATTGCTGCCTTTCCCATCACTGCTGCCTTAGACTGATGGGAGGATGAGGTACTTGTTGGCTTCTGTGAGGAAATGAAAGAATGACTATTGGAAGAGCAGAATGACCAGTGTAACTCATAAGGATGTAACCCTGAAGGCTTTTGTTTTGTCACTACGCTGAATCAAAAGAAAAGAATTTGGACCTTCTCAGAGGGGAGTGTCAAACGTGGCTACCCTGGGGTAGGTTCTGCCTGAGCAAGGAGGGAAAGATTTACCTCCTTTGGAAAAATATTCACGCATTTTAAAAGTTCAGGTAGCCAAATCCATTACTTCTGCAGCTTCACCAAGTTTCACTGCAGCCTACCCTAGCCCTGTGTGCCAGCTGACTATCACTAAGGCAAGGAAAAAGCAAGTACACCCACAGTGGTTTTGACAATCTTGCTCTTATTATCTGTGTGCAGCACTTTAAACAGGCTTGGTGCTGTTGCTGGGATTGCTTGAGAGGCTGGGTACTACCCAGCATGTGTAAGGGTGGGAGAATCTGGCTCCAAAATGGTTTCTTTTTCTCTCCTTGCTACAGGACCTGGAAAAGACAAGGGTGTGTGGGCGGGCCTGGAGTCCCTCCAAAGAAAGTGTGAGGCCTTGGGCAAAACAAATCCATCAGGTCTCTCATTTCTTCCAAATATAGGTCTGTTCTGAGTAATAGCCAAACTCAGGCCTAAATTCCACATTCAACCGTTTCAGAGGGAATACATGAAAAAGACCCTATGGCCCAGAAAGTCTGTCTATAGAAAATATTTTGATAGCTCTTCCGCTCTGGCATTATCTTCCACTTAAAAAGAAAGAAAAGGAAAACACACAGAATTGGAGCACATGATTCAATTTTCACTGTAAAAGAACTGATTGATGAAAATAATACTTCTGAAAACAATCTGTTGTGAGCTATCAAATATTTTTGCCTATGCACCAATTGGCAGGAAGCAGACAGATAAATTATTACAATATGTAAGAAAACAAATTGCTCTGAGGAGGAATGGTATTTGTGTGTGTGTGTTTATGAGTGGGATAACTAGAATTAAACCCATAAAAGCATGCTGAGAGATCATCTTCCATCACAGCAGAAATATACTGGAAGCAAAGGAACTCACTTCAGCTCTGTCCCTGGCTGAATTTCTAGCAAAACAGGGTTTATGATATGCAAGTGTTCTCCTGGAGTAGAATTTTTTAAAAAAATCAAAAAAAATAGGAGCCTGGGATGTTCCTGCTGTTAAGAGGAAGGGGTTCTCATAGCCATTTTTGCTAAGATACTTCCAAATTTTTCAGGGATCACCACATTTTAATAAAATGGAGCAGTTGCAGCAGATCCACAGATCTGGAATATTACTGCTCATGGGAAATTTTTCGGAAGTGCTGTAGACACGAAGCTTTAGGAACCAGCATTCCATAAACTTTCAATAAGAGAGTTTCTATAGAGCCTAGCAAGTGGAAAAGTGAGATAAGGTGTGTATGAAATAACAGTGTGTGATTGCTCTGTGCTGACTGTCTGTGTACATGTTCCCATCCCACAGCGAGCAGTTCAGGCAGAGATGGTAACTCATTTTCCAGTAACACCTTTCCCATCAAGACCCAAACCACCTCACATTTTCCTCAGAGCTCAGACTGGGTACACCGGTAGCAGTGGACGAGGCAGCTGCATGCTAAATACCATTTTGAATAAAAAGTAAAGCTTCTAAGCAGCACAGGATAAATCTACCTTCACATTTGTAGAAAACCATCACCCAGCTTGAGCCATAAGATCCATGTTTTCCCTTCTTATGCCATGCCTGTAACCTGCATTGATCCCATCTGCTTGCACTGCTTCTAAGAGGAGAAGGAACCCTTCTGGTCTGGAGCATCATCTTCTTTTCCTGAACCACTCTCTATTTGTGCATTGTAGAGGGAGGAAGGGAACACACACAGCATGAAAGTCTGGAATAGACAATAACAAGACTGATTCTGGGAAGCGTGACCTGTGGAACGTAAATAAATTTCATGCACATCTCAGGAGCTGGAGGGGGAGACAAGATATTTTTTTTCCATACAGCTATATAGTTGTTAAGTGGTTGATCTTAGGTTTTCCACTAGGTGTTCCATAGAGTTGGCCTCTTGATCATTACTACAATCATCATGACATCAATAGGAGGCAAAGATTTCTAATGGTATCCAGGTGTCGGAGTCCAGGGCACTCCTCTGACTGCCCTGGAGGGTTTGAGATCCTGGCAGGGGGTTGGAGACCCCCATGCACAGACCCCTGAGAGACAGCAGGGGGTCAGAGACCCCCCCTGCCCAGAGCCCCAGAGAGACACTGTCCTGGATCTCAGTCCATGGAAGAGCTTTCAGCTTGTGAAATGAATTACAAGTCACGAGAATGTAAGAAAAATAATAGTTAGTAATAGTAAAGTGATCATAGGGTGCAAATGTAGAATATTAGGATTTTTAGAAAGGGGTCAGAAGAAATACATGGATGGCCTGGGTGTGGTCCTTGTCCTTTTTGTCCTTCTTCTTGTCATCCCTTTTTCTGCTGGGGTGGCTCACAGGGATTGGTGTAGAATAGAGGTGACATGTCTAACATTAGTGTTAGGTATTGGTGATTAATGGTAAATAAAAGGTACATAGAAAAGTATAAAAAGGTATAAAAATTTTGCCCACCTGTCATGGGCAGGAGTCGTCTCCTGCCCTCGCTGCAACAAGACCTTGGCAGGGCACAGAAAGAATTTGTAGATAAGAAATAATAAACAACCAAAAGAAAACCTGAAGCGGCGGCTTCTGACTCTTCTTCTGCTTCAGCACGGGGCATTCAGGGAAAAAGGACTCTCATCTGACATGTCTTGGGCATCTCAAACCCAAGATCCAGGGGAATCTGAATTCCATGAAAAAAAGCAGTGGAAGCCTATTTGCTAAAGGGCTTTTTACAAATCTTTCCTTACACAAGAATTTCCTTCCCAGAAGCTAAATTTCCCATCCAAATTAAGCATCCTTGGATGTGACAGAGCCAGAGTATCTTGGACATTTTATTTTGTCTTTTCTTTCCATGAAGGTACAACTATTCTGTGATCTTAAATGTGACAAGAAATTATTTTGTCATACTTCAAGGCTACTGAATGAGTACTTAAAAATAAAAAGTGAGCAGAAGTGCTCCTCTAACAAACTCTTGCATTTGGATATTTTTAGGGGGCCATTCATAGTTTGTGGGTAATAGCTGATGCTAATTGCTGGCAACAAGGAGTTAGCTGCAAGGACTCCTAACTGTAGGCAGCTAGCCAGCCTAAGAGGTGGTGATCATGTCATTAAGGCAGCAAGTATAACACTGTGTGGAGGAAAAATTACTATGCTATTTAGTGACAGATAACTTGAAAAGGTGGCAAGGGAAGGAAAAAAACCTGTAAGAGTCCCATAACACATAAGTATGCTACAAAGAGGTGTAGCTCATATCACCTACCAAAAACTGGAGTAAGTCTTGTTTGTGGTTGAAACATTCTAAGCAGGAGCTCATTATTTCATCTAAGTCAGCAGCCTAAATTACAGTGAAAATATTACCTGAACTGAGCTGGTTTGTGGATTTAAGATTTCTGCCTGCCAGTACTTCACCACTAAGCCTTCAAGTGCTAGCACCACCTACAAGTATCTCACTGATAGGTGAGATGTACTGCTGTGGTTTTAAGAGAAGTTTTCAAGAGCCAAGCAGAAGTTTTTCAGTTCCTCTTTTATCTGGTTGAGTGCCTTCTTGACTTTTTGTGGTGTGTTCAAAACCTCTATGCTGCTGGTGAAGGGGTCATAGTGCAGAGCAAAAGGCTTTTTGATCTTCATTGTGTAGCTCCTGTGGGGAGACAGGACAGGGCTTCTAGTTCAAAAGGCATTTCCTTGAGCACAAAACCTGCAGGACCTCATTTCTCAGGGTGTAGTCATGGCCTGTTACTGGGGAGTCAGTCTGTTACTGGGGAGCAGAGGATGCTGTGACACCTCCTCACTGCTTCTCCTGAGCTTTGCCTGCTGCAGCACATCCTACCTACAGCTGAAACACTTGCAGCCCCAAAGATCTGCAGTGCCTCATCTCAGCCTGGCTGGCTGAGACCCGTCTGTGCTCTCACAGCTCTGCGTTCACACAATTCAGAGTTATTACAACCACAAGCTGAGGAATGCAGGAGCACAGCATGTCTGCCGCCTTCACTTCCAAGAAATAACCTGGAGCAGCTCTTTCTGTGCAATATTCTAAAAACCTGTTGATACTAGGCATCCTGGGCTATTTTTCTGTCTCTATTAAAAGAAAAAACATGATTGCTTGCCACTTTCAACAGTATTTCCATTAAGCAGACACTGGTAGGAGCCCCCTGTACTGATGTTGCCTTATGTTTTCCGTGCTGACAGATTCTTGTGCCTTCAGTTAGTTTGAGCAGCCTTGGCTGTGCAACTGTCTTGAAAAAATGTATGAAAAAGCTTCATGCCTGAGAGTGGTATATTCCTTGTCCTCATACGTTCTTTGCAGGTTTGCCTGAGTCAAATGCTTTGCAAGTTCTCTCTCTTCTGCCAGTGAGTTCTCACCCACGTTTTTACACATACTAAAAATTTAATGTGAACATTCAGATTTAAGATGAGGAGCCTAATTAGCCATGGCCATAGCCCCAGCAGACAGTGCTCCTGGGGAAGAGGTGGGGATAGTAGGGAAGAAGTCTGGCTCAGGATCTCTTCCTCTAATAAATTCCTCATTTCAGGTCCTACATGCTCCCCAGTAGCTCCACAACCAATATCCTGCCTCCAGCCAGAACTGGTCATGTTTTTGTAACTGTTGGAGATAAAGGCCAGAATTTAAACCCTGCTTACTTATTGAAGAAAAAAAAAAAAAAAAAAAAAGGAAAGAAAAACCCCATCCTTACTGCACAACATCACACAGTTAAGGAAGTGTTTCTAGAAACACCCAAGCTAACTTGGAATAATGTTATTTAAGTTGCAGACAGCTACTTTGTAGAAATTAGATTGCCCATGAATCCTATTCTGGATTCTTGTGCAGATATAATCAGAGGAGAAAGGCAATCTTGTTTTTAAGCCCCCTGCTGATCCATGTTAATTCCAGAGACTGCTGTAAAATTTCCATGTGACCTTGGGTAAATTGGTTCTTCACGACCTCCTGTTTGTATGGACTAGCACGTAAGGTGGGATTGCAGTCTCACAGTCCAGTTGAAGAATTTACTTCAGAAGGTGCTGAAATGAAGCATTGGGACAGGGCATAGCAAAAATAAATTCTGAATTTCTGTGAACCTTTTCTGAGATAAACAAGCTTGTGCTTAACTTTGCTGTAGAAAAGCCACCATGCAGATGCAGTGAGATAGCCTGGCATGGTTGTTGCAGTAGTAATAGAGGTATTTGAGATTAAGAATCAACCCAGTGTGCCCCCCACCCCCTGATGAAAATACCCACAAACACTTTACTTACTGAAGCTTGACCTTGGCATCTTCCAGATTTTCTGCTATGAAATAGACAGGCTGGAAGGCTTGATCCTGATAGGGGTGAACTGCAGCCACCTCTGGATCAAAAGGCTTGTACTCTGGCTTGTTGGACAAAGCGTACTTTGTAGCAGGAACACCGGTTAGAGCAGGTGAATGAACAGAGAAAGAATTAGTCCCTGCTGGGCTGTGAAATTCTCTTTGGGGAATAGTTAGGGGTAATATAAAGTCCTGTTCTTTCATAGGTCAGAGCTGTTTTTCATAATTACTGGTTAATAAACCAAATAAATATTTTTTAAGATAAAAAAGGAGAAATATATATTTCCTGTATTACAGTGATGTACAACTGGATAGCACAGCCATGTTCTCAGACAGGGAGGGGAAAGTCTGTGCCACTCCTCAAAATATAAATATCCAGATGAAGAAAATATCATGCTGCTTCTTTTCAAATAGTATCACAGAAGTTTTGCAGTCCTGTCTGGCATTACTTTAGAGTCCCCTAGCCCATGTCACAAATTTCATGCTTCCTGCTGCAATGAAGAACAGAAGACAGAATGCTTCTGGTATTTTATGGACAGCTACCAGGCCAGTATAGCAGCCCAAAATCTTCCCTGAAATCCAAGATATAAACAAACACTATGCTGCATGTGCACGTTTGCATTTTTGAATCCACAGATGTTCTTCTGTATGTTCTTCTCCAGTTCTTTCACATTGTCCCCTCAGGCAAGCAGGAGGCTTATAGAAGCCACTTCTGTCCACACTGCAGTCCATAGGTACATCTATATTGTTTGTTTACATATACTGGAAATGCCTTTTAAACCAGCCACCAGTTTGGCACCTGCACAGAGTCCTGGGAAGGGAGCTGTGCTTAGGCTTAAAGTGAGTTCCCAAACACTTTGTCTGGCCCTGAAACCCAGGTGAGGTACTTTAAACCTAGCTCAGCTCCAGTGACATTTGAACTGCATCACGGATGTGCCTAAAAGCTGGTTGGGCCTCCAACTGGCCAGGTTGGTGGGGCGTCCTAGGTACAAACCAAAAGGAAAAAGGAACTCATCCCATCAATGTTGAGACCTTTTCATCCACCTTCAGACCGGACAGTGGGTCCCATTCACCTGGGGACAGTCTTTTAGTACCCACCCTTCTCTGAAATCTGCCTCTTTCCCTTTCTCTCTTCTTCCCCAGTCTTCAGAAGGCTCCCTTCACCATTTTGTAATCCAAATGTCAACTCTCAGGGTACTACTTGTAAATAACTGCTAAGAGTAGGTGATGCTGCTCAAGACTTTCAGTTCAATCTGGTAGCTGGAAAAATTAAGACAGTACTCC
Source organism: Nicator chloris (assembly GCA_013400495.1). NCBI lineage: Eukaryota > Metazoa > Chordata > Aves > Passeriformes > Pycnonotidae > Nicator > Nicator chloris. The sequence continues at coordinate 144,306 of WAAE01018591.1, read as the reverse complement.
TAAGCACGTATTTAGACATCTCAATGAACTGGTACAGAAATAAATGCCAGGCTTTAAAAAATAAAACCAAAAAAACCAAAAAAACCCAAAACCCCAAAAACCCCAAGACTATATAAAAGATGGTGTTTTTCTTGCTCCTCGTTTGCAGTGTGTAATTGAAGAGTAAACCTTGGATAGCACTCATACAATCTAAGATGGCTGGTATACACAAACATGAGGCTGCTCTTAGAATCTTAGAAGCTCTGGGGAACTAATGGGAAAAGATTTCAGTAACTCAAAACCTGACAGGGGTCCCACTGTACTGTCAGTGTTGAAGCAGAACTGAAATCCCATTGATTTCAGTGGAAGTTCAGCTCGAAACCGGATGGCCTTAAAGGCCTCTACAAGTTAAGTACCGGGTGTGCTGCAAGAAAAGCATATGTAGCTCTGAGTGTTGCCAGAAGTGTGGTATGAGCCATAAGATTTTACAGTATGCAGGACAGAGTCCAGCTGAGCGTTAACAGAAGAAGCATTTTGGATAATGTAGAACAGCTGACAGAATAAAGTGAAATAAACAGTGCAATACTGAGAGCTTTTGGGGAGGAATTCTTACAGTTCAGAGGAGGCAAGTTTGGCCAGCTGTCAGACCCATTACAACTGCTCAGTTTAGACTTGGGGATGGTTATCCTTCTGATACCTAGCTGCTCTTACTAAATGCTTTGTTAGACAACAGGGATTCAAGTGCAAGACTCAGGTAGAGTGTGTCTAGCTCTACCTCTCATCCTCTGACTTTCCCCCAAATTATGACCTGAGTTTGGGCAGGATCAACTCATCCACAGAAAATATCTACCTGAAGCTAAGTTCAAACTGGTAAGAGTGGGTGCTGTGGAGAAAAGGGAAAAGTTTTGAAGATTTCACAGTCAGGATGTGGTTCCCTTGGTTACAGTCACACACCCACAGACAGTCAGTCCAGGCTGCCATTCAGGGATGTTCCCAGGCTTCTTGCTGATGCTAAGCTCTTGTATAACATAAGCTGGATGACTGCTGCTTGCCCTCTCCCGCTGGTTAGTTGTTATCTTCTTGTAGTCAACCATCTAACCGTAGTGACTCATGCCCTTATTCCCTCCTTGGTGACTGAATTATTTTGCTACTCCTGGCCTAGAAGCCTTCAGGCTGCTGCAGTGTGTCTCCTTCAACACAAAACCTGCAGTGAGATTCTTACAGTATTTGCTATATTCACTGCCAACAAAGTGCCAAAACTTCACTGCCTGTACCAAATATGTTAATCAGCTAAATGATAGGGAATCAAGTCTGGGACCTTCATGCAGAAGTCTGTGTCTGGCCCACTGAGAAGAATGGCAGATAATTATTAGGATGGATTATGTCTTTCTGCTGAGCAGCAATGAAACTTATCTAGAGCAATAAACTAAAGTCTATCATGAGCATCACTATCTTCCAATCCTCATCTTCTCTAACAGATCTGTCTAGATACTGCTTTTTTTCTAAAAAAATCCCTTCCACGAGACAGGCACTGCACTACACATATATTCTCCCTTTAGTTGTAAAAGAAGGAGCTGGTACAGGTCTGCAATTTGCTAACAGGTGCTTAGGCATTGGACCTCACCACTTTACTCATGCTGCCAGTGCCTATACTGAAGGTAGAACCAGATACTCAGGCAGACTAGAATGAATAAACAGAAATATTTCTATATTTCAGTTTTATTCTAAATAAAAATCAATTAGATTAAATCAGTCAGCTAAAGAAGGAAACTTCAACACTTAAGTTCATGGATATTATTAACTTATGTTCAACAAGTTTTGGGAGCTCAAGGTGAAGTGCACAGAACCACTAAGCCGTTGTCCCAGAGGATGCACAGTGAGGAACTTGTAGAGCTCACAAAGGGATTCTGCAGGGTGCATAGCAGAACTGCTGGTTAACTGCTTCCCATCTTCCAATTTAGGTGCTATATACAAGGTGAACATGCTGAAAGGGGGATAATCCTATTCATTATATGTTGAATATAAATGCTATCACTCCTGCATGTATTTTCATTAATATGATGGATGAGCACAGAGGTAGACCCAGCTTTATCAAAAGTTTATCCAGTAGCTTTACCCTACAATTACCAGTGATAAAAATAAGGACAAGAAACTGCCATTTATCAGCTCAGGAACTGTTAGGACTTCCACTCAGCCTCAGAGGTAGGGAGTTTGAGATGGAGTTGTATTTTTTGTTCTATGTAGTACAGTTTTGTGCACAAGCAGTCCTTGCCTATGGTTTTAACAAAAAGCAGAAGAACTTGTGGGTGTCTGAGGAAGAAAAGGGTGGGAATAGAGGAGAGAAAGGACAAGTCTGGTGCACTCCACTCCAGACACCAAAAATGAGCACTTCTAAAGAGATTTCTACCTTCGAGTCAAACTTAAACAGAAAAAGGAGGTAACCACATCAGATAGATTGTCGTGCATATTGCTATGAAAGCTACATAAATATCAGCAATATGATTATCTCTGCCCTTTAGTATCCTGTTTAATATGTAAATGAACCGGATTTAAAACCATAAAGTATTAAGCCTGGCAGAGTAGAATAAATATTGCCTTGAACTGTGTTTTGATTGGACATTTCTGGTTTTACCGGGTAAATGAAAGCAAGTTTATATTTCCTGTTTGTTGTCAGTGAATATAAGTACTGAAGGATTCCCAGATAAACAATAACTTCAGCAGTACATAGTGTGAAGTTGATGAGCAATCAGGCCAAGATGAGGCTGCTATGTAAAGAGGAAGTTACGTTTATTCCTCTAGAGGGCCAAAGAACATACAGATCTTTCAGTTTATCAAGAGAGAAAGCTCTGTACAGAGTTACCTAACAAAAATCTCCAAATGGCAAGTGTTGTGAGGAAAACAGTGCTAAACTCAGCAAGTGGAAAAAGTGAAGGTTGATGTCTAGGAAGGTTCCCCTTTCTCTGTGTTAGTTTCAGCTGTCCTTCTGTGAGGACCCCTACTTGAAATGCCTTGAGATACATCAAAATGTTGTTTTCCCTCCTGTCAATTGACTGGGAAGTGGGCTGACCTGTACACAATTGGGAGAGTTTTGTAAAATGTTTATTGTCATGACAGCGCAACTCTCTCCAGTTCTGGGAGTCCAGGCTATGCTAATTCAGCCACAATTCAGTGTGAATGTATCATATATCTGGCTGTTAGGTTGCTGAGTTTATGTATTAAAATATGTATGCCATGAAAAAAGAAAAAAGGATTCTGGTGTATAAAAGTGCTTGAAAAGAGTGGTATTTGTTTTCCTTTGGCTCTTACCAATTAAAAAAAATCATCCTATATCTGCACAGCTTGAAGCATTTGAGCCCTGAGGATACCAGTTTAGGGCATTTGCAATTACAAGTGATCACCTGCATCAGTGCTCTTCAAAATTAAGGAGACGTTAATATCTCTCCTATCAGCTGTTTGGTCAAAGGAGGGGAAACCCACTTTCTGGAAAAGTGTACAAGTCCTCTTTCCACAGTTCAGCAAGGCAGTGTGAAACCTGTGCTCGCAGATTTTGTTCTATGTAAAACTAGAGCTGACATTAGTTTTGAAATGTATTTAGGAATAAAAAGTACTGAAGCAATTTCAGTGTCCATGCTATTTCCAGTTTCTTTGCACTTCATTTGGTCCAGTCAATCGGTGCCTTTCTGGTTCATATGTGTGTGAACATCAGTGGCAAAGACAAAATAGCCAAGCTCATAATAGGCAAAATATTGCCCTCTAGTGAGTAACTCAGAAAGGAACGTGGGTTTTGTGTCAAAGTCAGCTGCATTACTACTGGCAGAAGAAAAGAATCTAATATTTTATGGGATGGATGCTTTCATTGCATTTTGTCTCTTTAGCTTTTCCCCTACTCAGTAGCTTCTGTGAAGGGAGAAGTATTTCTTTGTAAAAGAAAAATCAGAATTTTAAATCATATTAATTTTTGTAGAAAAACATAGTTTGTTTTTACCAGAGTTCAGGAAAATGGAGTATAGAAATCTTTCAATACTATGCATTTGACACATACCTTCAGCTCCCCATAAGATGAAAGCAGTCCTGCCCCGTAAGCTTTGATCAATCCATTTTGCTTGCAGAGGCCAAACTCCACAGTGAACCAGTAAAGCTGGGAATAAGAACAACTTGGAAAAAACAGTCTGAAAAGGTAGGATTTTTTAAGCTTCTTATCTTTCTTTTAATTTGCTTTTATCCTCATTCCTTAATATCTTTGTATCTTCATATTTTATTGTTGCATATTTTAAGAATTTTTTTTTCCCCTCAATATATAACACACACTAACATAACATATTTTTTCAAAACTTTTTGTCCCACTTAGAAAAAAAAAATTAAAAATTTTGAATGATAATACATGGGTAAATAATGTCATATCCTTTTCTTTCTTTGGAAGATGTCACAAAATACCCTGCAACCTCTGAGTCCAGAGCCTCAACACAGTCAGGGGGGGCTGATAGATTTCCACCCACAGTCCCCAGAAGGACAGGTAGATCCTGACAGAGGGTTCAAGACCTTTGGAGAGATACTTGAAACGAGAGTTTCCCTCCTTCTTTGTCCATGTGATCTCATTCAGAAGAATTGAAGAACACCCTTTTTCTATATTGTGCCAACCCTATCTTAGTCATGCTCCCACAGAAAATAAAGAGACACATTTCTCTAGGCTTTTCATGTGATAAAAGCATACTTAGGGCCATACTTCCTTTACTGGCTGGACAACAACGGGATGAAAGCAACTCTTGGGTCTGCCAAGCTTTTAGTCCTTCCCGTACTAAAAAATCTAAGGAAATGGACAGTGGAGGACCAGTTCTGGAAACAGCCTGATACCCTGAGAATCTGGATAAGCACTGTGCAAGGGGAAAACATGGTAAATGAGGCATTTCAAGAATATGCTTTGTGTCACAACTCTTCAAGGTTCCTTTAGAGACACAGAGCACTTTACTGCCTCACACACAGGGACAGACCTCGGCTTCACAAGTATGTCATTTTCAGGACCCTGCTTAAAGAATCACAGACAATTTGTAAAACAATGTGTAGCTCTGTATTATTCTGTCTATTCTGCCTCTTTCCTACATTCTCTTTCTTTCTCCCACCTTCTCTCATATGCTTTCTCATTTTGATGACTTGGTTTTAGCCTTCAAATTTACTACAGAAGAAAGAATGTGTCAGGATCTCTTTTTTTTGCAGGATCCTGACTTGCTTTCTCTACAGTTCAGCAAACAATTACATGTATATATTCTGTTAATAATCTTGATTCTAATTATTTCACAGTGAAAAGTCTTTTTAGTGTCTCCTCATTTTGCAGGAGGCTTTTTTGACTGCAGAATGAGACAGGGGAGGAGGAATTCTTTTTCGTGTTTCTTAAGATGTCTTGTATTTGGCCTCATAGAATTCATGTTAGACTTTCATGTCAAGATAATGAATATACTTCAGGTTCTTCTCTATCTTCACTTTGTAGAAAAAGAAACTCAAACATCAAGCCCAGATTAGGTATATACATTTTAAACGTTTGAATATTGGGATGTTCATCCAGAATAGGTTTACTGTTCAGAATACTTGAATGGCACTTGCAAAATTGTATTCTCACAGACCCTGAACTGCAGGCAGCCCTTTCAAAAGGTGCCTTTATTCCACCTCCTCAAACCCTAGATGATACTCAGAAAGTTTCAGACATGAGATCCACTATTCTTCTGACCTTAACCCTATCTCTTGTCTAGGCCTTTTCAGTTCAGGATCAGGAAGAGCTGCTTGCAGAGGAATGCTTTATAAACCACAGGCTTGAACCCAATCTCACCAAGACCTGGGTAATGATGCAAAATGGCTCTCTGGGACTTGGAATTTTTTAACCCTAGTAAAGGCATGGGTCTTAATCTCCCTCTAGCCTCTCTAGACCCAGAAAATGGAAGAGGAAATGTGGACTGTCACTGTCAAAGTCTCCTCACATCACCAGTCCAGGACCTGGATGAAGTTACAAAGGATTCAGCACTTGTAGCAATCTTGAAAATAATGATAGTCTTACTTAGTCCTAACCCAAGGATGGATATGTGCAGATGGATTTTAGGTGAGCCACAACCTCCTTCCTGAGTGGGACTGTGGACTGGGTAAGGAACTTCAGGAGTGACATTCTCCTCTCATTCACTCCCTGTACTAAATGAGTCTCACACAGCTCAGTGAGGGTAAGGGTCCTCTCCTCCTCTGCAAAAATCATCAAGACTGGTAAATGGCTGCCATTATCAGAAAAAAAATCACCTGGCCTCCAGACGATTTTTAGAACAAGTTAAGATGGCAGTAAGGGGCTGTACAAATTGTTTTGACAGTTGTAGACTGCCTAGTGACTCCGAACTGAACAGCAGTACCTGCTCTCAAATTGCTTTTAAGTGCTCACCTATTTGTTGAGGTTAATGAATATGAGGTGAACCAAATTCTGCTGGTTTTCTGCACCTTGTGTAGGAGAAAATAGAGGTATCACACTGGGTATCTAGTGCTTTAGGTGAATCTGGAATGTGAGCTGGGACCATTCTGTGTCTGCAATTGTAAGAACTCAGCTTAAGAAATATATTCTTATAAAATCAAGAAGCGTAAGCATTTCCTCAGGTGAAATCACACCATTCTGGACTCCCCCAGAGGGATTCCAGTCCCTGCTCCGGCACCTTCCTAACCTGTGGAGGAGAAGAGACAATCCTGCTGATGCTCCCATTTTTGTAGTTAATCTGAAACACAAAAAGAGCCTTCCCTGCACAGCAAGGGATATACAGTGAATCGTTTGGGGTTTGCCTTCAATATTAAACTGCCATCTGTACTTACTGTGGCCAGTTTCTCAATCTCCTCTTCAGATGATCCAAGAGAAGCCAGTCCAATATCCTAAAGCAAGTAAGAAAGCAGACAGCGTTACACTAGTGTGATTATTCAGCCCAAGGGAGAGAAAGAGGGGAAGGGGGAGGGCCACATCATTTCTAGCATGAATAGCATGAACTATTCATTGGTTTTGTCACCCAAAATGACCTTCCATGGCTTCCAGGATGCCTACCTCTCCCTGGCCCCCAGCTACATACCACTGGGAGCCACATTAGATGAGTGTTTAATCCTCAGTGTTCTCTGTGTAAAATTAACCATCTCTTGTCTTAATACTGGACTATCTACACCAGGCAAAAATTTACAGGGAGGCATGAGAAGGAAGGACAGCAAACATAGGTTTTATCTTTGTCATTACCTTTCTGTCCCTCACTCTTTCTGACAGCCCTTATGAGCGGGTCATGTCTGTGCAGGGATCATTCTGTTTATTTTCCTCTATGTTCCCTGTTAAATGTTATTCTCACAATAAGAATCTGTAGATATCTCTTTTTTGTTATCCCAGGAACCATAGCATGCAACAAACAAACAAACAAAATTAGGGAATTTTCACTATTCATCGTCTCGTCTTGAACGGAGCAAAAAAGAATTTTCATGGGATGAATTTCTATTGTGAAAATACTTTGTGGGGACAAAAAAGTGAAATGTGAAAATTCGCTGAATGTGATCTCATGATGTATAGTCTGTGTTCGTGATAGGAAAAGAAGAACATTGAAAGCTTTGAAATTGCTGTAATCTCTTATTTCTAATGTGTCTGAGGTTCCAGTATTGAACTGAACTGAAGAGGTTTCTTCTAGAATAAATTATACATGACTAGGATACTTGAAACACCACTCTTCTGATTCTGTTAATAACCAATACTTATGACCAAAATGGTAGCTGGCATGTATTCAAGTTGATACAACTGGAAATCACATAATATGAGGTGAACTGATTTTCTTTTAAAGACATTTCTTTAGGGATCTACGTCATGTTGGGACCTACATCATGTTACCCCTCTGATCTTATTGTCAGTTTCCACGCTGGCTGCTGATTGATAAGCCTGGACAATGAGATATCTTCTTCCCTCTGCTATGGTTTTGAGGAACATTCATAGTTCTGAAGTCTTTAATTATCAAAGGTCATTGAGTTCAGTCGGGTCTGACACTGACTGCTCATACTAAATAGCCCCTTATTGTACAAAGAAGCTTTGTTTGCTTTTTGGAGCCTCCTCACCAGTGTGAGCAATGCTGTGAGAATCTGGTGAGTTGTAAAGGGAAAAACAACTCTGATGCATGACATGGTGATGGACACAATTAAAGTCTCTTGTGAGACAAGAATGTACATCCAGAGACAGAACCAGCTTGGAGGCTCGGCAGCTGGTGCTGTGTAGGTTCATGTGGTGTAGGACAGGAAATCAGGGGAGCAGCTCAGTCAGCAGAGCTCAGACTGCAGCCCCACAGAGAAATCCTTCCCCAGACAGACACAGCCCTCCCACAGAGAAGTCCCACAAGCTCTGCCTGCCCTTGCTTTCACACTCTGTCCATAGGGAGCAGTGCTACCCCCCCCTTGGAGGAAATGTCTCCCAGGTCTCTGCTAGCCCACCACACCTGGACGTCGTGACTCAGGCACAGTCCCGCCTTAGGAATGCATTTCATGGGTGAGCTGCATGTATTTAAGGCACCTCTGGCCTGATATCCAGAGCAGTTGGTTACACAGCCAGCAGAAATTGTTCTTACCTGTGAGAATTGGGCAAACTCCTTGTCAGCCAGCATGGGAACATGACCCAACAACTCATGGCAACAGTCTCTGGAAAATAAGTGACCACCTTGTTTATTAAAGGCTTCCTTTCCTGCCCTTCATAAACTCCCTGGGAAGGACTTTAGCCACTAGACCCCAAAGGGAGTGGGGGTGAGTGCGGCTCCACAGTGGCTGCCTCCATACCTGGCCTGGCTTTGCAAGGATCAAAGCATTCCCTTCAGGCAGCCAGCTGCCCCCTGTCACCTTCCCTATTGTCTTCTTGGGATGGCATGGGCACTAACCTTCTATGTCACAACATCTTTGAAAGGTCCCTGTTTTGTCCCAGAATACAACAAAATGTCTGTGTGAGCTTGTAATTTCTCATGAAATGTAATTGCTGTTGTCTGGCCAGCACTTACTGGGAGAGTTTCACAGCAGGAAACCAAACCCCAGCAGATGGTAATAGAAGGCAGGATGAAAAGATTAAACCAGATATTCTCCAGTCTTTTCCTTCCCCAGACAGCTTTGCAAGAGAGACAGAGAACCACACCCTCTCATGCATGACTTCCCCTTCTAACTTTCCAGCTACTAGTTTCTCAAATTGCTTCATTCTGTGGGCTACTCGATGGAACTCCAGAGCCAGTCCCAAGAGAATGATCCCAAACACATTCAGAAGGATGGAATTATGTCAGGGCATCAAACTTACGGTTCTGGGGAATGCATAGGAGAAGAGAAATGCCTTATGTACTGTGTGCACTGAAAGACACGAAATGCCAGGCTGGCAAGGAAGTCACGAGCAGACAGCAGTCCTGCAGCTGGTCTCAGATGGAAACCTGTTCTCTCTGCAAAGGGAAAGGACACCAAATTCAGCTGTTTCTAGGGTTAACTACACAGCACATTTAATTTAGCTGAGTAGTTTCAGGGATCCTTCCTGCTCTGCTGGAATCATTCCCTCCACCATGCAGCCACACTGTGGCTTATCATTATTGATGTGCCCCTGTGCCAGTATAGGACCAGTTCCTGAAGTATGGAATCACCAATCCATCCATCCTGTGCTTATTCACATAGCAATGTCACAAGGTGGGGGAGCACTGCCCACCCCAGTGCACGTTTTTGCACATATACACACAATTATCTATGTTCCACATGAGAGTGGTGTGTCTGAGGTCACACATGGTCCCTATGATCAAGCACAGACCGAAACTTGCATCTTTTTCTTTTTTTTTTTTTCTTTTTTTTTTTTTTACCCTTATGTTTGTCTAGAACTCGCTGCACAGCCTCCCAGTGATGTGATCACAGGTGTTTTGCTTTGCACATGTCCACAGAACGGGACAGAAGAATGCAACACTTTTGCACTGTGATTTCAGCTTGTACATCCAGTGTTACCCCAGAGCACCCTGCATTACCATGAAAGGCCTGTGAGAGACAACCAAAAAAAAAAAAAAAAAAACCAGTCTGGTGGTCAGTAGAACTCACACTCTACATTTCCGTGGGAAACATGTTGGTGGTCTGCAAAGCTAAGAAAATTGAAAATCACTGCTTTCAAAGTGAGCCAATGAAAATCTTTTTGAAGTCCTATATTCAAAATCTGTGTTGCATTCTCAGCTCCCATAAATGACATCTCATCTTCTTTAAAGCATAAACTGCATTTTTTAAAAAATCAGAAATGCCTTTATTCTCAATTCTTTATCCATATTCTATTGTGTCATGAAGCCTATAACCATTTCCCCCCCCTTTTTATGTAAACAAACAAACAAAAAATCCCACCCAGAAACCAAGCCATTTACAAGATTTGTTTGGGTTTTTTCTTGTTTCTTCCAGAATTTCTTGTCTTACTCTGTCAGGCTATTTGTACTTTTCCCATTAAAACAAAAACAAAACAACAACAACAACAACAACAAAAACACGCAGAGAAAGAAAAAAAGAAAAAACAATCAAAGAAGTGATAAGATAAATGAAGAAATATAGGAATGACAGGATAGCAAGGAGTGCTTATTCCTGACATTGTGATGGACTGGGTGGTGGGTATTTGCCACAATTAGCCTCTATTGCTCCACTCAATTCAAAGGTAATTGAAAAGCAGTACAGAACTGTCTCAAAAATGAACTATTTTAAAAAAACCTATGGAGAGTATGTATCTACCTTTGTCTATTTTCTGGTCCACTCCAGAGGAATGTGAAAATTTCAGAATCTGGTAACCTTTGGGCTGAATTCTGAGTGAAGTGAAAACTGCATAGATGAAAAATATATTACATGAAAACCAAGACCTTAGTAACTCAATTTTGGAAGGACTATGCAAATTTAGTCTAGGGAAATTTATATAGCTTTAGCATCTACGTTGGAGGAGGAGGAGGGAAGATGAAAATTATGACTTGTGTTCCCTGAGATGTCCTTTTAAATAGAGGCCAGCGAATCAGTCTGCTGATGGAACAGACTTGGCCAGTTGCCTTGAAAAGCCCTAGGAAAAAATTATCTGCTGAATGTAATATCTGCAAAATCTGAACTTCTAGTTCATGACTACACAATAAAACCAGCAACAAGTAGAGAATTGGGGCTGTGGCTGGTCGGACCTTCTGCCCAAAGATCTGGGAAATCAAAGTGTGTTGCAGAGAATGTCTTGAGCAGTTGACCTAAAGTGATCTGCAAGGCTTAATTCTTGGCCTAAAAGCTGGTGTATACAGGCAGCCTGTGCATTGTAGTGTGAGCTTGCTTGAGTTCACTGGCTGTAATTTCTTCCAGCTGTGGAGCACAATGACTGCCTAAATCCAAACATCTTTCCTAGAAAGAAAGATGTGCCTAGGTTCATCTAGTTAACCCTTTAGAAAAACACTTGCTGTGTGTAAAAGATCACACAGTTAACCGCTTAATTCCCTTTAAGTAAGTGTGAAATACTTATGAGGTACTCTTCATTTTTCATCAAACCAGCCTCACTAATAGGTAATAGCAGACAGATCTCATACCAAATCAAAAGGAATTGCTTTCTTATGTTCATAGATACTGCTAAGTTAAAGAGAAGATGGAAGTTTATCTGGCTGTGATGGCTGATTTTACATGATCACTTTCTTTCCAGGTTATCCCTCTCTCTCTCTCTCTGCCTCCTATGGTTTGTTATTTTCAAAGCTGTACAAGGGAAGGTTCAGAATGGACATTCAGAAACATTTCTTAACTGAGAGGGTGGTCAAACACTGGAATAGACTCCCTGGAGAATTGGTCAATGCCCCAAGCCTGACAGCATTTAAGAGGAGTTTGGACAATGCCCTTAACAACATACTTTAATTTTTGGTCAGATTTTAGACCTTGCAGATGCTTCTGACTCAGCCTGAGTTTGAGCCTTGCAATGATGTCAATCTTCATGCTATTCTAGAAAGTATTCTGCATAGTGAATTGAGCTTGTTAGAGGAAAGCAAGCCAAGATATCCGTTCAAAGCCTTATATAATGAGACTAAAATAGTTTCCTCACTCTTATTGTGACTAGCTGTTAACATGGCTCTTCTGAATAAAATTTGTTTCATTCACGCATAACCTGTAGGCTAAAGTAATCCAATTTTAATCTACAGTTTAATGAGGGTAGGACCAGTGGTCCCAAGAACTATTCAACATTTTCCATAGCTGTCCACTTCAGAATGGAATAAAATGCCTCTGAAATGCTTGATACCCATTCCCAGTTAGTTCATACAATTAGCTTGCAGTAGACACCTTGTGTTTATAGTAAATGAGTTGAAACTCACTGAGAATGTCTTTCCAAACATTACTGGCTGGTTTTGCAGAGTTGCTGTTTACTTTGTTTTGTATTGTTTTGTTTATGACACAGAGAAAATTTAGAACCGGAGCCTGTAAAGGAAGTAAGCAGACTCCAGGCAATCAGATCCTGTCAACTAACACGAGCAATACAAACAGAATTATGGCAGGATAATCTTACATTATCCTAAATTCTCCTACTTTGAAATCACCTGATACACTTAAAGGATATGAACATCTGTGATAATCAAGTCAGAATCACAATTGCCAGAGCTCCCTGCTGTCAGCTACTGTGTAAATTAAATGAAATCAACTACTTCAAGAGACAAAATATTTATCAGCCCAGTTATTATAAGAGGGAAGATGGGTAGTTGAATAGAAGTGAGAATACATAAGAAACTACACAATGCCTACACAGAAAAATCCCTACAGCTGGGTGCCATGGTGTTCATGGAAGATGCTTTTCATACGGCAACCTCCCTTCCTTTACACTAAACATGCAATAAAAACCTTGTCATCAGACAGCTTAAACTTCATGAGAAATGACAAAGTCTTAGAAAACTCTTCAGACACAGAAAGCTTATTCAAGCTAACTAGTATCCCCTACTCTTATGGAGCAGGTAACTTGATTTCCCGAGTATTGTATTTAAATACAATTTATTTAAAGCTAAGCTAATATATTTTATTATTTATTTCATCCTGGTGATAAGCTGTCCTCTCTCTGGCACCTTTTCACTGAGGAGGAGGCTTTAAAGGTCACCTTTCTTTAGTAATTCTTGCTAATCAGGTGGTTTACACAAAGAACTTGGCCTTGGGAATCCATGTAGCCTGTGGGCTCATAAAATTAATGTAGGCTCCCTGACTCTCCTGTTCCTTGCCAGTCAGCCCCCAGCTAAAAGGTCAGCCTAGCAAACTTGTGTGTCCTTTTTCTAAGGTCACCTCTTCATGCCTTTATGGACTAGCATCACAGCCTTCGTGCTTTCTGTCAGCCATGTGGTAGGCACCAAAAGATTTAGTCTGACAAGTGGTGCTACAGAGACAAAAAGAAGCAGAGTTGTTTCAAGGCAGCTGCTGATTGACTAGCAGGATCTCCTGGAAATCATCTTCTCTAGCACACATTCCCATCCTGCCTGGTGGATCAGGAAAAGAGTGTACTTGAGAGGTATGTACCTGTACTTGTGTTTGGGTCTTATTATCAGCATGGCTATAGAAACATAAAACAGAGCCAAACCCATAAAAAGGCTGTGTGGAAGTCGTGCTGAGCAGGGTCTGCTGTGACTGTAGATCTGCTAGTACTGGGATTAGCTGGTTAGTGCCACACCAGCTGCTGCCACTCACAGAACAGACACAAACTTAGAGCTTGGTCCCTCGGTGTGCCTGGTATCAATGTCCTGTGCTACAGCTCCTCATGCATGAGGGAAGGCTACAGCTCATCAGCTCTGCTCACCAGCGTGTTTCCTAGGAAATGGTTTGTAGTGCACAAATATATGCAGGGAACCCTAGAAAAAAAAACATGGTTTATAATGACTGACCTTTTAAAAATCTGGAGACATCCTGAAGCTGGGGGATATTATCCTCTTGGTAGCCACAGTGCTTCTCGAGCTGATGGAAAGCATCCAGGAATTGTGTACAGGCATGAGTAGGGTAAAGGCTCCTCAGCTTCCTGTAGACTTCCCTCCTGAAAATCACAAACTGGATAGCACAAAATAAAGCAGTACTTATACCTCGATAAAGCAGTACTTATCTGTACTATCCTATCAACAGATCCACAGAGAGATATAAACCCCCAGCATACATCATGGTCCAAAGTCTGAGCTCGGGACACCTGCTACTTGAAAGCTGGTGCTGGTTGGATGTAGCAAACCATAAGGGCTTTTTGTTTCACTTTTCCTTCAGAAGGCGTCCTTTCATGTTACAGAACTCTAATTCTGATACAGAAGTGTTTCTTGATTAGGCACCTTCTTGCTTAGGATGTTGGAGGCATCAGGGAAATCCCAGGGTGAGAGATGAATCTGGGATACTCTGTTGTTCAGTTTAGGAATGGAATTAATCAGGTATTCCCCTCCTTTCTATTTTTGGGTACGACTTGAAATGCTGGTCCCTCCTTTTCCACCCTGAAGCCTAGCCTAGATTTGACTCTTAAAAACCCCTGGAAAAAGCACCTTTTCTGATACTGAAGAGCAATATCTGGACAGGTGAAGAGGTTTGCATTTTTGTAGTTCAAAATGCCTGGCATGGGCTATGTATTTGAAAGATATGCCACCTTCTTGAAGCATTTATACCAGTATACAAAAAGAGATCAGCTGAAAATAATGTATGTAACCTGATTCGGGCACAGGCTTTAAGCTTCTTACAAACTTGATGGTACTTGGATTTAGAGTTATGGTTTGGAATATATTTAGCTGTTGAAAAATAAGCAAGTAGTAATAGGATGGCAAAGAACCTTATAGAAATGGTTATTTTTGTTCAGAAGTGGCCCTAGGCTGTCAACAACTTTATAAACATTGTTTTATGAAAATTGAGATCATTCTTGGAAATGCTGGGTACGGGAAATGACCTTTTGTTGGTTTTGTAATTTTTTTTTACTATTATTATTGTTATTCTCCTTTTTGTGATGCTATTGTTGCTATGGAGGTGATAGCCAGTCCCTGGTAATGGCTCTTTATTTGTACAAATGCCTTACACAGTGTGGGAGTAATGAACCAGAATGAAGCGGGGGAGGAAAACCTTAGGAGGAAAAAAAGTTAGAAGAACAGAGGGGAACAGTGGCTGCTGTCACTATTGCAAAAGCCACAGGAGACTGGGCCATTTCCATGGAGGAATTAGGAAAAAATGAGGAGGACTAGAGTTCAAGTGTTGCCCTGGCTGATTTCCTCATAGAATACCACTGACTTCAGTGAGGTTGCGTGGGATTTGAACCAGTACAAGGTTCATGCCCAGACCGGAGTCTAGAGAGAGCAGGCTTGTTTACACTTCTGCACATATGGTCTCTTTTATCAAAGTGTCATTCTGCCGTGTGTCCAAACACTGGCTACCACAGTAATGCAGGCAGTCCCAGAGACCAGTGATGAATTGTTCAAAGCTAAGTGTTCCTCTAAGACAATTGTCTAAGTACTCTC
The DNA here is from genome assembly GCA_013400495.1 of Nicator chloris. Taxonomy (NCBI): domain Eukaryota; kingdom Metazoa; phylum Chordata; class Aves; order Passeriformes; family Pycnonotidae; genus Nicator; species Nicator chloris. The sequence goes on along the minus strand of WAAE01018591.1, from coordinate 128,878 downwards.
TAAAGTCAAGAGAGTAGCAGGTATTAAAGAATTGATGCAAGCACACTTTATGAAACACTCCAGAAGGGAGCATCCTAACAAAAGATGGAACCAGATGCTTGAAAGACTTTAAAGGCAATAACCTCATTTTACATAAATTTCCTTATTGTTCAGGGAAAAAAAAAAAAATATTCATTATTAAGACGTGACAGGTGCATCCCCATAATTTTGTCCTGAATTCTCCATTTTTCTTATGCAGCTTTTACCCATATGGCATCTCTGACTACTTGGTTTCAGGGCCTTCCAAGAAGTCGTTTTGAAAACAAAAGCTCAGATCATCAGTACCCTCTGTTTTCTGAAAGTCGTATTTCTTCACTGGTTTGGTTTTCATTTTTATAACCATGTTGAGGCAAACTGAAGGCATCCAGCAACTCCTCAGAGTGACACCAAGGGAATTTAGTCTGTGCTACAAACTTTGCCTGCAACTGCACAGTGCTCAATTAAGTTGTGCTGTAATGCAGCTGACCTCAGGGCACAGCCTCAGGGGGCTGTGATAACAATTGGGAAGGCTAATTTTGGAAACAGCTTTACATAACAAGACAACCTGGGTTGCTGGGGTTGGCTGCTCAGGGACATGGGCAGATACTCCTTTAAAAGCCTATTCCTTTGCCATAATGGATCTAATTCTACATGGAGAAGAGCTGGAATGACGAAGATTGGCAACAAAAGAGAAAAACAGGAAAGAACACGAAATTAAATTTTCTTAAATATGACATTCCCACACACCATCCCGTGCCAAGATTGTTGGCTGGTGGTAGTAATCATGAGCATGACACTGACCATCAATCTTTGACTATTGAAAGGCACCATAAAAACCTGTTTGAGCTTAATAAAAATGTGTCCTCCTGGATGAACTGAATGTAAGATTTTTATGTGGTCATGGATTTCTGTGGCACAGTAGATTTTATTTAAAATAAAGTAAGTATGGAAAGAGATGGGACGGCAGTGTGGTTGAGGTTCTGGCATGAGACATCTAGTTCTATGGATTTAAATCCTGGCATTGGAATAAACTTTGCATGTGATTTAGGGCAAGATACTTAAGTTCTAGGGTTTTCAGTTGCTCAGTTAGAAAATGTGGTCTTCATTCTTCCTTTCCCCCACCTTTAGGCCTTCTTTCCAACTAAATTGTAAACCTTTCTGAACAAAGGCTCTCTCTTATTTGCACATGTGGCACCTTGCACAATCCCAGGACTCTGCTCTTACTTGAGACATTTGGACATATTAATGCTTTGTAGTATCACACAAATGTGGAATTACTGCTGCTTACTGATATATTTTAAAGCTAATGGGAGAAAGTGGAAACAGAGGGATTTGAAATAAGAACTCTGTTCTCATTCACATCTGCCACATACTTCACATAACGTTTAAAAATACTTTGAATTGAATTAATTTTGTTTCGTTCATTGGTTGTGTTTTGGTGTCTTTTTTTTTTTTTTCTTTTGGAATGGCAAACCTTCAGGAGAAACAAAGCCCCAGTGAAGAAATGGTGCACCCTAGTAAAAGTAACTTACCATCATTTCATATGCTATCTAAGGCAATTTTGCTGTGTAAATAATGTATGCTGGAAGAGTATTCTCAAATTTACTCTACCTTCAGTTTGGGAAAATGATATATATTCACATTAAAAGCAATAAATGCTTGAAGGACATCAAGCTGTCCTGTGAATATTGAATTAGCCGTGTCATCTAAGTGAATTTCTGTCCTGGGAATGGGCATTTTCCCCTGGTAACAAGTTTGAAAAGGTGATATTTCTGTGAGCACCACAGCTGTAGTGAATTAGAGGTCAGTTAGAACAAGTTATTCTGTAGGCTCCAGGTGATCTCTGGCTTCTGATATCCCAATGGGATCAGCAGGCAGGGAGATAGTCAGGAAAATGTCTTTTGCTTTAGAAAGTGAATAGGTAAGACCAGCCCTGAGAATGGCTTTCTGCAAAGCAAATGACCAAAAGATGACATTTAACCAAAGAGTAAAATGTGAGGTGGATGAATAACATTTTAAAAAGGTTATAGCTGTCTCACATTGCTGGTCTTTCCTGGGATTGCTGTGGAATGGCCCAGGAGCTGCAGCATAAGTACCAAACTCACCAAGTTGCTGTTTCCTGTGCTGTGTACTCAACGTGAGGCAAAGGGTCTCCTCTGTAATGAAGAGAAGAAATATGACAGGTCTCAAGATTTCAAGTTGTTTCCAAGTTTGGTTTTTTTTTTTTTTGCTTGCACCATGAATTTTTGCCATAATGAAAATAGAAACAGCAAAATAGTAAATAATGAACCATCTATGTGTCTTGGTCGGCTCTAATGTGGGTGTTCTCTCTTCTGTTACAATGTGGGGAGGAAACAGAGGGAAATGTAAGAAAGGGAGCTGTGTTCTGGTTCACAGATAGAATAAGAGACCTGCGGGCTTGCCATCACCTCTGCTGAAGGCAATCTAGCAAGCAGAACACAGTGTGTGCCTGGAGGGCCCTCCCTGGAGGATGTGATCAGCACAGTACCATCACAGAGAAGCTTTCATAAACCCGTGAGCAAGTTTGGGCCCAGGCATTCGCCCAGGCATTCGCTGTGTGATTAGCACTGATTCTCTGATGGGTGGTCTTTTCTCCTCTTCCTCACTGTTGCTTCTTCTGTAGCTCTGAGTCCATCCAGTTCTGCTTTTGGGCTGTTCTGAGCTGGGCTGACTCTGATATTTGATGGAAGAGAGAAAACTGTATTCAAAAGTCTCACAAGACTTTGGAGACTTCACTAGTTCTTGGACACCATGAGGCTGATAATCCATGACTACTTGTACCTATACCTTTGATTTATCTTATCAGAAAGCAGTGCAGTTCTGGTGAAGGTTTACACATAAAGGTAGAAACATTTTCCATCACTTACATGAGAACTGAGAGCCTTTTATGTTTTTAGGTAGTTAGTGTGCATAGACGGAGACATTTAAAAAAGCAAATAACAAAAATAATAAATTGCTTTCCACTGTCAAAAATATGTTTGTAAATATTGTTCCTCAAATTTCCTTGGAAAAGGTTAGCCTCAGCTCAGGACCGAGTCCTAAAAGGAACTTGAAAATTGAAATAAAGGGTCATACTGCAATCACTTCTGCTAGAACAAAATCCAGCCCTGGATTGATATATGTGAATGCAATCTTAAGATTTTTGTCTGAAAATGTATTTGCTGTGTCGTCACAAAAGTCTTTTTCATATGGAGTGAAAGTTTTTGTGGCTGAATTTTGTAGTCTCAAAAGTGGCACCACTGATACATTGACAAAGTATTACATCTCTGACATTTCTTGCACATGAAGTCTGAAATATGTGTGGGCCATTGAACTTTCCCTTCTGCAACCTTGTACTTACGCTCTGTAATTGAAGGCCAGGTCGGCAAAGAACGCCCTCCGTTTGTTATACTCCAGGTCAGAGTATCCCTGGGTTAGAAAATAATTAGGAAAAAATGTTTTACATTATGACAGGTCTTTGGGCGTAAATAGAAATCATCAGAACCAGCTCTGGATCTGTGAGAAGTACAGGCTCCCCACCCAATTCTCACTGCCCGTTTATTACTATGTTGTGATAAAGACAGACTCAGTGGTATCTGTTTAAAGGGGAAGTTTACCTGCTGAACACCAGCATTTTCTTTCTGCTCCTTCTGTGTTAACTAGAATTGAAATTTTAAGGAGGCTTTGCCAGCTATTGAATACACATACAGACATGGAATCACATTCCTTTTAGTTTTACATCATTCATAATAGGAATTAAAACTCAAATCTGGAACCGTGTGCTAATATAACTCATAAAACAGCGTTGATCAGCATCACTGTACAAATATTTATTATTCTAAAATATTCAGAATTTACTGGAACCACTTTGCGCACTACAAGCCAAATTTGTCCCTTAGGATTATTCGCATAATTTTTAGTGTAGCAATAATGCCAGTAACCCTGCAGCTAATGAGTGTTGTGTGCATGAATCTGAGGAAAGGGCTGGATCCTGAGAGCATGTTTATTTTATCATGTGTTGTGGATAATACGTTCATTCAGGTGCCAGCCTTGCTTGTCAGTGGCTGTAACAAGTCCATGCAGAACACATTAAAGGCTGTTGGGCCAGAGTCACATAGATGCTGTGACATCTCAGCTTTGTCCATGTGGCCTCTGTACCCACCCTCTGCGCAGCAGGAGCCGCCTTGGGGGACCTGCAGCCAGTGACTGGGTAGCCCAGAAATTGGTGTCACAGTGACATCAGTTTGATTGTTTTGGCCTGTAAACAAACTGCAGGTGTGGAGATAAACAACTCAAACTGCCTGTATGGTAGGAAATGTATACGCAAAATCTTTGCTGAGCTACCTGTACATCAGCTTCTTTTGTGCTTTCCTCCAGCCTCTCCATTTTTGAGCCCTGCTCAGAAGCCTGGTAAATCAGCCCACACTGTGCTCTCTCCTACACAGAGAAGTGATGCTCAGTGCCTGAGGTAACTTGTTTTCAACTTGTTAGGTATTTCTAAGTTGCACTACATTCTGCAATTTAGATTTATCCCCACTCGATACTTCAGTAACTCAGCACCACTGCTGTTTTCTCTCAACCTCTTCAGAGCTCACACCTTCTATTTGGCAAAGGATGAGGGGAACTTAGTCCAGTTCAAAGAATTCCCTATGTGTGTTGATTTATCTGATGAGAAACAGTCTAAGAGTTAGGTCAGGAAAATTACAAACATTTGGACTCTTTGTATCAGAAAGAAATAAGGAAGAGTGAAAGATGTCCTGGTTAAGGAGGGTATGAAGTTCTCCTAGAGCATTATAGGTGAGTAAGCAATCCTCAAAAATAGAAGATAGACATTTGGACTTGGAAAGATCTATTTCATATTACACAGGACTGTACATAGCTCACAACAAAACATGGTGTAGGTTAATGAAAGGGACTAAATAGAATTCAGACATGTAGAGAAGGGAATGACAAAACTTTCTTGTAGATTCTGTTGACACATATCTGCATCTTCACTGCATTTCTCAGTGTGAAGTATGTCTTCTTTTTTTCCTTTCCATGTATCCCTTCTATGTGATGCTTGACAGAATAAAATGCTTCTGTGACCTGCATTGTTAAGGGACAAACAGGCCTTTGGAGCCCCTTTTGTGTCTGTGCCTAACTCACATCTCATCTATATTAAAGCTGGGAAACTTTGATGAGGAACAGGTATTTGTTTGTTTGTTCCCAGTACTTTCCCTTACTATCATCACTACAGCAGGACTCTACATTGTATTTTTCTTTCCCCCTCCTAGAGTTTGTGCTCAGGGCATGGCTAAGAGTGCACACATAAAGCTGTTACAGTAAAACCCTTTTTGTGGCCCATTCCTGCAGGGATGCATACAGTCCCTAATTCCACTGAAGATGAGCTTTTATCTGCCCCTGTGGTTTTTTTCCTCTTCTTTCATGAGCATTTCTTTGCTCCTGAAGTTTCCCTTACAACAATATCCCTACCAAGAGTTTCTCTTTTAAAGGTGAAATAACAGTAATGTTAAACTTACAGGGTGACCTTGGTCCAAACTGGGATCATATTTAGTCATCAGATGGTGACACTTGTCCAGATCTTGGATTTTTCTGGGGAACCAGGGCACTGGAGAGAAAGCAGAAGGAGTTAAATGAGACAGAATAAAATAAATTTTAGAAGACAGAGAAAATAAAAGCTGTGCTGAAGATTATAAACTTTCTTTTCATCAATATCTAAGAATATTCATATCTAAATGTTACCATAACTGTCATATCATAATTGACTTGTTTCCTGACCAAATTGGCAGATTGGATGAAAAATTATCTGAAATTAACTTGCTGTGATAATGTCTCAGTTTTAATTAGTACAAACCATTTTTAAAGGGAAAATTATTTTTAGATCAAATATGTTTTCTGTTTGACACAGGACAACAAATTTACTTCTGCATTCTGGATTTAAGAATATATTTTGATCTCGTCTACAAAGCAGTCTTACATTTTCATATCTTTAAAAGTGAAACAATATTTTAAAAGGAAAACATGAAATTTCTAAAATTTCTAGAAACCAAACCAATTATATTATATCCAAGCACATCCAGTTTAGAGAAGTACAAATCTAAAAATACCCACATATGTTGGGGAAATAATCATTTTTTCATGCAGTACAATCAATCCTGTGGTAAGTAGGAAGAAATAGCAGTCTGACAGATGCCTTATATGCACCCAGAACTTTTTTCTGAGCCTTTGTCTCTGGTTGTACAGTGGTTCTGCATGCAAGATACCTTTCCTGCCATCTACTGCTATATCCCCTCAAAGCCTGTACCTGATCACAGCTGCCATACAATCTTCATGTCACTGAGGAGTTTCTAGTTTCTCCTCAGCTTTTTGTTCTGCTGCTCTATCCTTCTCATCTCCCTCTTTGCTGGAACACTTCTCACCTCAGTTCCACTGGCTGTAATGAAGTGCCTCTCTTTCTGCACCAATGGCAATGGAAAGCAGCCATGCAGAGACAAATTATGAATGCACACTCACTGGCTTTCCAGACAAATTGAATTACTATTATTAAGCTGAAGCTAAAACTAAAAAGTTACTCCAAAAGAACTGCACTAAGAGATGCATATATGTCTTACCTTTGTCTTCTCTGCTGGTTTTCACATCCTTTGCTACTCTCTTTAAGGAGGTGATAAGGATACCAACATCAGCACTGTGAACTTCACATTCAACAAAAATGTCAAGATCATCCACAGAGTTCTTGGGCTTTTTGGCTTGACGGGTTTCAAAGTGATAGATTTGAGTTTCAAACATCTGCAAGAGCAAGTGTTCATATGAAGAAGCTTCCCCAAAGACTGAAAATCGAGGTAAGTCTAGATACATTTCTACAATGTCTTTAAAAGGTGACTAAAAGAGGTATTAACTAGAGTGCGTGTTAAGCAAAGAAGTCCAATAATGTCTGGTTTACGATGAGGTAAAACACAGATAAAGCTAAAGATTAAACACTATAGCATTGGGTAGCAAAAGGAGATGAGAGATGAGATACTGTTGACTGTAGAATTTCATCTGTGCAGAAATAGCAAATGAGTGGCTGGGTAACTTAAAACCCTACCAGAATGAAAGCAGATCTATTTATGTATAATAGCACCATAATCATTAAATAATTGTGAAAAATAAGTAACAAGTACAATACTTTCTTTAGAGTTATTCATTTTCCCAGATAAGAGTGAGCACCTGGTAGGGGTACTTCAAGTGCCCAGACTACACAATGCCTGTGTGGTTCACAGCTCTTATAGTCTTTGTATCTCCTGCCAAATATGGGGAGAAAATTCACTGGCTTCTTACACCCCCACAGTCTGAGTGCTTGAAATGCCAGCCACCACAACTGTTAGAAAGAAACAACTGATTGGTATCTAATCTAAACAGCCCTTGCATGAAATGGTGATTCTTCTAAAAGACTGTGCCCAGATGCTCCCTCCCTCCAGAGAACTCTCCCTCTTCGCCATGAGACCAGACAACCTCTCTGAGCAGCAGGAGCAAAACCAGGACAGTGAGAAAGGGGGAAGGCAGCATGAGGTGTAAGTCAGGCAGAGAGCAGGAGGAAGGTGAGAGGGGGGGAGATGCAGACTGGGAGACATGAAGACAGTAGGGACAGAAGAGAGGGCTCAGCAAAGGAAGGGGATATTGAGGTCAGTACCTCAAAGACTTTGGCTGCCTTAGAGAGCTCAATCTTCCTCACGTTGTAGAGGGTGAGGGTCAGGATGAGAGAAGCTCTGTCATCCTGCTTGTTGGAGTCCAGGCTGCCTCGGCTGTTCAATGATTCTATGCCACACCTCTCCTTCTCCTTGTTGGCCTCGTCTTTTGGGCTTGACATCCCCACCAAATCAGTCTTCATTGGGACATAGGGGAGTGGATTGCAATAGCCAGATGTTGAGTGGAAGCCGCCTGAGGGTGTGGGAGCAATGGCCGGGGAAATTGGTGGGACTGGAGATGCAGTGTGGCTGTGTGTGGTGAGCTCAGAGCTGCCAGAAGCAGGGACACAAGCTGGTTGCTGTGTGTTAGGCGCAGGAACATTTATGGTGGCCGTGCCAGGCACATCAAGGGAAACCGCCTGTGCAGGACGTGCACAAGAGCCCAAGATGGCCCTCCTCCCCCGGGTAACTTCAAAGTGCAGTCCTCCTGCTCTGTTTGAAGGTGTCTGCAAGCTGTTTAGCCCTGGATAGGGGTTCCTTTGTGGAGAGGCAATCAATTAGCCTGAGCTCCACTTACATCTCCCAGTCTGGACTGACCTGCACAACGCCTGAGGCTGTCCTTCATCCCCGCTCTCTCTCACCTGACTGGGACTCTCTCTCTTGTCTATATCCCCAGTGAACCAACAGGGTCTTCTGCCAAATCATAGCCTAATCTGAGTGTTGTCCCCTCTGCACAGACACAATTCTGGAAGTGCAGAGAGACCTCAGCCAGAGTCAGAATTCATTGCCTACTTCTGAGCCTTTCCTATCCACAGGATCTGAACCTGTTCTACCCTACCCCTCCAAGAGATGAGCTCCAGGCTATGTTCCTTCACTGGAATGTTTTTCTGTTGTGATTTTATCTCCAGTGAAACAGGCTCTCAAAAAGACCAGGATTGCATCTTTGTTGTGGATGGCAGGACAAGCTCCAGGGGGATTTAGCTCTACTCCTAACAGGGTAGGCACATCTTCCCTTTGCTTACTCTTGACATCAATAAAAATATTTCTGGATATGAGCACCCAAGTCACATACCCCAAGTCATATCTTCATACCCCAAGTCACAGTGTGCTAGACCCCCTGTGAAGGTCATGCTGCAGGTCAGAGCTAAGACCACCCCTCTGGCCTCCCTTTGCAGATGGAGCCATTTTTTATGTGCCCCTTAGCTTACATTGGCTCGGTCACACCCCTGTGTTAAGGTGCTCTTACCTCTTTCCTGGACAGGGAAGATAAAAAAAATTTTGTTCTCTGGGGATCATGACAACACCGTGTTTTCCCTTGGGCCAAGACAGAGCACTGGGAATATCTTGATTTCCTTATCTATTTCCCTGCTGACAGACAAACCAAGGTGAATTTTGCAGCACTGTGCAACACTCCCAGGAGGAAGTTCTCAGCATCACGAGGCATGTTGGCTCCTGCAGACCTCAGGTGCAGTGGGCTTTGCAGGGTCTGGTGGGTACCAGCCTGGGTGTGGGATATGGGGTTGTGTTTGTTGAAGGTGTTAATGGTTACCCTTAGCAGCAAGCCCTGTGGCAGGGCACGGCAGCAGGCTGGGCGGTGGGAGGTCAGCTGGGGGCTGGGAGGCAGCTGTGGGGAGAGTCACGTGGACAGCGTGTGAGCAGGAAGCTGATTGGGTGGTGAGACGTGTGGACAGGATGTGAGCAGGAAGCTGATTGGGTGGTGGGACACGTGGACAACGTGTGAGCAGGACGCTGATTGGGTGGTGAGACACATGGACAGCGCGTGAGCAGGAAGCTGATTGGGTGGTGAGACGCATGGACAGCAGCTCTGCAGCTGAGCAGCCAATGAGTGCTCTTCTTCTGTGAAGTGTTGGTTATGTCTGGTGGAGACTAAAGGTGTATAAGGGAGGTGTTTTCTACAATAAAGTGATTTCCTTCGCATGCACAAGGGGGTCTGTGTCTTTGTTCCCCATCGTTACCCCTGGGAAGGCGTGTCCCAGCCATGCCCAGCCTGGGCCCAGGGGCCATGGGGCAGACCACTTTCTGCCGTGCAGAACCCACTCCTGATGCAGAACCCTCCAGACCTGGCTGGTGTCCCAGGTGACTCCAGGAGGGCAAGGGGGCACCTCAGAGGTGGCTGAATGGCAGCTGCAACTGAATTAATAGGGTGGATAAATGGGCTTTAAGAGGAAAAAATCTCTTCCCACTCCCACATTCCCCCAGCAGTGGTGGCAAGGCTCGGCACAGGAGAAGGCCGTGTCTGATCACCACAAACAACCTGCGCTTTTTTTAATCTGGTGCCATTGGAGGTGTCTTTATCCTGTATGAGACCACCACTCATTTGAGATGGATGCAGCATTAGTATTTTTAGTTTATTTAGGTTAATTTAGATGGTTACATCTGAACACCAAAACGTCTTCTCTGACAGCTGCCAGCATGGATTGAAGCAGTAGAGGAAAGTTTAAAAAGAATGCATTCCTTCTCCTGTGCTTAATCCCTTCTTCATCAATTTCTGCATTCTTTGGGAAATAAAATGTCCCTTCTCCAAGGCTGCTGTCAGATGTAGGCATCTTAAGACACCTAGAGAAGTTCACCAGTGCCAACAAGCCCTCCCTCCATCACAATCATTGACCTGGGCCAAGGTCACTGTAAAGCAAAGGGCCTCATGTAAAGCTTCTTTGATCACCTGAAAATGAGCTGGAGATGAGGACACCAAGAAATGTGATCATAGTGGGATAGAAGAGAGGAAGGTTACTTAAAAGATCAGCTTGGGATAGGTTAGTCGGAGTAGCACTCGAAGACTTATGGAGAATGCAAATATAGAGCAAGCTGGGCTTTGCTGTGCATTTCTAAGTAATGGCACACATTAGGAGGTGTTTATATCAGCCTCATAATCTTGGCTGGATGAGTGACAGTCAACCAGAACAAGAGAGCCTTTTTCTGTGCTGGGGAACACCTCAGATGGGTGTTCCCTCCTAGCTGGGTTTTTAATTCTGGTTGACTTGTGTGGTTACCATACAAGGAGGATTTACACTGGTCAGATAATGCAAAGAGCATTTTCCTACATGGCTGGAACTTCCTTTAAGCATGGAAATAAGAAGTTACCCATTAAGGAGTACTATTTAAACTGTGATTTATTTGTAGTATTTCAAGTACTTATGTACAAGATTATTTGTTCTGCAAAAAAATCTACTTTTGATACATTTCCTCTGCTTTTAAAATGCTGAACATTTAATTTTTTCTCATCTGCCTTGCTGAGCAGCCATGCTATGCTGCTTTGGCTGGAGCTATCGCTCATTTAAACCTGCATTAAGGGACAGAGAATCAGACATGTGGCATCAATATTTTCTAACTATTCCCCTTGCACATAAAAGAAAATCATGAATCCTGGGCTCTCAATATCACTATAGAAGTACTGCTGCTGTCATTCATAGCAACAGCCAGAAGCAGAGGAGCTTGGAAAGCTGTCTGAGGATTAGTTTGAAAGACTTTAGCCTTGGGATGAAATTGTCTCTTTGTAGCATACAGTTACCTCATGGGTCCTATTATATTAAGAGAGAAAAATTGGGCTACTTTCACACTGAAAATACATGTCAAGTGAGATTGAAAGATCTAGAGAGACATTGTGATGAGAAAAAAAAAAAGGAATAAAAAGATATTGAGATAAAAAAGGTTACTTCAAAGCACCAAAATTATACCATTTTGCATATGCCTATTGAAAAGGGTTCCAGCTGGTATCCTTAGATTAATGTTATTATCCACCACATATAATGAAAAGAACTGTACTTTCTATCTTCCTAAAGGATGATGCTTACATTAAAGCAGTGTTGATTTTCAAACAATAAATACAAAATTAGTACTATGGCAGGTATGAGACTCATGGGCTTTCAAATCCCTCTCCATCTTTCAATCTTCGAACAGAAATGTGACCCCTGAGCCATGTTAGTGTCATGATGCAGAATTGTTTCAAAGTGGAAATGCTGTTCAGCTTTGCTTTGCTCCATTCCTCTCCAATGTTCCAATGCTGACTTCCCTCCTTCACCCAGGGAGCTACAAGGAGGCATTATATAATGTGGACCAGTCCAAGAGGGCATTTAGCTGATTTGAGTGAAATTTATTGGATAGATACCGAAACAGCTTCCTGAACAGCAAAACTCTTCTCTCTCCATGCTCAACCATTGAGTTAAGCTGGAATCACCCTTAGTTCCACTTGCTGACTCAGCTGAGATACACTTCAGGAAAAATAAAACTGCTTTCACCAAAAAAAGGGGATATTAAAGCTCAGATGGGCATTGGAGATACAAAAAGGTGTCGGTACTCAGGACCTGTCTTGAAAGATAACATGTTTGGGTTTGAATGCAGTTAGACTGGGACACAGCTGACCCAGGTCTTCCATGGCTTTGGTGGGAACTCTAGCCACAGACACAATGAGTTAGGAGTTGGAAGGCTCCAGCATCTTCAGCTGCATTGTAACAGGCACTTCATTTCCAAGGTGCTTGTATCCATCTGCTAGACTGTGAGACCAGAAAATTAAGAGACACTTCTCAGGGAAGGACACGCACACAAAAACAATGTAGCCTTCACACATCAGCCATCCACTGTGAGTAGCTGAGTATGCTTGTTAAGAGAAATCTCCCTTTGTGCTCTGAAAGGTCTCCCTGTATACCCTGAAAGGTGTAGAGTTTCACACTCCATGGGAACCTTGGACAACTGGGAGGCACTGAGGGGAGAGTGACCATGAAAGAAGGTGAAGTGGATCACTCTGTTCATCACTGACACCCCATCCCTGGTCCCAGACCTCACAGGTGCAGCAGAATACAGCTCTGCATGGTGAAGATCTCCTCCTGCTAACCTTCGGCACAAAACGTACACAGACTTCCCCCAGAATCCCAGGAATAAGGTAATTTTTATACATTAGTGAGAAAAAAATGGATTAGTGTCTGAAGGTCAGAAGAGTTGAGGATCACCTATAGATGTCTGCTTCTCTGCTAATCTCTAATAATTAAGATATATAAGTATTAATGCAGTACACTAGAAGATAATAAACTGAGGCTAGATCAAGACTGGCCCTTGCACATGATAGCTTCTAGACACTAGCAAATTGCAGCAAATCTTCATCTGATCTTCTGGAGGGCATTGCAAAGGATCCCAATCTCACCTGCAAAGGAAATAATCAGAGCAGTTAATTCCAGAACTAGCCCATTTCTAACACTTCTGCATGTTTTTTACCCTTTATATCCATTTTCTTGAAGAATAAGGTGAGCAGAGAAGTGCTGAACTGGACACATTTATTAGGGTCTTACTGGGGTTAGGTCTGTAGAGTCATCCCTTTGCCTTCATTAGCCAGAGGAGGCTGGCTCATAGGATCAGAGGGGCTGGTTCTCAGCAGGCTAGCCAATGTGAGGGGGAAAATGTGATCAAAGCCATGCTTCTCCTTCTCTTCCCTACTGAAAACAGCTAGAGCCACACATCAGGATCCACCTCAAGGCCATCTGGCATTTCCTAGCCTCTCCCCAAAAAAACGGTGTTTTTTCAGATTTAACAAGTTACAGTCAAGTAGAAATGCTTGTTGAAGCTTGGCTGGAATTGGGAATTAATTTTTTCATGAGAAAGGAGATGTGTGCTGCCTTATCTTGGATAGGCTCAGAGCATTAAATGCAAACAGATGGGATCTGCCTTTTGGTTCCTATTTCTGGCCCAAGTTTTGAGGAACTCAAGGTAACAAATCTGCAATTCCTTACTATTGATCGTGTCAGCTAAGTTCTTCAGCTGCTTTGCATTGTCCAAGACTTCAATCCTCTGTGTGTAGGGATTATACCGAACAGAGAAGGGACGAGGGATTGTTTGAGCAAATTTCCTGAGGGAAAAAACATAAACAAATGTACAATTGAATTTTTTTTTCATTAACTCTTTTCTTGATGTGTGCTAATTTGTTGCTTGTAGGGAAAAGAAAATCTATGGGAGGAGATAACTGAAATTCCTACTGACTGATCTGAGACCTACAGTGTTCTGCAACACACTTGAAACTGCATTTGTCCTTATTCTGTCCTTATCACCTCTGTTTTTTTCTGAACAGGACTAACTAAACTATTGGCATGGCAACACTCCTCCTGGTATAGGCCAATTATGTAGCAACTGGGATCTGCCGAGCTTGAAAACCTCATTTTCCTTTTATTAGTGCAAAATGTAGGAATTGTAATCCAAGTCTGAGCTTCTGGGAAGTTAAGGTCAAGGATCTACGCCATCCTGGTGTGACAAGGAGCAAGCAGAGACTTAATTTCTGGCATGGTCTAGCTCTTAAAATGCCTGGTAGCTTCCAGGTAATTTAAGAGCTAGACAATAGTTAATGGAGTGAAGCAGCATTCTCAATTCTGCAAAATAGTTAATTCTATGTCAGAAGCATTAAGATTTTGGCGTCTTGGGAAAATATTAATTTGCGTAACCACAGAATTGCGGAAAGAAGTGCTCTGAATGGGATGAGACCTTCAGAGCTATTGTTCCAGGCTCCTTGTAGATCCCAGCAGGATACTGGCTTATATATCTGTTTTGGATTACTGAAGTTATTGCTGAAAGAGGAAGGGAAGCACGCAGGAGTTGATTACGGAGCCCCACTACGCAGACTGTGACTCAGCAGGGTAAATCCCATACTCCCAGAACAGTGGAATATGCTGGATGCCACCCCCACAAAGCTTCTTCAATTTAAACCTTATTATTATCAGCTAAGGGCATTTTCTCAAACAGAATTCAGTACGAACAAGCCACGAGGTGTGACAGTGAAAAAATATTACATTGACTACGATGAATTTAGCAGCATTGGTCTAGTTTTTCTAAGAGGAGAGATCACGTTAGAAGATGGCTTTCCTAAATCTCATCTGAAGGTAAGATCCCGATCAGAAGATGAATGCCTTAAGCTGAGATCTTTTAGGTCAATCTCAGAATAACTTTTTCAGAAAGGTATTCTGTTACCCACAAATATACATGTCCAGATGCAAGCCACTAAAACAGGCACTGGACCAACCCCCAGAACCTCTATTTTAATTTAACCACTTTTTCAATTTGGTCACTGAAACAAATAAAAAAAGCTCCAAGATATTTTGTTGCAGCTAAGGCAGCATCTTCCTCAAGGAGCTTGCTGCTCAGAGATGTATACAGAGTAGACAGAAGCTCTGTGCACAATATTAATAGAACAGCCCAGAAGAGAAGGCCATCTTTCCCAGGTGTTTCCCCAGAGAAATGGGCACAAGGAGAAGCTGCAGACTTATGACAACTAAGGAAGCAGCAGGGGAGAGAGTTAGGAAGACCTCAGATCTGGGGAGCCTGAGGTAGCAGAATATCTTGGGATGTAGCACAATTCATCTGTGAATGGTAGAAAGATAAGGAACTGCAGGTCTGGGACAAATTCATGTGTGGCATCTGCAAGTGAAAAATATGTTGAGTGTGAACCAAGGCAAACCCCCAGTGGCTTGACTAACATCCAGAAATATGGTGGTGTGTTGGTGTTTTAACAGGAATAGAAATACTGTCAAGGTGAAAATCTAGCTGAGCCATTCCTGTTCCGAGAATCAGAACTGAACCTGGACATAACTTCAGAGGAAAAGGAATAGATACTACGAGATGGTTTTTACAAGAACTGTTAATTATAGTAATGGTGAAGTTACTTGGTTTGCATTATTTAGCCAGATTTGACCTTAAATGTTGGTATCACTGCAATTGAACAGATAATTATTTTTGTTGCTTTTTAGTTAGTCAAATGAAGTTCTTAGTTACACCAAGCACAATTTCTTGGCTTCATGCACAAGGCATATTCCTGTTACTACTCGTTTTTACCGAAGATTCTGAGGATATGTTTATTATCTTTAAGCACTACACAAATTTTTCTAAAGCCTCTCAAAACATGATTGTCAACCCAAGACCTGTGATGGCAATGAGATCTACTGTATTTGCAGCAGACAAGGATGGGTTCTTCTCTGGAATGACTGGAGTACCTTAGCTTTTCTTTTGCATCTTTAAAACTTTCAGCAACATAGTAGATAGGCTGGAACTCAGTAACAGGGTACTTCTGCACAGAAGTCTTCTCCAGGACAAGAGGTTGAATCTCAGGCTTACTTGATAAACAATACTATGAAAAAAAGGTAAGAAATTCATTTCAGTGTAAGAGTGTTTGAACGAGCTGTGAAAGAAGTAAAGAGTCACCCCATTTCAGACAGGGAGGAGTTGCTCCCGTGGTAAACAATGATGATGTCACCTACTGGGAAAGAAGGAGGTGAGAGTTCCCTGTGTACCCATATACCTACACATTTATCAGAGCTCTACAATGAAGTACTACATTTCATGCTACTTCTATGCACAAAGTATGAAGCAAAACCAAAGATCTGAAGACAATCAGAAAAGAAATTTGAATAACTATAAACATATTTGAAGTATTTTCTAGAACTTACCTGCAGCTCCCCAAATGAAGAAAGCAGGCCTGCACCATAAGCCTTGAGAGAATCTCCTTCCTTACATAGTCCAAATTCAACTGTAAACCAATAAACCTGGAAAGAAAATGAGACAGAAACTTATGATTCCTTGATAAAAAGTAATATGTGTACACCATTTATTTGAATACATTTGGAGTTTTCGTTTCTATATAAAATGTTGTTATGTGTCAAATTCAAGTGTATTAATGCAATGAATGTCCCTTCGGACTGAAATTCTTCTCCTGGGAGAAGCACAGCACTAGACTCTGTGTGCCCGAGAATCAGTCCAGTTCCATGACAAACAAAGTTGTGTTTTACTGTGCTTATTTTTGTCAGCAGGGGCAATGAAATTATAGCAATAAAGCTCTACTTTGGCTGGCCAACCCAGTGGAAGTTTGAACCTTAGTTTTGAAAAGGTTGAGTCCTGCTTCACACGGGGCACCTGATTACAGCAGGGTTGTGAACAGGCTGTTAATGCAATAGGGAAGGAAGATGGTGTGTGTGGCCTAACTCCTGGGTCTGCCCTTTTGAAGGGATACCTGCCCTGGCTGAGAAAAAACTACCCTATCTATCAGAAGTGTCAAAGCTGGTGGAATTCTTTTCCCAGGTGGCCTCCATTTGGCACTGGGGATCCTAATCTCAGTGGAATATCTCCAGTTTTATTCAAAGTTTGCAGCTCTGGGTCTCAGTAGTCTCAGAGCAGCATCCAGGTATTCTTTGTTGACTGCAGGGGATATTTCCTGCCTGGCAAAGTGGAAGAGATGCTTGAAGGTAAAACAACTACAGAAGCTGCCCCTTGAAATTTCCTGTGGGGATGTAGTAACATATAATCTTTTCTTGCCCAATATGTTTGTGCTAGAGGAAATCTAGTTTGGGCTTCTGTGTTTAATCACAACTGTCACTTTGAATAAGGGGTGCCAAGGCTATTTTCCTTTAGTGCAACTGTTTCAGGGTGGGGTTTTCCAATCATGGTCTTCACTCTGATCCCATTCAGCTCAATGGGAGTTCTATCAGTGACTTCAGTGGCAGCAGAATTAAGACAACGCAGGGCGCTTTGGAAAATTGACCCTTCATCTATTAAATTACCGTAGCAAGTTTCTCGATGAAATCATCTGGAGCTCCCAGAGATGCCAGTCCAATTTCCTGTAACAATAAACCATTATTCTTCAAGCTGTTTATTGCAAACATTCTTCCTGCCCCGTTTTATGTAATTGCTCACATTTGAAATGTTACCATTGCTTACTACCACACACAAATGTTTACAGGACATGTTCCTATCATGCAAGATCAATTTTAAACCAGAAATCTCTCCAAAAATGAACAAAGGGTCTTCTCCAAATGTCATTTACAAGGCATGATCCTTTGTGCCTGGTACAAAGCCCATTGAGGTCAAATAAAATTTTCCTCTTGCTTTGACAGGCTTTTGATCAAGTCTACAATGAACATCTGAGAGAATGATGGGGATAAAAGGAGGCAAATCAATCACACCTACACACCTTATGTATTTCTCTTTGTTTTGATGGGTCCTGATTAAAGGAGTTTTCCTGGAACCTTGAATGAGCTATTTTTTTGCTGAATGACAGGCCATGATTAGAAAGAGCTTATTCATACCTTGGGAGCTAATGGAGATTTTTCCAGGAGGCATGCAATAGTTGGATTCAAAAGACAGACACATGAGACTACATATAACCAGGTTCCTTTCTCGATTTGCTCTAGTGAGGACTGCATAGAGCAAAAATCAGAGGGCCCCCCCCACACACAGCAAAGGCATTGGAGCAGCTTATCACCATGTCAAATCCTAGTAAGTCAAGGTACAGTAGGGCTCATCTGGAAGGAAACACCCGTTCTGGGAAAGGGCAAAGCCTGAAGGCAATAATAAGAACTTATTAACTAGATCAAACTGGCTTTTGTCTTTTGAGATGTTGCATCAAGCCTGCCTTCCTTCCTTCCTTCGTTCCTTCTTTCCTTCCTGCCTTCCTTCCTGTCTTCCTCCCTCCCTCCTCTCTTTCTTTCTCTCTTTATGCCTTTCTCTCTTTGTGTATTTCCATGTTTTCTGGTAGGATGCAGCCAACATTCTACTGCTTCACCAGGGTTTGGCTTCTTTTCCAGAGACATTAACACTACCAAAAAGAAATCTCCAGCCTTCTCCCATGCTTACAGCTGAGAGTGTTCCTCACTTTACTCAGCCTCCAGTGTCACTTCAACAGAAAACAAAACAAAATCTCCACTTTCCCTAACATTTGAATATCATGGTGAGGTAATAATCCATCTGACTCATGAGCTATGTGACTTCAGTCAGAAGGATCAACATCTGCAGGAAGGTTTTAAGACGATGGCTTCACAGGGCCTGTCAAAAAGCAACTCACACAAGATCATGTTTGGAGTTAGACTTTATGATTTCACCTATGTGAACTGTGTCCAGATTTCAAGCAATAAATAAACCATGTCAGCCACTCTTACACAGTATGCCTAAAGGCAAATCTGCACCACCCTTCACAGCTCTTGGATCATACTCTGAATTACTGTGTGTTTAATTATATAAATAATACAATCACCGAGTAACTTACCTGGGAAAACTGAGCAAAACTGGGATCAGCAAAAAGAGGCACGTGTCCTAGCAGCTCGTGACAAATATCACTGCAGGAAAACATGACATCTGAATAACTGTGATTCAGGAAAAGTCCAGCAATGCTGGAAGAATGTCCTAGAGCTAGCACACAGTCAAGAGCCCAGTGCATTTGCTCCTACCAGCAGATGTCATTCACAGGAAAACATTTTGCTCTGAAATTATTCCTGTGATGGAAATGCTTGCAAACCCCAGGGTTTTCTGTGCTTTTGCGTCACATGTCCCTCAGCAGCAGGGACTGTTAAATTTTTCAAATACAGAGAAGCAATTTGGTGAGATGGAAAGGGGAAGCGGATAAGATGTCCAAAAAAGGCCAAGTCTGTGGAAGACATTTCAACCTGGTATGATGCCACTGGGGTAAACAAAAGCAGGAAGGAAAATCATGAGACTCAAAAGTAGAAAAAAAAAGAAAGGGAAAAGAGTTTGTAGAAAATAGGAAGCAAAAAAACCCAAGGAAGAATTGCAACAGTATGAAACAGAATAAGAAATCTCTTTTTAAAATGGCAAGTGGAAAAGGACAATGGACAGGGACAGAGAGAAATACTCCAAAATGAAAAAGAGATGAGTTCAATGGTCTGGGCTTCTCATATCTTACTGCCAGAAGCTTGCTTGCAACAGGTTGAGTCCTTGCTGCACTATTTGGGTGCTAATAGCTCAGCTGAATGCCCTTGTACACAGCTCTCTTGCATCCCTGCCACCACACGAGCAAGCCCTCAGTAGCAAAACTATTTCATCTTCCCCAGGAGAACTTGCAGAAGTGGATGCAGATTGTTAAACAGGCTAGAAACACTCCATAAATGTTTTCAGCAGAGAGCAGTCCCTTGGCTGCCCTCCCTTAGCTCTGCTCCCGGGAGTGCTGCAGAGTCCCACGCAGTTATTCCCAGTTGGACTGAC
The DNA here is from genome assembly GCA_013400495.1 of Nicator chloris. Classification (NCBI taxonomy): domain Eukaryota; kingdom Metazoa; phylum Chordata; class Aves; order Passeriformes; family Pycnonotidae; genus Nicator; species Nicator chloris. The sequence goes on along the minus strand of WAAE01018591.1, from coordinate 109,220 downwards.
CCTGCTGTTGCTGTGCTACAGCTTTACAGCCTTCGTGTGCCCGAGAACTTACGGCTCCGGGGTGTACATGGGCTTGGAGGCGTGGCGGATGTACTGCGTGGAGTGGAACACTCGGAACGCCAGCCCAGCCAGGAAATCCCGAGAGGAGAGCAAGCCTGCCACAGGGCGCAGCCGAAACCCAGTGCAGCCTGAGGGGACAGAAAGACAGCACCTTAAAAACAGCTGATATGTTTGATTTGTCTTTATCTGGACTCCTCACCGTGGGAAAAGTTTGTCAATGGTTTGTTTTGGGGGTGGTTTTTTTTTTGTTTTTTTGTTTTGTTTTGTTTGGTTTTGTTTTGGTTTTTGGTTTTGTTTGTTTGTTTGTTTTTTCCTAATCTCCTTATGTTAAATAGAATTTAATTGCAGGCTATTTACTGCCCAGGTATACAAGCAGCACAGTATCTGAGCATCTGTCCCCTTGTACTCCCGGAAGCATTAGAGAAGGACCTGGGACACAGGTAAGTGATGTGCCCAAACATCATAGGGAGCCTTTGATAAATCAGGGATTGGTTTTCCTTCTCTGGAAGCACCACCCCCACTGATAGCTGAGGCCTTTCCTTTAATTTGGTTCTTTTAGGTACTTCAAACTTACTCTGCAAGAAATTTGAAATATCTTCAAGCTGGGGAATATTGTCCTCCCTGTAGCCACAGTACTTCTCCAGCAGTGGGAACACGTGATTGTGTTCATAGCAAGCATGAGTTGGATACAGACTCTTCAGTTCCCTGAAGACAGTGCCCCAAGTTTTCTTTTCTTCTTCTGTGTAGGTGACACGAGGAATAGGTTGGCCACTAGAAAGACAATGAGTACCATCAGTAGCAGGCACAGAAAATGTCCTATGCCATCAACATCACGTTCTTTGTCCTTTCTCACTTGTCATTTTCAAAACTGCTTTTTATTCTGCTTCATGTTGTAGCTTTACTAGACCTGGCCAGGAGCTGCTGGTGCAGGAGGGGAGATGATTTTGGGCTGTCATGCAGGTGCAAAAGGAACCTCACTTGTGCCTAGGCACTGACTGGAAAGGAATCTACTGACCTTGGCTGAGATAATGGCCTTTAGACAGGTCCTTGCATTATTGTGCTAAAAATAAATCAGTGCTTATTTGTCTTTTAAAGGTGTTCTTCTAAAAATACTTGCTGGCTGTTGGTTTCAATTTATATTTCCTTCTAGATACGAAGGAGCTGCTTTACTTCTTTCTCTAGTGAGCATTATATTAATTGTTTTTGTAAAAACAAGAAACCATCAGCTCCATAAAACTCTGTTGCAGTGGCAAGAAATTCTGGTCTGTGCTCTGTGCTGTAACAGATGCAGACTCCAGCCAGTTTCACCTTTTATAATTGTAAGGAATAATTATGATCTAAATCCCACTCTCAGGCCTCCACATGCTTAGCTCATGTTGAAGCTAACAGGAGTTATACATCACAAGCAATGCAGTTTGGCCTCCTGTGAATAACCAATTCCTTAGCAATAATGTTAAGGTCATAAGTGAATCCAGCAGCTTTGAAAAATCAAAGAGGTTTAAGTAACTTAATAGGGTTAACAACACTGTTGGAATAATGCTGAAGCTTTCCAAGCCCCAGAGACCCATTGTTAAACTCTTGATGACACCCCACCATCTCCCACTCCCTCACTTTTTCTCGAGCCCCAAGGCAGCCCCTCTGGGGAAGCATCACTTTCTGTCTCTGTATCAGCTCTCCTTGATCTGTGGAGCTTTAAACATTATGTTGAATTATGAGGATTGCAGGGGGATTTTTGTTCCTATAGCACTCCTAAATAATCCTCAACCACCTTCCAGGACTACGGGGGAAGCTATTTAAAAACCTTTCAAATTTCAGTTAAAAAAAAATTCTAGGGATGAATGGGGCCAGAAGCAAAGGCAGGCAGAGGGAAGAGGCAAGCTAAAAACAAAGTCAGGGAAATTGAGCATTCAACAAAAGCAGTGGGTAAATCTATATCAGAGGAGGAAAAAAGCAAAAGCAAAGTAGAAGCAAACAGCACAAAGAAAGAGGAGAGAACAGATGCAAAAAAAGGGATACAGAGAAGGGTTAAACTAATGTTAGGAGGAATACAAGGCAAGCAACCACTGACCCATCTCCTTGCAGCTGTGTAGCACCCTCACAGCTTAAGAACCCTTGCTTTTTCAGTGAAGCCTGATAACTTTGGTTGTGCCTCTCCTCCTGCCCACTTCTCTGTATCTTCTGTGAGATATCTAAGAATGGACATTAGATCTGTTCACATCTGGACACAAAATCTTATCCAAATTTTCTAGCTATAAAGCGGGTTTCTGACTTTTTTCACCTGACATTTTGTGCTTTCCATCAACCGGTCCAATTTTGTCTCTCATTTTGTGATTACATTAGTAGCTCTTTGGCTCAGGGGCTATCCTTTGAGCCTGTGCAAGGTGTAGCCCACAATTTACAATATATGCTAATTTTGTCTTTGCAAACACAGTTTTTGCTAGTCCCAGCAAGAATCAGGCCCAGTAGTACTGATCTATACATGTGAGTGTCTCTGGGAACAGAATTTTTTCTCCTCCAGATCTGATCATTGAAAGCAATCAAATAAGCCTGTTCTAACTGAATGTATCATCTCTATTAATTTATTTTTCTTGGGAAATGAAAGCCTAAATTGCTGATTGCAGCTGGATTAGACATGATAAAAGTAGGGTAACAGACACTGGATTAGCATCAGACCATAAGTTATTCATTATTTTAATAGTGTATGCAGATCCTGTTTTAATGTTAATGATAGGCACTCCTCCCCCAGCCCTGGTTTAATGGGGAATACCAGATTTATTCAATGCTCAGGTCTTTGTAGTAGCAACAGTCTGCTGCTCAATTAGACAACAAAGCTGGGAAAGAGGGGTGTTGTGGGGGAGAGAAGGGAGACGATGTCCCTTCTGAACGTGTGCCTGGAGCAATTTACTTTTGTTTTGCTGCAATTTGGGGATAAATGCGTGAACAGGAAGATTTAAACACATGGCAGAGAAAAGCCAACAGCAGGAGGATGCTTGTGGAAAAGCAGGGATAGGCAGCAGGTTGAGCACCCTAGGGAAGGGCAGGAGATGAGGGCTTGCTTTCTGCCCGTGCAGTGGGTACCCACTGTCTGTAGTTGTAGGCGATATCAGCAAACTCCTTCCTCCGGGCCCGGTACACGGGATCTTTGAACCCCTGAAGACAAACAACAATGGTCAGGCCGTGCATAAGTGCAAAAGGTGATGAGCCTTCCTCCCAGTGAGCACCCTCAGGCATGGCTGGTGCAGCCAAGAAGTGCAGCAAGGTCGGTGGGAAAGCTGCCTCTGTTCTGCCAGGCCCCACTCACCCAGGGCACCGCTCCTTCCCGGGCTGCAGAGCCAGCAGAGCAGCCACCCAGCCACAGCCTCTCACCACCCCTGCCCCCCAAGTCCTTTTGTTTTCCCACTTCCACTTCTGTGAGATAGGGAAATGTTCCTTTACAGCAACAACAAGGTGCTCCTGGTAAGAGCAACCCAAAATTATCAGTACTCGGATAACCATGCCCTTCTGGTTTCCCTTGAAGCTTGTTGCTGTCCCTGGCACAGCTGGGCTGCTCTAGAGGAGCAGAATCAGAACACATTAGAAACACATCCATCAACTCAATTGGACCTTTGAGGCAGATTTTCGGCATGAGCCACACTTAAAAGTGTGGCTCATTTTAAAACTAGAGGATCAGTAGCCATTTAGCAGGCCAAAAAAACCCTATTTGTAGTACAAATTCAACCATTTGAAGGCAATTAATGACACCAAAGAATGTCTAATAGACCTTGTGGCTGGGAGCTTGACCTTTGCAGCTAATTAGCAATAAAACCAAGGATAAGAAATAAAACCTCTAAATCTTTGTCTGGGATAACCATTCTCCCCCAGTGTGCCTACTGTTTAGACTAAAAGATCCTCAGAATCAGGAGTGCCTTCATGGCCTGGAGTGCAGAAACATCCTCCTTCCAAGTTAGGATGCCCTTCTGCAGGGCAAATAGGAACAGCTCCCTGGGTGCTGCAACAGTCCATGAATGCATCTCTTAGTGGGGAATGGCACAACTGGTCTGAGGGGCCACAAAACACAACCAAGTACAGGAGGCAGCTGAAGTGGAGTGTAAATTCAAGAGTATGAATCAAAAAGAGGCAGCCAATTGCCAAAAAAAAGCACTGGCCAAGATTAACCTGTCATGGTGGTCATTGTGATTAAATTCCATGCATCACTTAACTACTAAAAACACAAGATCCTTTAATTTCTCTTTTTCTGCACTCTGTGGACTGTCACACCTATTTACCTCAGCAGCTGGCTTTCTTTTCTAAGGCACAAGTGCTCACTAATTCTAGGAACTGGAGGAGAGATGCTTCATTCCTTTTTATGTTTTTTTTTTTTTTTTTTTTTTTTTTTATTCCTTCTTTCAAATACAATCTTGGTCTATTCCTGCATGACACACAAGGGGGCCATTGGCTCAGTGTACCTCCTTTCATTCTGCCTTTCATATGACCACAGTGAACGTCACAAATCATTGCACATGGTACATAACACGTCTCGAATTAAGCAATAGGTAGTGAATGACTAATCACCCCATCTCAATTAAACTAATAGCAGCAATTTTTGGTGCACTGCATGTAATTTATTTATAATCACCCTATCTCAATTAAACTAATAGCAGCAATTTCTGGTGCACTGCATGGAACTCAGTGTGTTTTGACAAATGAACGTAAGTTGTTGTTTGCTTGGAGAGGGAATAGAGGCTGAAAATATTCTTGTATCTGAACAAAACTGAAAAACCCCCAAATCAATGTTTTTATCAGCTAAGTCAAAGAACAAAACTTCCTGATGTTACCATTTAAACCACAAACTTTTTGAACCAAGGACCTTTTCTTTTGTCATGTCTCAACATAAAAGTACCATGTCAGATTGGGCATCCACATAACAATACACTGAGCTAAATCATGTGTATGTAATCAAGGATGAAAAAAGTCTTTCTTTCTCTGGGCTGTGATATGTTGGTTCTTTTTCTTGTTAGTGGTACACGAAGTGAGCCTGAAGTCACTACATCAGAGCCTCCTGGGAAGGCTAGATGTGTCCTTGCAGTGGCCCTGTGCTCTGAAAGCCACTACAACTTTTAAGATCTCCTGGCATTTGTTCAATTATAGCAACCTTTGGTTTGATTTACTCCATAATCAGGGATTGGAATGATTATAAACCTAGAAATGTGGTAGCATTCTTGTCCTGTACCATGTGAGATTTAGTCTATAAGATCTCTACTAAAGGAGAGCAAATTTAAATGAGAGAAACGTCAGTGCCAATAACTAGAAAAAATGCTAAAAATAATTCTTACAGGATGATCAGCATCCAATTCTGCTCCATAGCTTAGGATCTGATTGGCAAACCTGTCCAGCTCCTGGATACTTCTTGGGAACCATGGCACTGCAAAACAGAAAAGAATTAAGGACTGGTATCTTTCTTTGTTACTTGATTTTGGGCCGCCTTCTGACATTTTCATCTTTTCATCATATATATAAAGAAACATAGGCAAGGGACTAAATTCTTTCAATCCTCTTCCCTGTAGTAGGAAACAAGAACAAACCAAGCAAGTTGTCTTGAATTTATGATGGTTTTACACTCTCAGAAGAATACAGAGCATCAAGAGCATCTGTCCCTTGGTGCAGAGCTGGCTTGTGATGTTTATGATTTTCTGTTTATTACTTCTGGTCTCTTGGCTTATCAAAATGCAGAAAATTTTCACAATAAACCAGAATCATCCCTTTCAAACGAATGACAAGAAACCTCACAACAAGGATAAAGGATTTTTTGACTGTCTGAGACACTCTTTCTAAGACCTACTTGGTGGCCCCACTTGAGCTAGGATTCTGAAATAAAACGATAAATGGCATCTTAAGACCTCAGACTAGCATTGTGCCACTGCAGTCATTACACAATAATGCATTAACTTTCTTGGTCAGGTTCTCTATTGCCTTGTAATTCATATTCTGTATATTCTGTATATATTCTGCATATATTCAGTACATATTCTGTATATTCTGTAATTCATATTCGGCACACTGTCTCAGGCACAGCCAGCACGTGGGGAGGGACCGTGTTGTCCACGCAGAGTGTAACACCCGTGTGTCCTTCTCGTTACAGAAGGACATAAGGTGAAGGACAAAGAAAAATCACAGCGATTTCCAGATGTGATGTGCTGAGATTAAAAAATAGTAAGTCAAGCATCTTCATGGTAATTTAATATGAGGACTGAACAGGGGCATCCTCTATCAGTAAAAAGTTTGCAATTCATCGAGAGTCTCTTGTACAAATGGGTGCTGCTTGCTCAGCCAGTGCTTGGAAAACAGCTGATCTCTCTGTGGCTCTCTGCTCAGCTGGGAGCGCTGCTGCTCGGCCATACCTCCCCATCTCGTTTTGGGGGTTGTGCCAATTGAACCTGATCCTCGGCCAGCAGCTGCTGAATGAATTCCCTGCAGTGCCTTGGTGATGGGGCTCATCCCAGCCCTGATGGACCACCTACGGGATAAGCGGATCTCCGTCTCCCGGACTATTCAGCCGTGCTTTGTGCCGATCCTCACAGCACGGAGGGCGCTTGTGGCGCTGGATTTCTGCGAGGCACCTGCACAGAGGCGCTGGAGCAGCAAGAGCAGCTTTACAGGGCTGGCTTTGGGGGCCGCTGCTCAGCCCCACGCAGAGAGAGAGCGCCCACTCCCCTGACTGCTGTCCCATCGCCAGCCTGGCTCCATGCTGGCAGCCTTCACATTTGTTGCCAGCAGGTAGCTGGCGGCTGCTGGCCAGGAAGATCCCGGGATGCCTGAGCTTCCCGGGATGCAGGGACCCTTGGCGGCGCCCAGCGGTGCCCCCGGCGGTGCCTCCCCCTCTCCTGCCCAGCAGAAGTGGGATTTGGTCCGCCGCTCTCCAGGATGCGCACTCTTCTCTTTGCACTAAAAACCCGACCAGAGCAAGTCACTAGATGGCAGCAGCAGACCCAGGAATGTCCCCGGATGGGTTTCTTTGCTGCGGGATGTACCGCTGGTTCTCTTGGTTGCTCCAGAGACTCTCGCTGCCAGAGTTTCCCGCTCCTCGAACTCCTTCATTTAAACTAGTCACAGGGAGGAGTAGAAAAGGTGTGTTTGATCCGTAGAGAGGGGTCACTACTTACACCATGTCCTGCCCATTTTCTGTCTGGCTTTATCTCCTGTCTGTGCCACTGAGCTTTGTGTGATAGTTGGGAATTGCTTCACTGTTTTGTGCTTCAGACTCCTCTCTACCAGCCTGGCGTGAGGCACATGGGTGAGTGGTTTTGTGTTAGGCACTGGGGGGAAAAAGCTACCTGGCAGCCCCACAGCAAAGGATTTTTCAGTGTTAGAGAGAAAACCACTCTTCTCAGGGATGCATCATGACCTGAAGGGTCCAGGCTGTATAGAAAAATTGGTGGGGGCTGAAGTCTGCACTGGATTTCAGCAGTGATGTCTGTAGGGCTTCGCTGGCCTGAATAAGAAAGGTCTCGCTGGGCAGGGCTTGAACCATTGCAGACTTACTTTCCATACTGACTTACTTTCATTAAATATTTTATTCTCAAAATTGTTTTTGTACTTGGTGCAGACCTCATCATAAACTCAAGGCAAACTGACTCCAGGCTGATGCAGTGTCAGTCCTGGGTGTGGAGATCTGGGTGTGGAGATGGGTGGCTTGCTTATTCCCTAAACAGGAGAAGCAACTTATCTTGGTGGCATGAAGTCCTGGTCCTGCCTACCCAAACACCAGCAGGTGTTTTTTTAGCTAAAGGAGAGCAGCTCTGAGCTTGTAGATTCGGGAGAAACTGGCAGGCTGTGAAAGGGAAATCCCAAGGAGACTTAGTGCTGCTTGCACCAGCATAAGTCGTTAAGTTGGGTCCTGGAAAGTGTTTGAGCTTTCTCAGCTCTCATAGAAACAAGAATCAAAGACTCTGAGCACAGTTCTGGGGCAAACACTGCATTAAGTCCATACAGCCCTCACATCGAGGGCCAGGGTGAAAAAACGCTACTGGTGGGTCTTCTGCCTAGATGTGATGTGCCAGGATGCTGTCCCCAGCCCTCCCAGAAACCATTCAAAAGATCAAATCAAATTACCCCCGGCTGAATCTATCCCACATTTTGTTTGCAACATCCTCCTGCAGCCCGTTCGCCAGACTCGCTGTCTGTCTGCACAGCCATTAATGAATTGCCAGGGCAAGCTCTTGCAACACTGGGCCTCTGTGAAGGTCTGAGGAGCAAACGTGGGCTGATCAGTAATAAATATTGATTTGTCTGTAAGTGAAACAGCAGCATTTATGGGATGGTGCTGGACACCCAAGTGGTGACCAAATTACCGTGGGGTCAAATGCTGAGCAGAATGCTAATAAGCCATTTATATGAGAGGCAGCAAAGCAGGGGCAGTGAGGACTTCTGCAGAATCCTCCACTTGGACCATTGTGAGGAGGGTCAAAGACAGGTCTATGCAATTTATAGCAGTTCAAGGCCCAGGTTTAGCCCTTTCTTAAACAGTCTCAAGTGCTCTGGCCAGCCTCAGGGTCTAGCAAACAAGGCCCCTACAGATCCTCAGTTCCCAGCTTGTTTCAGAAATGCAATAAATTGTCTGCATTTCCCTAATGCTGCAACAGAATAATATTTAATTACTTTGATTCATGGGCTCCAAGTGGACTGCAGTTACCCATCTTGTTTCCAAAAACAGACATTAAGATGTGCACTGTGATTTTACAACAAATCTTTCCATCTACACAGAGAGCTTTTGGCCCAGCAACTGCCAGTCCTTCTCATCTGAAGTTCTAAAGCTACATTTGGAGTTGGAGCACTTTGCTGGCCTGCTCTCACCTAAAATTACACTGTTGATCCAAATCTGATATTTGTAACTATTTGAATGTGTCACTTAAATTTTGCATTTAGTTAAGACAAGATACTAAAAGAAGCTAAAGTGACCCCCCCGCACAAAAAAAAAAAAAAAAAAAGAAAAAAGAAAAAGCCATTCCTTTACCCTTTGCCCAATAAAGCACATACACACAGTGTTTAACACTGAGCTGTACAGAAGGGACAGAATAAAGAAGTTTCCTCTGAGTGCCCACAAAGCAGTGCCCCAAGAATGGGACTGTGTGCTTCCCACAGGAAACAGAAAAATAATGTTTTTCTTTATCAAATCATAAGCAGGAGCAAAATCCTTAGCAGGGAAGAAATGAGAGCATCTTAGGGAGCAGTAAAAGAGCCAGTCCCATGGGATTCCAGACTGGGTCTGGAAGAAAACCTTCCCAGCCTTTACCTGCCCACTGAGACAAGCGTGGCAACATCCCCATAAACCATCTGTCTGAGATTTTGCTCCCTGGAGGCACAGTGTTCTTGTTCTGTGTTTTGGGAATAGATTTCACACAAGCACATAGTCTGTGGACTATGACCAGATTTGCCAGGAGGATATATTTGAAAGACAAGCTGGCCTAAAATGCACCACAAGGCCTGTTATTTGTTAATGCCATCACTGATAAAGGACAGCATGTCACCACACTTCTTACAGCTTGGGCTGTTCCCATCTCACTCTGCCCTTGTAGCTGCCTCCACCCAGGATTTGCCACCCACAGTTCATCCCCTAAGCAGGGCTTTGACCTTTCAAAATATGGTCCTTTGGGGATTTCAGTTTGACTGGACCCTTATCGCTCATGAGAGGAGTTGAAATTTAAGAAAAAATGAGAAAGGGCAAAAAGAAATATCAATCTTCCTCTCTCTCCTCGGCAATAAATTGTTCCCATTTTATACTCTTTCTGAATTGCTGAAACTTACAAACAAATGCAAGTTATCCTCTCAGACAGAAGAGGATCAAGTGCCTTTTTGAAGCACTGACAGGATAATCGAGCTCAAAAAACTCCTTTGATCAACACAGTAACATGCAGTGAAATCCTAATCCTACAGCTGACCACAAGAGTTTTGACTTCTGTGAGGTCAGAATTTCACATGCAAGACCTTCCTGGATGATATTTAGAGCTGTATCTCTGTCTGATTCTGGCATATGTTTATAGACAACTTTATTATTTAATGAAGTTTATTATTAACTCCTTCATAGTACCTAGAAAAATTAATGTTAAGCCCTGGTAGGTCCTGTAGCTTTCTTCTGGAAATAAAAAAGCCCCCAAAAGTGAACCTCTTCAATTTGACATGATCATAAATCACCTAATCAACCTTTTGTCCCTTTGTCTATGAATGGAGAAAACTGACTCCAAAGAGAATCTGCTTTCTTCTTTTTCATCTTCAAATGTAATGTCATGGGTAGGACACAAAGGAGACGGTAAAAGGATTACCAGCACAGATCTCAAGCAAGTATTAATGTCCTTTCATGTTGTTCCTAGGAAGGAAGAGGAAGATCCAGACCTAAAGTATTTAAAGTCCGAAATCCTATTAAAATCACATCTGTTATCTGAAGAGGCATTTAAGTCTGTCTCAGACTATCTGCTGGGCAGCCACCACTGCACCAGGCAGCCTCAACTCCAGCAAATCTCTGAGAATTAGGAGCATCAACAACCCACAAAATCTTTCCTTCTTTCCCTCCGAAGGCAGAACTGTGATTGACCTCCCTGGGATTTCTTACAGTAATGGAGAGTTAATTCTGTTCCCAGCAAAGTGGGTGGCAGAGCCTCCCTAGTTTCCCAGAAGACCTGGTCAGAATCACGGCAAAAATTTACCCTGACAGAAAATCTCCAAATGAAAAGGTTTACAGTACAGGAAAAATAGACAGAGAGAGAGAAATGTAGCCATAAAGATCCAAGAGGATCTCCTTTACTACTGGAAAAATAAGTAATTTCAGTATGTGACATAATCTGTGTCAGTGTTAACCTTGTGAGCGTATCCTTACCAGTGTCCTTCTTCTTTGTCCGTGAAAGCTCATGGACTGTTGCTCCGATATCATTTCTCAAGGATTTGATGATCTTGTCCAGTGCTGGAACATTCTTGCCTTCCAAGTTAATGAAGAATTCATACTCATCCTTGTTGAGACGGGAAGGTCGGGACTCAATGTGGGTCAAGTTTATTCCTTTCTCCTATGAGAAAGAGAAATTTTGGTCTCTTGGTTTTTGGGGGAAGGAATATGACTGGATAAATCCCTGTGTCAGTCAACAAATCATACTGTACCATCCAAATAACTCAAAAGCAGCCGCTGGACTTGAGGATTTTCACCACAGAGAGAGAAACAGAAAGGAAGAATGAGAAATATGTGGGATTCACCCTTGTGCAGAACACCATCACTGAAGACTAGGCACTCCTGAAGGCTTAGAGAAAGGTGGAAGCAGGATACAAGTTGTAAACAGGCTTTGTATTGTAAATGGCCACTGCAGTACTTCAAGCACATAATGAGAGCTTGTCTGTGTTGACAGGGACATTTTCCCAGGATCAACACAGGAAGAAGGCATTCCACCTGCAGAGTACCCTCTCATGGGAAACTAAATGCTGTCTTGATGAGCATCTGGATAGAAGATTGGATAAGCAGGCAGCTGGGCACCCTGTGAGATAAGCTTCTGCCAAACCTCTGCACAGTCACCTGCAAAGCCACCTGCACAGTTTCCAGGGCTGTGAGCAGCTGCTGGGCAAAGATCCAAAGGGAAACATGGATCTGCACCAAAAAAGACAGCCCAGGTTTGTTCAAATAAAAAGATGGGTGTTTTAAATCACAGAATCACGGAGTTGGTGAGGTTGAATGGGACCTCTGGAGATCAGCAAGTACAATAATCTGCTCAGGTTGCCTGAGCAGTTTGCCCAGGGCTATGTCCAAGTTTTGAGACTCCTCAGTCTCTCTGGGCAGCAGCTCACAAGCCTAATCACCCTCACAGAAAAGGATTATTTTCTTTAGTTCGGAAATTCAAGGTCTGTCTCACCAAAAATCTTTGCTGACCATCAGCAGTGTCTCCTAGCTCTGAATAAAGAGATCATTGGCAACTGGCAACTGTAGCATTGACGACTACAGCCAGTGGGAACCTGACCTCAGACATGCTGCCATGTTGATCGGTAAGCAGTAAGTGGCTAAAAATCCTATTTTTCCAACAAAAGCAAACAGAAAGTCCAGGAAAATAAAAAACAAAACAGAAAGTCTAAAAGAAAAGTCCAGGAACATCTACTCCTGTTTACTGAACTCAAATGTTTTTGGAGCACTATAATTCAAATATGAAAATACTGCTTTCTTTTATTTTTTTTCTTTGTTATTCGAGAAAAACCTTTTAAACAGGTTTCCATGGGCACTGACTTTGCCACCTGACCATCTTGTCAGGCTCATGCTGGTGTTGCAGACACAGCATGCCATGTCCAGGTCTGTCCCCTGGGAGAAATACACAAATCCCTGGAGGAAAACTGGGCCTGAAGATGACAGAATCATAGAATCATTACCCACAGAAGAGTCAGAGGGGCTGGCACATGGTGATCAGCACCCCTGGAGAAACTTTTGGTTTTCATCTTTCAAGCTAAAGACTCCAAACTACATGGGGTGAAGTGATGGCTGCACTGGTGTCAATATCAAACCCTCTGCTGCAGTGGGGTCAGGATTTCATCCACAAAGTAATATTATGAGGATCTACTTTTTGACCTACAAGGAAGAAAAAGGGAAGAATTTTTAACCGTACATCCCTCTTTCTGAGCCTCTTTAGGGTTTTCTTTGCTCCTCTCAGTGCTTGCACAGAACAGAAAGGCATCTGGCCATCAGCAGCAAAAGCCTGATTTACTCCTCCACAAAAGGCAGTTTATTCCTTGGTAGGAAACATATATGTCATTATTCTGTTTCCTGGGCATTGCACACTACGGATGAACTCAAATTGTTTGGCTAGATACCAATACAATAAGTTGAAAAGGTCAAAAGCACATTCACCAACTGCTGCTCTCCAGAGATGCTGTCCTCACAGGGCTGTCTGTGGGAGAGAATGGCCAGCACTCTCCATGGCCCCGGGGACAGTTTGTTTTAGGCCTCCAAAGCCCTGCTTCCCAAACAGACTGCACATTGTCCCATCTGTGTGGTGAGGCACTGGGATCTCCTCACACAGAGCAGGCACAGGGAGCTGCTGTGCCTTCGCTGTCTCACCATCCTCATCCTAAAAGTTTCCTTCCTTATGCCTACTCTGGATCTACACTCTTTTAGTTTGAAACTATTACCCCATGTGCCATCACGAAAGGTCTTGCTAAAAACTCTGTCTCCATCTTTCTTTCTTTTAGGACCCCTCTGAGTACTGGAGGGCCACAATAAGATTATTGTGCCCACCAGCAACTTCTCTTCTCTGGGCTGAAAGCTCCTTGAACTGCATCCCTTTGGTTTTTGATCAGGTGACTCTTCTGTACCAGCCCTCCAGCTGGGCTCAGTGAGCAGCTGCACAGACAGCAATGCCTCCAGAATGAATGGAATGATGCAGGGGCTAGGAATGAAGAGATGAGCTGCAGGGTGCATGTGAGACATGCTTAAGGAAGCAGGAGTATCAACACCTCTCAAACTATCACAACCTAAGACAGTGAGAAAAAGAGGAGGAAAAAAATAAGATGGAAGAAGGAGCCCATGGAGAGAGTTACCTCCTTTCTTACGCCTGAGAGAAGCAGAGTGCCACGGTGCTTTGCTGTTTATTTGAGGGATATCTACCACTCAGCAACGTGCAGAGCCAACCTGTTACCTCTTTGTGCCAAGACTTCAGGACTTCACAAGAGAGAAGCTGAAGGGAGAACCCTTCTGGTGACTGTTTTTAGAGCAAAAATCCAGCAGCATATGTCTAACTCCCTGAACCAGCACTCCTGGAGATATGTGTTCTCGTGTGCTGTGCCTTGCTACTAAGCCCTTGATTTCAAAATATTTACAGTGGCTTTGTTACTAGAGTTGCTTTACAAATCTCAGTTTCATTCTAGTCCAACTACTCCATCTAGTGTTTAATCTTCATAGTTTCACATTGTTCAGAACTTTCTGTATCCTTGACATTGCCAAATCTTGCTATTGCATCATGTTTCTCCCAATAGCTGATGTTTTCATTAAAGCTCCAACTTCTGGAGGCAAATATTTACCTGAGAAAGGAGAATGGGGGCATATTTTTGGTTTAGTTGTACTTTTTAAGCAGTTTTCAATATCTATCTGTTTTTTTAGTAGAGGTTGATATCTTGACAATGTATGCCTTCAGAAGTCAGCTAATAAAAGTTATTCCACTTTTATGAACTATTTTTTGTTGAGGGAACCTAGCTCCTAACCTAACACCTTTGGAAGATCTCAAGTGTCACGTTTGTGTCTGGATTCCCACCTGAACTATTAACATGGATCTCTTCTGCCCTTCCTATTTTAGAGCTGGTTGGAATCAGACGAGCCCATGGAGTGAGATCAGATGTCTCTTTGCCGAGTTCACCCCACCATGCATTGCAGCTACAAGGAACCTGGAGAGGAGGTTGGTACTTCTCTCCTTCTCTTCAGGTTTATGACTGGGGAGTCTCTCCCCTATGGACACATCCTGTCACACAACCATGGGTCTGCTGTAGTTTATCGTTTTAAAACCTTTCTTCAAACCCCCACTCCTAGGGGTGGGAAAACTCAGCTTTCATTATTTTATTATCCAAGCCAACTGTACCTCTATCACTGCCCATTAGAGAAGAAAGTCTCAAGGTGTGTTTTCAGAGCTCAAAAATCAAGCTAGAATTAGTTCTAACAGCGTTAGAAGGGGGCAGCGATACAAATACCAATTTAAAACAGGGACAGTGGTGGATGCAGGGAGGAGATTGCCCATGTCCCTCCCTGCCTTACTTCACAGTGCTGGATCTCAGCCTTGGCTCCCTCTCAGAGTCTGCGACACAGCTCCAGCCCCTTGTCCAGGTTATTCCATCCCAACCGAGCACTACCTATGCTGCAGCTGCCCCACATCAGCAGGGGAAAACCAGTCTGGTGCTGGACTACATCAGCAGTCTTGCTGAGATCACTGGGAAGAGAATTTAGTCCCACCCTCTGTTTAATGGCCTGGTCACTGGAATAGGAAGGTTGTGTGCTCATAGCTACACAGGGAAGCTTTCAGTAGGGATGGATACTTTCTGAAGATGTTATGTGTTACTACTTCCCAAGACTCATCCTTCTGTTCACTAATTACTAAATGTTCCTATATATGGTTCTAAAACTAAGTACAGCTGTGAAATCCAGCTGCAGCTTGTTTTCATGACTGTTGTCATTAATTAAGTTTGGCTTCATCAGGAGACCCCACACTGTTACCAGATGAAGAACTTTCGACAGCACTATGGTGCCACTAAGTGAGAATTTGGGTAAAAAGAAGGATTTTACTTGCACTTTCTGGAACCAAAAAAAGAGAGATGAGATGTTCTTTTAACCTTTGCCATGGTATAGTTCAGGGTTTCCTGAAGGAGGACACTTTCTGAAGCACAAGTACAAGCTCAGTGCTTAATTTTCATAGATCAGAGGACTTGGGAAGTTACAGTGAGGCTTTCAGCCATGGATTCCCAAAGCAAAGGCAAAGACAGCCATCTGATTCAGCTTTACTGTCCAAGGGCCTGTTTCTCAGCTGGAGACAGCACTTCCCCATCTTCTCCTTCACAACTGCTAGGCTCTTCCTTCCAAGCTCGTGGAGGAAAAATGTCTCAGAGCAGGTCCCTACCAGCAAAGAAGGCCAAAGGGCAGCTGGCCCTGGAGCAGCCCCTGGTGTCCCTGGTATCACTCAGCACTAATGCTCCAGCCCTGAAATTTGGTACAAGGTTTGCAGCAGAATCTGGCTACAAAACACGTGGAGCAGGACAAACCAAAAACATGTGACAGCATGTGGCATTGCATAAGCACCTGGGAAGAGGGCACTCCTCTCTTTAAACACATATTGGTTCCTTAGATCAAGAAGTCCTGCACTCGTGGCCATAGGAAGGGGAGGGATAAGACCAAGGATGTGGATTTGGAGCAGCATAATGGAATTATCATTACAGTGCATATGTATAATATGCACAACAATGATCATTTGTTCATAATGAACATACTGAAAAACAATCTTGTGGTAGAGACAAGCTTGGCCTGTTCACCTATCACTGTAGCCACTTCCAACACACCCCCTGGCCAAAGTGACTGTTTTCTTCCCCTGATTTGGAAACAACCCCAACCACCACAGAGCCAATACCTTCCCAGGGGACAAAGAGATAACAGTCACGTAGGACTTTCTGTGGAATACAGTTCCTAAACAGAAACAGAGCAGAGTTACCTCTGCTGACTCTAAAAGTGCCAAGTCTCATTTAGTACAGCCTGTTGCTCCCATCCCATCCTTCCATGAAGCAGTAACTTACCCCCATGGGACAGTAACTTACTCTAGGAGCAGGAGTACTTGGTGCAAAACAACTTTTTTTGTTGGTTTTGAGCTAGAGCCCTACCCACTGATGGCTGCACCTCGCACTGAAGTCCTGCTCTATCTAAGAAGGTCCCATCAGTGAGGAAAAGATACAAGGCTCCTCTCTGACAATGGGTTGAGCAAACTTGTAATGTATTCCAGTGTTTGCCACTTAAAACAGCTGATGATCTACTACTTGTAAATCCATCAGAAAAAGACCTTCAGAGAAGAACAGTGTATTCACAAATTCATGTGGAAAATCAGCAATTGAAAGTGAAGGCAATCCCTTTTTGTATATGGAAATTCTTATCTCTGATATTTTTAATGATTAATTTAACTACAGAAAAGGCAACCTTTGAGGGGGAACAATGTGGGTTTTTCTTCAATTTTTTTTTCTTTCAGAATGAACTTAGTTGTTTAAAAAAGCTACCTCGACTTCAATAGGCTTTTATCACTACAGAGAAACAAATATTTCTACCAAGCATAACACTTGGGTCAGCCTGAAGTGCTCAGTTCTGCTTTTGCAGTTATGATAAGAAACCTGGAAGATTTCTCTCTTTTTTCGGGCTCAACTTATATTCGGAACGTTTTTGATGTGTCCACTGAATCAAAACAGAAACACAACTTCACGATGACTGTTCTGTCTTCCTGATTTTAAGCATGATATTTTCCTCATGTGTGCTGTTCTGTTTCAGACAAAGGTATTTCTTCAAGTTTTGGCTGCCCAGCTGTCATCTTCTATGGCACAAATACACAGCACAGGGCTGCACCAAGGAGTACCTCAGTGTACAGCAGATTCCATTAAAATGAAATCAGTGTAAAGACCCTGCTGGTGGGTTTGTGTTGTCCCTACAGCCACCCTCAAGCCTGCAATGACACAGGTGACAAAGGGGCTTTTCAAGTGCAAAACAACTGGGTTTGACAAGCAAAAAGTAAATGTCTGCCACATCCCAATATACTAACAGAGCAGCTAGTGTGAAAGCAAAATGGATTCAGTTTTAGCAATCTGCTTATTGCTGAGGAGGATTGAGCTGCTATCACTTTACAGCACGTGAGACTGTGAATCTGGCCCTGTGGACACATCTCTCCACAGGACAGGTGAAGAAGGGGCTGTAGTGCCAGCAGTGGCATAGAGCCACTGCTAGTGGAAGACTAGTCCAGGAAGAATAGATTAATGCAGTCAGGCAAGGATTTGCAAACCGAGAGAAGGGACAAGAGCCAGAGATGAGAAAAGCTTAGAAGCCTGCTGAGGTCTGGTATTAAGATGGGTCTTCCTGAGTAAGCATAAGAAAAAAGTGAAAATAATCAAGTACGTTTTGGACGTAAAGCCAGCAGACAAAAAGAGCTGAGTTCATTGAGATTCCTCAGGGAAAAAAACACCTTCAAGCCACATAGGAAAAACAACAGTTGTCACTGTAGCCACATACTTTTGTGCAACTGTGACCTGAACAGAAGACTAGAGTTTGGGTCTCAGAGCAGAAAACCAAATGTGAGAGTGTGCAGTACTCTGGCAACTGCAAGAGCAACCCAGAGGGATGTTGGAGTAGGACAAACATTAATTTTTCTACAGAACACATTGAAATTCTCTTAAACTTGGCATCTCAGTTAGAGGACATAATTCTGTCCCATGAGCACTCTGTAGCCCTTGGCCTTGAGCCTCCCCCTCCCTGGAGCAGGATTCCCTACCCTCAGTCCATCCTGGCTCCCATAATGGGGGCTTACCCCTTCCATCTGGGCTGTGTTTGGACACTAATTCCTTTGCTGGGTGGTTTGCTCTGTGGGTGAGTAGAGATTCTACCTGCCCTGGTGCTTTAAGAGACAGAAGTCTTGGACCTCATGATATGCAGGGGCAGAGCCAGGCTAGAGCACACCCTTTGGGCTCTTGCTGCCCGTGGAGAACAGGCTGTGACAGGGGCTAAAGTCTGGACACTTTCACCTCAGCACAGGAGTGGGACATGGGCAGGATGTGAACCTGGGAGTGCATTGCAGGAAGGGACTCAAGAGTGGCTGAAAAATACTTCCAGAATAACTATCTTTTTTCAGTTCTTAAACCAAGGGGAGGTTTGTATGGACCTTCTCAGGTCCACACAGAAAGACGTCCTGTGTGCTGATGGCACCTCAAGATCGCTCTCCCTTCTTCAGGTATCCCCTATGACTCAATCTGGATCTTGCTTCCATTCTTCCTTCCCTGGGAGAGAGGGCAAATTTTCAAGCTTTTCATATTTACTGCTCATTCAACCCTCCTCCTCTCCCTAGACTAGTTTTACAGACTGTCTAGAAAAGAGGTAAAATCCTCAAAGCCGGTGCTGGAGGCACTGTCCCTTAATCACTCCCAAATCCAAGCTGGGAGGAGAGGGTTGAGCTGTGCTCTCTGCCTGCGTTCCCATGCATGAGTGCCCAGAGAGGTGCCAGGAGTCTGGGCAGCTCCCAGCCCCAGCAAGGAGCAGGAAGTTTACAGACATGCAACGCGTGGCCATCAGCACCAGCAGCTGCACAGGGTGTAGACCCCCTCCGTGAAGCCAACAGTTGCAGCACCACATCTGCTCCTGGAAACAGCCTGATCCTATTTGTGGCTTGTCAGTTTTCTCTTTTCCTTCTGCATGTGGCTGCATGAGGCAATGACAGCTGGAGCAGCCATCCTCACAGCTCCTCTTGTGAGGCCTCTCTGAGGCAAATCCACCACATTTCCACAAGCCAGCGACATGCTGGTGACACAAACCAGGGCCAAGGCTGAGTATCTCCCTGCCCAAGGAGCCCACCCACAGAGCGTCTGAGCTGACTCCCATAGCATCTCACAGTTAATGTTATTAGGCAGTGAAGGAGTACAAGATGAAAAAAATTCAAGTTCTTCCTGTTTGTTTCCACTCTTCACCTGCATATCACCACTTTCCCTGTCTGTGCTGTGGATGTCACTGAACACAAAGTCTGTTTCTCTGAGGCACCATAGCTATGGCCCAGATGGAAAATGGGGAAGGTCATCTCAGCTGTGCATGTGTGTAAGACCTCTGTGCAGCTCTTGGAAGGGAGCTAGAACAGCACAAAGGCAGCTCTGGTTTACACCAGGAATTTACTAACAACAGCCCTGAGGAGCTGTTCTTGTACAATTAAATCCCATCCATCCATCCATCCATCCATCCATCCATCCATCCATCCATCCATCCATCCATCCATCCATCCATCCATCCATCCATCCATCCATTTCCCCACTACAATGCCAAATGTAAAACTGACATGAGAATACCTATACCAGGTTTCTTGTCAAGCCTTGGTGCTGGAGGAGGCTGCAAGTTAGCACAGAAAGAATTGGCTTTGTTGGGATGGAAAACCAACTGAGTCCCAACCTCTCAGTTGCAATCAGGATCACTGGGAAGAACCATGACTCAGATGGTCTAGTTTAGTGCTTTTCTTGCCCCTGCTTTGGGGCAAGAAAAGTCACATCCAAGAAATGGTTACTTCTCTCTTTCCTATACTAGCTCCTCTACGAATTTTTCTTTAGAGCTGACAGTAATTTAGTTATTAGACACCAATGCATTTAATAAGAGAATATCAACAGTCTCATTAATTCACTTACAGACATGCACATCACTGACATATGGACATTTTGCAGGACTTTGCTGGTCAGTTCACAGATTTAGACTTGCTCTTCTGTTGTTGAATTTCTTTTTATGTTAATGAATCAAATATGTCCTATAACTCATAATTATTTTTCCCTTGTACCCATAACACACAACCTTTCCTTTCCTAGTAAATTCAATTTATGAATGGAAAATATGCAGGTCACAACTTTTTAGAATGTTCTAAAGAAATTGCTGTTTTCACGCACAACTATTACATTAACAAAAAGCCACAGAACCAATATAAAAGAGTATTTGCTTGGGAATACAGAGTACACAGCTGTGTGTGTTGCAACACAGCCATCCTGAATTGCAAGGATTTTGTGCTTTTCAAACAACATTCATGACATCTGGGAAATATTTCTGCAAGAATAAATAGACACACAATGTCCTGAAAGGTAAATGGCTCCTTGTTTCCCCAAAAGCTTTCCAAATCACTCAGCATAAGTTACCGAGTCCCTTTGGCAGGACTGTCATTTTTATGCTGTTTTGTAGGCACCTTCTACCCACTCTGTAGAATTACTGCAGGTGGGAGATGGTAGAATTTTTTATATCAGATTTGTTGGGGTGGACAAGAGCTAAGAGGTGCCCCCAGCAGAAATACCTTGTGCAATGTGCATTGTGAGTCACATAGCTCACATGCAGGTTATATTTGCCTTACAAGTTGTAAGGCACATTATTTGGTTATAAGTCAATCTTAGGGCACAGCCCAACTCACTCCTACCTCTTACTACAGCAGTTATGGTTAAATATTTCCCTCTTAAGTGGACAAAAATGCACTTTTCCCACCCTTGTGTCAGTCAAAGGTAGAGGTTTTAGTTTAAAAAAGCTACTTCTGCTCCAGGATTTTAAGGGATTTTAAGCCCAGAAAAGAAATGCAGGCTGATTTCCCCTGTAATAGCAATGATATAGACTCACAAACACAATCTCCAAGACCCTAAGAAAATGTGGCTGCAATACAAAATTGTAAAGACCTGAAGGAAAACATTTACCTCAAATGTGCGCAGAACTTTAGCCAATGCCCCGACTTCTTCTTTCAGAGAGAAAATCAAAGAAATCACACCGTTTTTATTGGGGGAGTCTTCAATGTAACTAGATTCCTGAAAGGAAAGAAAAAATACACAACCAAAATTACTACCATTCACCCTAGGTGTCAGTTTTGCCTTTTGCCATTTCCCTTTTGCAAAGCACCAGCAATTTAAAGGGGGTATAAAATAGCTCTAAGTGGGAATCAAGGCAACCGTTTTCGTGAGAAGCAGAGCGGCTCTGGGGCTGCTCTGATTTATGATGGTAGAGGCACAAATCCCTTCTCTCAAACTAGAGTGCTCGTGAGAGCCACGTAGCCAAAAAGGACACGCAAATAAGCCTAATACCATCCTTGCTTCACTTCACCCATCAGGGATGTCTGGAAATATTGCTACACTTGGGTTTCAGCTACAGTGCAAAGTCCTTCCCTCAGGCTTCCTTTTCATCAACACTCAGGGTTAAGCAGAGCAATGGAGATGAGCTCTGTGTAGACGTGCAGACCATGATCTGTGTTTCCCTTCAGTTCTGCTTGTACCATCCAGGTATCTGCAGGAGAGAGGTAGTATTCACAGGAAGGATATGGAAAGTGATTTTAAAACAAAATAACAACATCAATCAAAGGGAAAAAAAAAAAAAAAAGCAAAATGTTGGAGTAAACATTTCATAATGAGTAATTCCATAATGAGTAAAGGGCAAGATGTGTTTTCATTTATGTTTGTTCCCTTTCCCTTATTGATTTTCTGCTCTGCAAATTCCAAAAGGCAATTTCCAGTACTCTCAAAGGTTTATTTTCATTATCTTCATGGTTCTCATTACTAGAATGTCTTTGCATGTGTCTACATGTGTTTCTCTTCACAAAAGCCCTGTTAAGCAGGGAAGAGCTATTTCACCACTTCAGAAAGAGGAAGCTGAGCCCTGGAATGGAGGCAGATCTTAAAAACTGGGTACTTGGCATGGCAGGTAAACGCCTGCTGAGATTTCAATCACTTAATTTTTCTGATATCAGAGTAAATTCAATGCACAACCATCACAAGGAAATGGAGGCCACGTTAACATTTTACTTGCTTGGGGGTTTTTTTGGTTTTTTGTTTTTTGTTGTTTTTTTTTTAACATCTACTGGCCTTGGACAAATTGCCTGTGGCTGGTAGTTCAAAGATCACACCAGCCATCTGCAACGCGGATGAGTCCCGGTGTAACAAGTCCTGGGCTAAAGCTTGATTCAAGGTACCCATTCAAATATTCCTTATAAAGATCTGTATTTTCAAGCAGAGCTTGCCCTCATTATGGCTATTGCTCAATTGAACATATAAATCAGAGTAAAAAGAGTCTCAGTTCCCAAATATTGTCCTCAGTAAAGACAGCCTTTTAGAAGACAAATTAATAATCAAATCCAGCTGCCCTGAAGCCATAAAGTTCTTGGTGGGCCTACATTTCCTAAGGCAGAGCTATGAAGAGCTGCCCTCTTTTGTAAAGTAAATAATTGCTGATTCTTCAAGCCATCTCCAAGGCTGCCTCCAAGGTTGCTGCTAACAGACTGGCCACACATTTTTCTCTCTGGCTTTGTTTCCAGAGGCTGCAAAGGTTTTCCAAATGTCTTCCAGCTTTATGAGGGAACTCTAGTGGGAACTGTAGTAGAAGAGCTGGCTTTATGCTCCAGAAGGAAGACTGCCACCTGTTCAGTTGTGACACTTCCTGCAGTATCTGTGTCTCCTGAGTCCTCATCAGCCAGGCAGTCAGCCCAGCTCTTACACGGGGAGGACCAAGAGGAAAAGCAGCTGGAAGTGATGCGTCAGCTGGCTAATGAAACCCATTTACACCTCAAGCAACCACAAGGGAAAACGATGACAGGAGTCTGGCAAAAGTCAAAACAAATGTCTGTAGTACTGAAATTTTATAGCAGTGTGACCAAAACTGTCATCTCAAATACTGTCCATGCATGGCTTTTTCCTTCTGTTTTCACCCACCACAGCTGAAACTGGCCTTAAAAACAGAACTGGCTCCATCATTGTCTGTCCAATGGACTGAGATTTTGATTTTTACCGTCTGCAATGAAACTGCTCTAAAAGACATGCAGTTATATATTTAAAATATTCTTACCAAGTCATGCTGTGAGGACCAACTTATACAACAAATTGACTTGAATATGTGTGACAAATGAAGAATTTGTGGTTTGGATACTTGCAGGGGATATAATGCAAAGTTGAAGTCCTGCAAGGTCATTCTGATCATAATATTTGATCTCTTTGTGCAATGAGATTACACAAAAAAAGCCTTAAAAAACCTTTCCAAACTCATTGGTCACTAGCCTTGATTTGTTGAGATCAGCTGCTTTCAATCTGTCCTCCTTTTCCCACTCTTGTAAATGCATTTATACTGGTGCTTGAGAGAAAGACACATTGCAGTAGGGAGTAGGCACTAATGCTGTACATAGCATCATACTTGCCTAACTTCTGGCACATCTGCATATGTCCTCAGTTCCCTGGAAGGTCTTTTAACAAGCCATGCCTGAGCCTGTCTCAGAGGTGACATTTTTAATTGCAAAGGGGGAGAAGACTAAAATTATTTTCTTCCTGGTACCCAGTTCTTATCAGTATATATGGAGGTAGCCTGCATCAATACACACTGCAGACAATAAACCTCAACACATGCCCTGGAGGTGATAGCAACAAAAGCACAGGCACTCACATTATTGTTGAGCTTTTTGTAGTGCTTATGCATAGTTTTAACTGTTGATCCGTTTTTCCCCTCTCATTTTGGACTTTAACTTCTTGTTCCTCAACATATATGGAGGAGTTACAGCTTTGGGGTAGTTCTACTGTTCTGTTACTATTGTGATTATGATTCAGAGTCGAAGAAATAATTTTATTGTGTTGAAATATTGTCTCTGTGATATGTATACACGATTTATAGTGTGCAATAAATTCAGCTCTAATTTTCTTCCTGGAAATAAAATAAGAACCAGTTGATGAGCATGAACAACCACCCCTGGACCTATATAATCTCAAAGAAAGACTTATGTAGATGCAAGGATTGGTTTACCTGAGCACAAATCTGCATTTTTAGTTAGCCCCTTTGCACACAGATGAGTATTGCCATTCCGACACAGGTGGCAGTCTTAGGGGTCAATAACACAATCTTATCAACCTTCTAATCCATTTTTGAGACAATGGATTTAGGGCTTTACCTAAAGCCCTTCAGAGTGAAACCAACACTGTTAAACCCTGAGAAAGTTTTTCTTGCAATTTCAGGAATATAAAATTTTCACCTCTCTGTTGTAAAGTTCAAACTTACTAGCCATGCAAAATGGGGGGGAAGGGAAAAATATTTCAAATTAAAAGATTTCTAAGTTACTTGTGAAAATGGAACTAATTTCCAAGTCAGATTTCTTAAGGCATTTAAATACTGATCACTGCAGTGGTTGGAACCAAGCAATTACACAACTTGGAAAAGCAGCAAGGTGAGACCCTAGAGAAATATTGTGGGAATTCACCCTCAGTACACAAAGCAGTAGGAACAGAGGCTTCCTTGGCATCTGTGCTCTTATAAAAAATAGAAGCCCTTTTTTTGTACATCTGATGCAGCTTGTCTCTGGCTTCAGCAGCATTGCATACGACACATAAGTGCAGAATTTTGTCCTAATAATTAACCATGCTGGCCTCAGGTTACATCACTTGCCTCTGTAGTAACATCAGTGCCTGTATTCAAAAGGCATGAACTTCAGGTCTTTCCTGTATTTCCCAAAGCAAACGGTTCAAAGGCAGTCAGTAAACATTAAAAAAGAGGACAAGAACGTCCCAAATTTTAACAAAAATCTCCACCAGAAGAGCACATAACTTCATCTGTTTTCCTTTTACAAAAGAAGACAGCTTTTTTTCATCACACACATTTAAGAGAGCCAATAAGCTTCTGGTCTTTTCTGATTCTTTGTCTTTTTGCCATGTATGCAAGGATACTGTTGCAATGTTTGTTTGCATTCTCACTGCCTTTTTGTGAGCACAGTTAACAGCAGACAAGCATGGGGGCTGCCAGAATTGTTCAGGTACTGCAAAGCATCAGGACAGGCTACCTTGATTCTTCCCCTCTTGGGTTACACCGCCTCTCAGAGAGTGGAAGACAAGCGTAGGAGTGCAGGAGTGAGGCAGGACACCCCTCCACCTCTGCAGAAAGCAAGCAGAGACCCTATCACTTACCTGGAAAGAGTCACCATTCATTTTGCAGTGCTGCGAGTCCATGTTGCAGAGGCAGCAATGCCCAGACAGGGAGGCCCCTTCACTACAGCAGGTGAAGCCTTCTGACCTAGCTACAGTGGCTAGAGACTTGTGCAAAGGTATTTAAAGTGGAGCAAGCAAGGCAAAGCCATCCCCTTCCCCAGCTCCCTCCCCTAGAAACCATGCCAAGGGGGCGTTCTCCCTGCACGCCCACCCCACCCACCCCTGGCTCATGAACCAGCACTCCACACCAGCCATCCCCTGTGAGCCCCACGCCTGCGTGGAGTAGCTCTCCAGCAGCTTGTTTCTATCTGCATCCAATGTGGAGGAGCAGCATGTTCTGAATTAACAGCCTTCTTCCTCCTGATCAACATCAGCTGTTTTCATTTTTTCACACCAACACATTTTTTCATTTTTTCATTTTTTCATTTCAGCCTCCGGCCCGTTCCTTGCGCTGCATGTTCAGCCTCAGGTGAGTTTCCCATCGGGGTCACTCCCCTTGGACAGACATCAGACGTTCTCCAGGATGTGTTCTTTGGATGTCAAACATCAGCCACAGAAGCCTCTGGCAAGACACAGCAGCTGAGGGATTTGTCCTTTAGGAGGGCCTCTGGGGCTGCTTCCAAAGAAGTCAGAAAGCAGGAGACACCGCTCTACTCACCAGACACTGGAGAGAGACACGCAGTACAAGGAAAGCATGAGATAGGAATTAGCTGCATGAACCTCACACTGGGATGTGAGCCTGAGCATGGGAAAAGGAAAGAATGTAAAGGAAGGAAAGGAGCAGGAAAGAGTAGGTCAGAGCTCCAGGGCAGGAAAATGTAGAAGAACTGCAGATGATGTAAGTGTGCTTGCATATAGTGTCATGGAAAGCACCAGGGGAACAGGGTGGGACACATAAATGATTTCAGGAAAGGTTAGTACTGATATGAAAGAACCCAGATTTAGCTTAATAAGAGTCACCAAAGGGGGTAAAGGAAATTGGAAATCTGTAGCCCAATATCAGAAGGCAGGTGAAAAAATGAATCAACTAGGCAAGTATCTATCTTGCAATTTGGGAAGATGAAATCTTTCAGAGACATATTGTGCCAAGGCAGGTAATTTTTCTATATTTTCATGATGAAGACAAATTCTTTTTACAGTTATTTTGTCCTTAAGGGAAGCTCTACTACACACACCTGTGCATGTGCTAGTTGTGAACACTAGCAAAGACTCACTGTAAATAGTTCATATGTACAAAACCCAGCAGCCTTATGTGGGGAAACTGAGTGGAGCCATTTTCATGGTTCTCAGTCCAAATCCATGTTGGATTCCATGACTGTGGAGTCAGAATCCATCCCACTGAAATTACCAATTACATAACATGTATCTGAAGTAACTCAGTGCTTTGGGTGCAAATACACACCTTTTCCAGAAGAGCTGCTTCTTTGTGCATCCTGAAACTGCCTGTGGGGATAGAAAGTTATTTCTGAAGTGATCAGCAAGTCTGTGGTATGGGCTGGCAGGTCATGATAGCCAAATGTGGTGCACACTGAACACACTGGACCCTGCTCACACAGCAGTAGGGTGGGGCAAGGATAGGCAGAGCACGAGGGGAAAGTATCCCCAGTCATTGCCGGCAGTAGAAACACTACTTTTTTTAACTACATAGACAGTAAATTCGTTATGGTAGCCAGTATTTTGTGTCCTGTGTTTGTGCAGCACAAGGCACAGCCCTATCCATTATAGGGAGACTGAAGGCCACCTTGGAAAAAAGTAACAGTGGGATGAGGATGGTGACAAGGCTGGTTATAGGCCCTGGGCAGGACAAGACAGACTCCAGCAACTAGTCTTGTTTACTTTCCCCACACACCATGCCTTGCCACCTGGTGTATTTTTCAATGAGATAAACTATTATTTCCTCTGGTTTTGCCTTCCTCTTTCTTTCCTTATTTCTTCTCTTTCCACTAATCTTTTATCTGTCTTGTACTTCTTTGTGGTTTTTACATGTTTTTGGTCTTTGTTCCTTCCCTTTCTCCATCTCTTTTCTTACATATGTTCACTCTACCCAACGGTAATGGCAAGACAAAGTGAAATATCAAATACCCAAAATACTGCTCATGCCAAACCTTTGTAATTATCTGCCTCCTACCCCCTGCTTTTTGTATTTATTTTGCAAGATTATCTCTTACCCCTGTTGTTACACAATCATAACAATATCACCAGTGTATTCCCACCAGTTCACGGTGTAATCTCACAGTCTGCACTGTGAGACATTGCCTGGCAGCAAAAGGCATTGGCTGGAGGAAATAAAGCTCCTTCTTGCCAGGAGGAATTCCCAAATTCTCTTGTTTTGGAGCAAAGTGGTGTTTGGGGGTGTGTATGTGTGTGCCCAGTGATGTTACCCTAGGAGTATGCAGTTACATCAGCATCTGTTACCTTGGGCCATTTCAGAGTCCAAACTGCTGGAGCTTCCCTGTTCTCTTTGAAGTACTACTTCAGCGTACCAAGCATGGGTTCATCTCCCTGCAGTGAAACTGCCAACCAGGTTTTCCCGCTTGGGTTTCAAGTTCCCTCATGTGCCTGATTCCCCAGCCTGTGTGAGCACCTGGGCCTTAAGTCTGTTAGTCCTGTTCTGGGCTTTTGCTGCAGCACCATGCAATCCCTCTCCTTTCAACCATATGCAGATATGCACTGATGTCCCACCTCGCCTTTGCCCGAAAGCACGTGTTCTCCTTCCAAAACGCACTTTCTTTGGGTACACACACATACATGTGTACACCACATGTAGTCCTTTCTGGCCGTGCTCTCAGCAACAGCTTACAGGGCTCTTTGCACTGAAATTGGCAGGCTCCCCTGGCCAGCACGATGTGAGTTCAAGGGGCCACAGACTTTGGCTGCTTTTCAGACTGCTCTTTGCCACCCATTTGCGGGGTGGCGGCTTCCCTGGAGCCAGACTTTGTATCTGGGCGAGGATGTCCCTTCCTGTGCCAGGACACTGGGCCTATCCTTGGCCTGCAACACTCTGCGTTCCCTGCTGGTTCAGGATGTCCCAGTGCATGTGAGGGAGCACTGAGCAGTGAAAGGGGAATTTTCTAATGAAAACAAAAGCTGGTGGAAAAAAATCCCAGATGAGGATCCTGTGAGTATCTTACGTGGTTTGTGTGTGTGTGCGTGGCAGGGGGACATCCCCCTTATCAATATCATGTATGCATTTACCAGAGATCTCAGGGTGCTGTAGCTCTCTTCCTCGCACTTTTCTCTGCGACGTGCTGGCAAAGCCGCCCAGCCATATGTTCACTGCAGAGCCGGGCTCCTCGAGACCTCAAGGCTGCACCCCATCCATCCCTCCCCGGATTTCCCTGCCTCCTTCACTCCTGGGCGCGGGTGGCCGGGAGGTGGCACTGTGTCCTCACGGCAGAGATGGCTGGCGGGAGCGGGGACTCCGGCTGTCCCCGCTGCTTTCCTTCCCCGGGAATAGCGGGACATTCGCTTCCCAATCTGCGCAGGCATCACCCAAAGCCTCTCCTACCCCTCCTGCCAGGGCACCACCCCTTCGGAGGAGCCGGGAACAAACCACCCCTCACCCAAAATAGTCAGCTCTCCGAAAAGTGGCGCTGGGGGTATGCGGGAGGGCAGCCCGGTGTGATTTATCCCCCGGAGATGTGACGGGCGCACAACTCGTGGCCGCACAATGGGGCCACCCGGCAGAGCCGGCAGAGGAGGGCTGAGCTCCGCGGGCGCGGAAGGCAGGGGAGCAGCGGGCGGCACCGCCAGGCGGGACCCGCGGGAGCTGCGGAGGGGCGAGAGGGACGGGGCAGCGGGGAAAAAGCTGCTTCGGCGGCTGGTTTGGTTCTGGGTTTTTGTTTTTTGGTTTGGGTTTTGGTTTTTTTTTTTCCCCTGTGGTTTTTTTTTTGTAGTGGTTTTTTTTTTCTTTTTTCTTTTCTCCAGCCCTATATGCAAACTGTCACTTCAGGTTAGCACAAGATCTGATGTAGCTCATTAGCATGAGCTGTATCTAATATGCTTAAAACCTCTAATTATTTATTGTGCCCTAATTGGTAGCCCAAGAAATGTCTGCAAAATGATGAGTGTTCATCCCAAGACGCCTTTCGAGGAGAATTCAGCAGTGGCCCTGGTCAAACGTCATTTTTAATTCTTCATTGGGGCACAGGCTTTATTCCTCTTGTAGACGATATAACACCAAGAAAACTCGAGCTTGCTACCCCGATAACCAGCCTTCTCTATCCCGGGCAGGATGGGCAACAATTACTCAAGAATAAGGTTTCATGCTTAAATTCTTATTTCCATAAAGGGATGCTTAGGAAGAGGCATTAAACTTTACCAAGTATGCAAAAGTGCGAACATGCAGTCCATCAAAATTACTTAGCCAAAGGAATATCTTGCCTTTTCAGGAGAAAATCACTTTCCTGACTTCTGAAAGTAGCATATTTTGAAAATTATATTCACATGGAAACTGTTTCAAAATAAGTTTACCACTCTGGGGTTGACCCCTCCACATTCCATTCTAAGAGGGTTTTTTTCTTCCTTCCACGTCTGTATTATGTTTCTTTGGGCCACACCAACTATTTATTTATCTTTATTCTTTCTCTCTTTCTTCTCATTCATTATTCTCTCTCCCCCTCTTTTTTTCCCCCCTTCCTTGTGTGTGTGGCTTCTCGGTCTGATCTGTAGCTTGTTACCACCCACTGCACGCTCTCTCCTGCAGCCGAGGTGTTTCTATACAAACTTCAGCGTCCAGTTGTCATATTAATTATTACACTGAGTAATGACTGAAATAGTCAAAATAAGGGGAGACTCAAGAGAGCTTTTTCTTGCTGCTCAAAGATTCAGCAAAGAAGCCTTGCAACAAAGCACTAATTGGTCCCCAGAAATACTCTGACAAGGCATGGAAGATAGGTTTCATAAAGCCCAGCAATTGTGAAGGGGGAAAAGATCCTTGAATAGACCCCACGCTTCTTTTCTAAACTCTCTTGCTGAGCAAAAAATGGACTGCTTCTTGAATACTGGACTGATCTTGAATGCTATACCCAGCAGAGAAAAAAATGCACCATTTATTGTAAGTTTTTTTTCCAGCTATTCATGTGTTCTATGTGGAGAATAAGCTGGTTTTGTTTACCATGAAAGACCTTTTACTTTATTTTCACTCTTGGGGGGGAAGCTGGAAAGGCGAGGGGGAGGGCGAGGGGAGGGAGAGAAACACATGTGCCCAAATCCAGACGAGCTGCCTACTGTAACAAAATGGAGTGTAACAAATCCTACAGAAGTCCCAAATGTATCAATTCTTTGAAGACGTATATAGATTAACGACTTTCGTTCTGCTTTTCCAAGACAGCATTTAATCATAACATAAATGGCCTTTAAAAAAGAAAAGAAGTGAGAAGGAAAAAAAAAATAAAAAAAGCACACCAGAGTTGGTTTTTTGTTTTTGTTTTTGTTTTTAAAGGCAAGGACTTCAAAAGACTTCATGAGTGTGGCTACAATTTAGGCACACAAAAAAAGTCACTAGAAAATAATGACAGTTCAAGATTAAATAAATAAATGACCAAAATAAAAGTGCCAAATGAAAAGGGCAAGGGCTATTTATCACTATATTAGAATTAAGAATTTTAAGGCGCAGGTGCAGGACTGTGCATAAGAGTGGGTGAAGGCAGGGGATCTTGGAATATTTATTATCTAGAAATCTGGTCCCTTACTCTTCACAGTGAGCAGAGCCCCAGAGCCCTTACTCTGTGCAGTCAGCCCACAGAGGAGCTGGTGAGATTGGAATTACCTCAGAAATGAGAGTTCATTCTCCAGTGGCAGTGGGAGGAAAGAGACAAGGGAGGAAAAGGCTCTGCCCCTCTCATCCATCCTCCATACAAACACATACCGTGACCCAGGGTAGCCAAATGGGTACAAGGCCACGGAGGCACAATTACATGAGTTACACTTGGTGACCTCTGGGATTCATCAGTTTTGCCTTTTTAAGAGCCCTCTGAGACTGAAGAAGAAGGGACCCAGAAACTCCAGTCTTATTCTGCCACTTCCAGGAAAAAGGGCAGGCATGTCCCTCTGTGGTGTTTCTACACCAGTTCTGGTAGGGGCTGCTCCAGAAGAACTAGCCTGTTTAAATATGTATATAGTTTACAGGGCTGCATTTACTTTGATATTTCTGTTAGCGCTTCCCAAAGTCACAAAGCAGAGCTGGTGATGCAACAACTGCTTCCAGTGCAGTCTGTTCTGACATCAGACAAGGGATGTTGAACAAACCATCCAGGAGACCCGGAACTGAAGAAGGAGAGCTCCCCAAACAGGAAATACAAGCAAACATTTTATCCTGCTAAGATCTGGCTGTTCTGCCCAAGAGTGGATAAAATAAATTAAAACATTTCCCATGTCATGAGACAGTAGGCTGGAAACTGGTCAGTGGTCAGTGAAGAGGCCTCAAAATAAATATGACCACACAGAACTACTTCACATTTTTCATCACACGTGCATTAAAAGCTGACATGTTGAAAAAGTATAAAAATGCTAGCTAGCAGGTACACATTGAGGTTCTCCTGTGCTATGCTTCTGGTTAGTACTTTTTAAATTCACACACACAGCTAGAGTCAGAGGTCCAGTGGCAGATGAGAAGTGATTTCTACAGCTCCAGGCTGCTGTAATGGAGGTCAACAACAGCACAGGGCTTACTCTTGTAGTCATTTCCACTGAAACCTTAATGTGGACTGTGCAGGTCCCCTCCTGCATGCTTTGGAACTGGTGTGAGTGCCAGGGATTAAAGCCACCTGCCAGGAGCTTCCTAGAGCCATAATATCACCATGGCAAGGCTGTCATACCATGGCTCTGCTCTCTTCAGTGGGTTAGAAAGCACACACATCTGAGTTTACAGAGTGGAAAGGTGCAGAAAGAAGTGGCAATGAGACAGAGTAGAAGGCAGAAAATTTGCTAAAGATTTCGGAAATACATCGGTATGTGAAAGACAGGAGGGCAGGGAGAGAATGCCAAGATCAGCATTCTCCTGGCCATGCCTGCCAAGCTGCCTACACCTCTTCAGCCCCAAGGGTCAGTGTGACACCTAGTCTCAAACTCTCAGCACCTCAGTGCTGCTTTTCCTCATTTGGTCCTGAACCACAAGTGAGACTTCACTTGGGAGCAGTGATTATTTCCCTTGTATAAGCCAAGTCCATCCTGACTCCCCCATCACAGGCGAATGCCATTGCCTGCTTGTAAAGCTGGTGACCTACTTCCACTTTGCAGGGTTCCACGGGAGACACAGGGGGTCAGTGGCCTCCCCGGGCCCAGCAAGCACTGTGTAGCCTGGGAAATGGGATCTGGCAGTGAAGGGTGGGCTGACTCCACACCTGCCAGCTCTGCCCAACACACCTTTACTTTATGAGGCAAATCTTCTCCCTCCCCGTGCTGGATTGTCCACGTGGGACGTGCCCAAGAGTGGTTTGTTCTTTCTCTCCTGACAGGCTCACCCTATGGTGATCATCATTCCAGAGGGGTAATTCGAGGTGACTTCTCCCGAGAAGTCTCTACCCTGCTCTGCTCTCAGCCGCCCTCCTCCTATCACCCAGCCCGGCTCACCCGCGGTTGTCGCTGGCTAATAGAGCCATCAGGCCGTCCGCGGGGCGTGTGCGGTGCCGGGCACAGGCGGCTGCGGCCGCTGGAACCGGGCGGGGGAGACGACAGCCTCCGGCGGTGGGGCTCGGACACTCACGCAGCTCAGCCTGGCAGCGCTCGGTGAGCGAAGGGAGCGATACCAGGCGTCCTGGTGCTCTCTAGGGGCAAGGACAAGCCGACGTCCCGCACACGAAGTTTCCCCGCAAGCGCCGCGTCCCGTAACGGCAAGGGCACTTCCGCGGGCGCGCACCGCTTTGCCTGCCCGCCACGGGACGCCTCCGTGCCTACACATCCCGCAGCGCGGCTCTCCCTCCCCTCCCAATCCCCGACAGGTGCCGCTGAGGGGCCCCAGCAGGGAATGCCCCGCACACCCTGGGGCGCCGCCGGGAGTCACCCGCTGCCTCTCCCTCAGCTCGGTCCGCACCCCGTCTCGGACACCCCTCGGCGGGCAGGGCTCCCTCCCCCTTTCCCTTTCTCCCTCACGCTTTCCCGCCCCCGCACC
>WAAE01018591.1:0-75774 GCA_013400495.1 Nicator chloris | reverse complement strand
CGTGTGCGGCGGGGGGCGCGGGGGCTCGTGTGTGTGTGTGTGTGTGTGCGTGCGTGCGTGCCTGCGTGTGTCCGTGTGTCTGTCTGTGTGTCTGTGTTTGTGTCTGTGTCCCGCGCTGAAAAGGCGGCGGCGCTCCGCGTATCGCGGCCGGCAAAGCTAGAGAGCGTGGAAGGCGCAAGGTGCTGAGTGTGCGTGTGTGTGAGCGCGGGGGGTGGCGCGGGGAGAGGTGTGTGTGTGTGTGTGTGTGTGTAGGAGAAGGGGGGTGAGCCCCGTCCGCCCCTTATAAGAGACACAATCCTCAGCCACTTTTTTGCAAAAGGGGCTTTGCAAAGCAGCCTGCGCACACGCGAGCGCCACGAGCCTCCCCGCGGCCGCCGCACGGAGGGCGAGAGGGAGGGGGGCGGGCAGAGCCGCCTGCCGTCCCCGCCGCCCGCCCGGCTCCGCCGTCCGCTCCCGTCGGTCGCCGCTTTCCCTTTCCCCTGCCGTCTGTCGCCTGGCTCTTTTTTTTTTTTTTTTTAATTTTAAATTGAACTTCGCAAGTTTTTCCTTTTTCTCTTTTTGATTTTTTTTCCTTCTTTTTTTTCTTTTTTTTCTTTTTTTTTTTCTGTGGTGGGGGGACGGGGACCGGCCGTCACTCGGGCGCCCCCGCCTCGCAGGACGCCCCCTTGCCCATGGCCAGCGGCAGCCCCGCCAGGATGGCCAGCGCCGCCGGGCAGCCGCCCTTCCTGCAGCCGGCGTGCTTCTTCGCTGCGGCGGTGGTCGCCGCCGCCGCCCCTCCGGGGCCGCCCCCGGGGGCGCCGCCGCCGCAGCTCAGCCCAGCGGGCGGGCAACCCTCCCCGGGCGGCAAGCCCTCGGCGCCGCGGGCGGCCAAGCGGCAGCGCTCGGCCTCGCCGGAGCTGATGCGCTGCAAGAGGAGGCTCAACTTCAGCGGGTTCGGTTACAGCCTGCCGCAGCAGCAGCCGGCGGCCGTGGCGCGGCGCAACGAGCGGGAGCGCAACCGGGTGAAGCTGGTGAACCTGGGCTTCGCCACGCTGCGGGAGCACGTCCCCAACGGCGCTGCCAACAAGAAGATGAGCAAGGTGGAGACGCTCCGCTCCGCCGTCGAGTACATCCGCGCCCTGCAGCAGCTGCTCGACGAGCATGACGCCGTCAGCGCCGCCTTCCAGGCAGGCGTCCTCTCGCCCACCATCTCGCCCAGCTACTCCCACGACATGAACTCCATGGCGGGCTCTCCCGTCTCCTCCTACTCGTCCGACGAGGGCTCCTACGACCCACTCAGCCCCGAGGAGCAGGAGCTACTCGACTTCACAAGCTGGTTCTGAACGACGGCCGCCCTCCCGGCAGGTGGGTAGGCGCCCGCGGAGGGCCGGGGGAGGCCGGGGGGATAGCGGGGGGAACGGACGCGGGGCGGCGGGGCCGCAGCCGCCGCGGGAGGGGGCCCAGCCGGGGCTGCCCCTCGGGCGGGCGCCGCGTGTCCCGCGGTACTTAGAGCGGCACTGCGGCCCGACGCTGCACTAGTTCCGGTGCGGATCTGATCTCCTCTCCCTTTTATTGTTACAGGACAGTTTTTTTTTTCTTTTAAAAAAAGAAAAACTAAACAAAACAAACAAACAAAAAACCCACAAAAAGCAGATCACACACAGAGAGACAAAAATCCACGCAGAAAAAGAACCTGTTGCGTTTCCAGCTTCCCTGCCGTCGGAGGGCGGTGCAGGCACGTCTCTCGGCGGGCGGGCACAGCGCTGTGCGCCGCGGGGGCGATCGGGGCGGTCGGCCCCGGAGACCGGCCGGCCTTTGCACTCCATCGCACTGCCACGGACTGCGCCCCGGCGGAGCAGGTGTCCGGCGGGGGAGCCCCGGGCCGCGGGAAAGGGCGCTGCGCTCCTCGGCCGGTGGAGGAGCTCCTCTTCCTCTTCTTCCGCCTCAGCAGAAAGGCGGCCCATCTTCGCACCTGGCCGCCGCTGCGACCCTTCAGAGACTGGCGTTCATCACCTGTGGACAAAGTTAGTTTCCCGATGTCTGTGGAGATGTTGAAGTTAAGCTATGCTGTACTCAAAGAAGTCCCTGGAGCCCTGTCTATGCCCCATCTCCCCGTGCCTCTCCCTCCCCTCGATCCAAGCTTTTCCTCTCGTTTCCATCATAGAATGCTTCCAATCTTTTTTCTTTTTTTTTTTTTGTGAATTTTTTTATGATAAGAAAATCTATTTGTATCTATCGTAACCCGGTTGGGGATATATTAAGCTATTTTTGTACATAAGAGAGAAAGAGATTTATAGAGGTTTTGTACAAATGGTTTAAAATGTGTATATCTTGATACTTTTTTTAATATGTAATGCTTATTACCTCTTCATGTTTAGACTCGTAGTCAACATTACCTTACAACTGCCATTTTTATATGTGGTTTTGTAAAGGACTTGGATTTCCTCCAGATGTACTTTAGCACCAATGTGTCTTACTTTATAGAAACTTTGTTAATGTATTAATAATGTCATTAAACAATGTTCAAAGTGAACAAAGTTTATGCAGCTATTGTCCAAACGCAAAACGTTAGCCATTTGTTTTCATATGCTGCCTTTTGGGTAAAAAAAAAAAAAAAAGGAAAAAAAACAAAAACAAAAACCAGACAAGCAAACAAACAAACATCCCCCCCACCACTGCCTTTTCTTACTGTTTTATTACAAACTTACAAAGGTCCTGTATAACCCTGTTTTATACAAACTAGTTTCGTAATAAAACTTTTTTAAATTAAAATGAACAGCTGCCTACCGCATGCAATTTTTTTTCTTTCTGCCATTGACAACGATGAATGAATGTAAGGACAGAATGTTAATCGATGTTATACTGGAGCTAAGTTGCTTATGAAGTGTTTGTATCTGATGGATGTAACATATATATCTTTATATAAATATGCAAAGATCTAGCGCTATCACCATTGTTTTCTTGCCCTTCTGTATTGCAAATGTGTACGCAAATCAAAAGGCGAGGGGATGATTAATGACTGCATTGTCCTTCCTGAAAGCACTGCACATTACAGAATCCCCCCAAAGCCCAAGTCTTAAAAAAGAGGGCGCTCCATCCCGCGTTTCGGCGGTGTGACCCTGTCCTGCTCCGCGGCTCTGACCCAACGGGGCAGGAAAACACGGGGGATGGCACAGCCGCCACCACCCAAAACACGGGGCGCTGTGTTGCCTCTGCGAAGGCAGTGGCTGGGTAAATAAAACCGTCGCGGGAAAGACGGGAAGCGAGAGGAGAAGGGAGATAAAATAAAATAAATAAATAAAGTAGTAGAAATCGGTGGCAGCGTAGAGATATTGGTCTTTCCAAACTTGTTATTCTGCCCATGTAGCGTGATCTGCCTGTAAAAGTACCCAATTACCAAGACTGAAAAAGAAATTGGACTCTTCCCCCATTCCCCGCTTTTTTTTTTTTTTTTTTTTTTTTTTTTTGGCTAGCCTGCTTGTTGTCAGTTAGCAAGGACGTGACCAGAATTCGCCTTCTTTTCGCCTGGCTCCTGCATCACTTGCAAATTCAGTTTGCGTGCACCAAGCCAAGCGGAAAGCAAAGCTCAAAATGCATCTTACCAAAAAAAAAAAAAATAAAAAGACCAAGGAGAGCCAGTGTGTCGTACGGAGTTAGGAAAAAAACCTAGTCCACTCCGCTACAAATGTGCCGTCGAGGGATGCGCTATTTTTAAAAAAGAAGAGGGAAAAACTTTGGTGGAGGAGCCCGGAATTTTCCGTCTGTGTGTGTATGTGTAGATAGATAGATAGATAGATAGATAGATAGATAGATAGATAGATAGATAGATAGATAGATATGTATGTATATATATATATATATATATATATATGCACGGACACATATGCACACATGGACGTTTTTACGTGTGTATGTCAATGCATAGTCCCTCCTACATTGCTTTAAAAGTATACACACGTTGACCCCTTCGCCTCCTCCCCCCACGCCCTGAAATGATCAATACGTGATTTAATCGCTGGGGGGGGGGGGGGGGGGGGGGAGGGAAAGAGGAGGGGGAGAACGGGACTGGAGGACGGGACACGGTGGGGTCACGAAATCCCTCATTACTTTAGCACAAACACTCATTGTTTTAACCGCTCGTGAAACTAATGTTTAGTTATGAAAATAATAACCGTTATATGCCGCCATCCGCTCTCCCTTTACAGCATCTCCCTTTTTATTTACCCACTTTTGCAAGTGTACAGATAAGGTATGCAAAGAAAGTGTAGAGAGTAATTTATAGCTATGAATATAACATTAGGATAATGTTTCATTCTGTTACAAAGGCGAAATTTCTCTTCCTTGTGTAGACAGGTGTTCTTTTTTGATCACTTCTCAATGGTAAATATCCAGACTCATTAAACTAAAGGCAAAGTTACGCTGTTGTTCGCTACAATGTATAAGACAGGCTCAGAAATTCACCACCTCCTCCCTCCCTTTTCCCCTCAGCCCCCTCCAGAAAGAAAGAAAGAAAGAAAGAAAGAAAGAAAGAAAACACACGCACACAATTTTACTGAAGATAGGGAAAGGGCAAAGCAGGATTGGGGTAAATCTCATTACATCTGCTCTAATCGCTTAGCAACACAAAGCCTTTTCTTGTATTAGCTCGGAGAGCCTTTCAGCGCTGCCTGACAGACAGTATTCAGTTAGCATTAGTAAACTCCATAAATCAGAGACTTCTTTGGGCGCAGTATAAGTTTTAGAACTACTCAGGATTTGGTGGGGGTGGGGGAAGAGGAGCGGAGAGGCGATATGCGTGCAGATGAAGGTTGCTTGGCCACGGACTTATAAATTTATCTACCTGTGTGTTTATTTACCGTAATGCACGAGAAGTGTCCCGTTAACAAATGCCTCTCCCAGAGTGTGTGCCCTCCCCCAAGCCAAGACCCTCGGGCAGCGGGGTAGCACGGCGAGGCCCGCGGCGGTGGGCAGCGCTGCTCCCGCCTCCCCACACCACGGCCCGTGGGATCCGCGCCCGCGGACCCGGGCGGGAGCCGGGGGGNATGCCCAAACTTTTTTCCGCACGCGGGAGCAGCGCCGGCCACGAGGAGCCTCCGCGCCCTCCACCCCTCCCGCACAGGTAAGAATGGAGGGGGAAGCCCCCCAGGCCCTGTCGCCGGGAAGGGCTGTGGTCACCCCTTTCAGCCTCCTCTTGCCCCCAGCCCTCTTCTCACCTTCCCCTCAGAGAGAAGCGCCGACCCGCACCCAGCCCCGCTAGCACTGGCTTTTGGGGAGCCCGGGGGTTCTTTCCTTGTTCTAAAAATCTTTTCTTTCCCTTCTCTCTCTTTTTTTTTTTAAATTTTTTTTTAATTTGTTTG
Source organism: Nicator chloris (assembly GCA_013400495.1). Taxonomy (NCBI): domain Eukaryota; kingdom Metazoa; phylum Chordata; class Aves; order Passeriformes; family Pycnonotidae; genus Nicator; species Nicator chloris. The sequence continues at coordinate 70,438 of WAAE01018591.1, read as the reverse complement.
TTTGTTCCCCCTCCTTCTTCCTTTTTCTTTCCTGCCCCTCCCCGCGGCGCAGGTCCTGCCTTTTGTGTGCCGGCTCGCAGGGGCAGGCGGGGGGGCGGCGGGGGCCGGGCAGGCAGCGGGCAGCGCTGTCCCCGCGCGTGTCGTGCCTCAGCCTTTATCCCGGTGGCGGCGGCGCGGCGGGGGCCCGCCGGGCTCGGCAGCGGCGTGCGCCCGCCGTGGCTGCCGNCGCCCGCCCGCGCTCCCCGCCCCGCGGCGCTCCGCTCCGCGCTCCCGGGCCGAGCGGCGGCCGGGGCCGGCAGCACGCGAGGGGAGCGGGCACCTGCCCAAGGAAAGGCGGGCGCGGCCGGCGGGGGTGGGGGACACACGGGACGCCCTGGCTCGCCGCTCCATAATGCAGCGCATATTACTCAGTGCATTCAGGGATTAGCTCGACTTGAAGCGTGGGGCGATTCTGCATCTCCCTGCTCCTCGCCTCTTGGAAAGGGGAGAGGGGAGAAGCGCCCCCCTGGTCGCACCCCCTCCTGCCCCCCCCCGGTTCGTCCCGGCGCGCAGCAACTTCGAGCTCCCAAGCGAGCGAGCACTCAGCGTGTCAGGCCGCACAATGCGGGGCTAATTCCTGCTGCAAAAGGCAAGTGGTGAAGAATCAATCGCAGGCTTTATACAATCAAAAGGAATGATGGGCCTGGAGTTAAGAATTTTTTTTTTTTTTAGGTTCCCTGCCCCAGTCTGAATTTTTTCTTACCCCTGTCCTATTAATAATCCCATGCAAGCGATTGCAGACCGAGGTGAAGCTATCATTTGTATGCGCCTGAAGATTAATTTCCCCCATGTACCAACTCAACGGCATAGTTATCTCTTTAACAGGGAAAACAGTTTGGCTCCATTGTCGGGTTGCCAAGACCGCCTTTTGAGAAAGGGAGCCCGGCTAGCCTCTGATCAAACTCAAAGGTTAGTTAAAAGACAAAAACAGCTGAAAATCTTCATGAATAATGCTGTTTCCCCGAGCCCAGTGTAGTGCAAGCGCACATTTCAATGCCAGAGCATTTTGTTATGCTGCTCGCCTAAGTCAGAATTTCACAGAAAAGGCAGAGAAGAAAAGCTCCAACAATTAGAGGGGGCCTGTCAGAAAACATTAACGCCTTCCTCGCCCAGCCTGTCAAGCGTGCTGGAAATAAAAAACGGGCATAGCGAATTGCACCTCCACCCTCCGGAGCTGCAGGAGGGAGGGGGGGGGGGGGCGGTTAGGGACAGAGAAGTAAAGAGAGAGACAAATAGACAAGCCCAGGCAGTTAACAGTCCCCCTCGGCTTTGCAGTTCGTCCAAAAGCCGGAAAAAGAAGGGCAAAGGACCTGCAGCTGGATATTCTCACTTGGTATTCATCCTTCTGTTTCATGCTCCAGAATTATAGTTTTGCTCAGGACCATTGCATGCACACACACACACACACACGCACACACACACACACACACGCACACACACACACACACACAGACACACGCACACACACACAGAGACATGCACGCACACACACACGCACACACACACACAGACATGCATGCACACACGCTCACATGGTCCCTTTACACCTTCAACCATTTCCTGCATCAGCCCTGCCAAGGACACGAGGTACCTGGTGAAACAGCAGCCTGGCAGAGGTGTTAGCACTTTCTGCTTTCTCCTCCCTCCAGCCTAATTTCTAAGTTTCCATGTCTATAACATGGAAATGTTATGGAGATGTCCAGTGTGGCCAACTGCAGCTGGACTGAAGGACCTCATGTCAGAGAAGCTGTGCTTATGTATAGGACCAGAGCTATTATACTCTTTAGAACATTTTAGGAAAATGTGTTTCAAATGTACGGTTTTAACTAGCCAGATCAACTACTCATATGCCCAAGTCCTTTTCCCTACTGACAAGGACACTAAAATATTCAAAGCTTCCTCTGCACTGATACTGATGTCTGTAAGTGGACATCTAGACTTTTACTTTCCTGGCCAAACCACAGTTTTACCAGTCATTTAAATAACAATAGAGCTCTGGTTCATCTCTTAGTGTGAGCAAAACCTCCGAGCATCATTTCAATTCATTTTTTTCTTTTGCCCTTGTTGCCTTTGTTGTCTCCTTGCAAATACATGTATATGTTAATAACTGATAAGGAGCAGATCAGCACTGAGCAGCTTCTATATTCATCCTTCTGCTCGGCAGGAAAGAGTGGGGGAGACTACTGCTGTGCATCGTAGTATTCATATGGGGGTTGAAAAAATGAAATTCCAGCAAAATACAAAGTGACTGAAGGGAAGGAGTACCTCCAACTCTCCCATTTGAGGTGTTCCAGAATACAGCAACACAGTTCAGACAGGATGTGAAAGACATCAGACTGCCTATGGTTAGAGAGCTGTGTGATTCCTAGACATCCTGTGGGGAGGAAACTCTAACCATGGAGACAGGAACCCCAGCTCTCTATGTCATACACACCCTGGAACAGCACAGCACATCTGGGCAAAATGGTACTTGCTGCTCTCCTTCAGAGAAGGCAGGGATCCCCTGTGGCTTTGGAGCCAGATATGTCCCTTGAAGGATGTAGGCAAAAGAAAAGCCTCACAGAGCACTGGAACTTTCATTGGCTCTGACACTTCTCCCCTGGAGAAACACAAGCAACCAGTAGGAGAGGGGAGAAGTTTCAAGAGATACTTTTTCTCCCTCTATCTGACTACCTGGTACTAACTGTTGTAATTACAGAGGGGTAAGATGGGTAAAAATGCAGGCATGGGAAACTAAGGGCATTGATCATGGACTGAAGCTATCTACATTCATTGCTGGCTATGACTTTATCCTGACTCAATCCATTTTAGCCTGAGATCCACAAATGCTAAACAGAGACCATAAGTAGTTCCTCACAGATGCCTGGGGATATGCAGCATTGGGAAAACATGAGAAAACTGCCAGGAGAGAAGGGGTCTCTGACCCAGACTCTGCTTTGTGCAAGGTGCTGTGGGAAGAGCCAGTGCATACTAAGAGTCTGCCTTGTTTTTCTTGGGGACAGACAACCCACTTTTCCTTTTATGCCATTGCAAACAGGATTCGATCCAGTTTTTGGTCTTTACCTAACACCTGGAAAAGGACAGTTACATATCCCAAAACATCAGAGTAAATATCTATATGTTGTACAATATGTTCCCTGTAAGCTGCTTAGGAGTAAAATTCCTTTGAAAATATTACCTAACAAACCATGTATTTCAATCTTCTCTTAGACCCTGTAAACAGCTACAGCAGCCAATTTCAAAATTTTCTGCTGGTCACTCCTGCTTTGCACAAACATGTAGCTTTATTGCTTTCTGCTTCTATATATTCCTGATAGCACTGGAGAAGGAAAGGTAAATTTCACAAAGACCTCCAGTAACCAGCCCCAGTGGCATAATCCAGGCCTTTGCTATAGGGGAGGGGAATTGCCTTCCTAAATGGAGCCCAAACTCATTTGGTCCAATTTCACAGAAGCGGATCACAGGAAGAGCACAAGTTCCAGTTTTGGCATGGGGTCCTCCTCCCTCCCCACCAGTCACACCACTCTCTTGCTCACTCTCCCCTCCTGCTGCTGGTTACAGCTTGGAGCTGTTTTAATTTGCACTTGCTGGACTGGCAGGGCTATATTACTCTGGAACACAAAGGGGAAAGCCCCATATTAGTAAAATGTGAAATGCAGTTTTGACCAAAAAGGAAAGCCATTTTGACATGATTATACTATGAAAGTGCAGATTAAAACCCTGCCATATGGCCTAAGGTTTGTTCTTACTTTCAGGTAATAATGTGTTGCTAATTAAGTGGTGATGACATATTCAAATAAAAAAAAGAAGAAAAGAAAAAGAAAAGCCACCTGTGTGTGAAATAAAGACAGTCTGGAGAAGGGAAGACATCAATCGGTACTCATGATAGTGGAAATCAACTCTCTTTTATCATTGTGGTTTGCTCTGAATAGGAGAGAATTTGTTTGAATTGTTATTGAGTAAACAATAATTCACGTGTGCACTTGTAGAGGTGAACATAGTGCTCCTGAAAGGCAACTGACTGACAGTGCAGGAGAGCAAAGTCCTGCATCACATCCAGGACAAACACAGCCTGGGCAACAGCACAGAGAGGTTCCTCACCCTGCTTTGAGAAAGGCCTGCAAGAGGATGATGGAGGTTTCCCTCCATCAAGGGAGGGAGCAAGGAGCAAGGCAGGAAGCCAGCCCACCTCTTAAGTGGCAGTCACATTTAAGCACACTTCTAGTGTTCCTGCACTGGAGATCTTCACTTTTGCATCTCAGGAGATACAGCAGCAAATGATGGTAGAACCAGCTGACAAAAAACCCACAGTCCTGCCTACATCCACTACTGTATCTCTGTGGGATAGTAGCTTTAAGACAATAAATGGAATAATACCACACTGTTGGTTAACAAGCAAAGGGTCACTTTAACCACTAATAACCAGCCATTTGAAACTTTCAGAAGAACGGTGCTCTTTAAAGACCCAAGACTTTTACTTGCAGTTTCTTTAATTGCACGGATATATGTGTCTATATTCCTCCATGCCATACAGACTCCATTTGGAGCAGCTGATCCAAAAGTCTGAAAAACAGGCAGTGGGACACACTTTGCTTCACCTTGTTTTAACTTTCATAGCAAACCACACTTTAGGTTACTCTAATGCACATCATGTGGGCCTACCTGGTTATGAGCCCCAACTTAGCAAGGACATTTACAGTGCCTATGAAAAAAAAAGGAGGCACAACTTCCATAATTCCAGAGTATCACTTCCATCTCTTCCTGGCTGTGTTGCTGCTCAGGTGAACTCCAGAGTCTCATGTGGTTCTCATAGATTTTGCATGCTCAATGATTTGAAGTTGGAATTCAGCAGCCAGTTAAGGTTCTAGACAGATGTATGTCCATGGATGAGCCTGGCGGCACTTTATACTTTTTGCTCTTGTTTTTGCTTCCTTCTCTTCTTCCTCTTTGGCCTCCCACTTCTCATATCTGGGGATGCAGCAGCTTGAGAGTTATGCCTGAACCAGCTTCCAGGGTTAATACCCATTCGCAAACATCTTCATGTAGACATTCTCACATCTCTCCTTAGCACAGTATATTGAGAACAAGTGTGGGTTGGAAGGAGATCAGGAAACCAAGAAGAAAGAACAGATGAAGCCTTCAGAAGTATCTAATAGCAGGTACTACCTACCTGAATCCAAAATTCCCCTGGTCCTCACAAAGGTTTGGATTCTGCCCCTTAGGGACTTGCTGGTGAGGATGGTGGCCAACTTCTGCCTCTGAGGCCAGCAAACCTGTAGAAAATAATGTTGGGTAAAAATGCTGGCAACTATCTCTACATGTGCAGAAAGGAGGATGTCATGGACCTGCAGTGTCAGAGGAGGCAGTGCAAGATGCTGTGGCAGAAAGTCACAGAAGTCATGACAGGGAGAGGGGGCCCTACCAAACAGCAGTGCTGTGCACAGCACAGAGCAGGGTTCTGATGAGTGAAATGGGAGCGTATAGAAAGAGCAATGATGAGCAGATCCTCCTGACACCCAGGCAGTGTCAGCCCCAGTAGATTATTCCATAGCAGCCAGCAGCACTCCAGGGCTCCTGCAAGTCCCTCTTCTTGCATATGTCAGAAGACGTGTTTGTGAAAGTAGAGAAGCTTGTAGAGAAGGCTGGCAGGAATGTGACACAAACACAGGAGGACAATGGCTTTATCCTTAATTCAGCCACTTAGTCTCTTTCTGAAAGTTGATGTATTTTCAATGTATTTTCACCTTCTTCAAGACCCTGTGGCAATCACTGTGAAGAGATTACAAAATAAAACAGAAATAAAATAGTTTCTGGAGAAAGCAGTGAGCAAACCTCCTTCCCTCCCCCCCTGCTTCAAGACAAATGTCAGAGAACAGCTGCAGCCCCAGGGCAGGTGATGAGGACAATGACAGATCCAAGAGGGGCACTTTGCTCAGTCTGGGTTGTCCCTTGGCTTCTCTTCATGGTCAACCCTGGTCCTCTTGGCACTTCGCTTTTAGTTACCACTACTCCTCTCTCTCTGTGTGGGGAACTGCTACTGACCAATGGAGCATTTATAAATAGAACAATGTTTAATTAACACAACAGTAGGACAGACTTGTTGAAATACTTCCCAGACAGCAGGCAAGAGTCCTGACAAGGAGACCATTATGGGAATTTTAATGAATTCTTCCAGAGTGGGACAGCTTCCATACACCTACATTGCAATGACTAATTTTGTTTGTGAAAATTGTATTGGTAAATGATGCAGAGTGACAATAACGTTGGGGACCAGCAAACTAAATAAAGTCACTGGGTGACTGTGAAATACTGCCTACAGACAGAGCAGAGTGCTTACTAAATGCAGTGCAGTCATGGGTCCGAGTGCCCAAAGCCCAGCTACAAATGGAGTTTGCATAAGGCAGGCAAAGAAGCAATTAAATAACCCAAATAAGGATCTAGCTGTGCCAGATGACACCACAGCATGAAAAGAAGCAGGGGCTGAGCAACTACTTCTGTGAGACACAACCAGGAGCATGTGCCTGATTAACACCACTGTTAAATGCATGCCTGCTAGCAGCTGCTGCTGTAATTGAGGCCACTCATCGATATCCTTACCATCTCCTTTTCTAAGAAAACAGGAAATTAAAATTGTCTGCCCCAGTGTTGGGCCTGTGTAAGGTTCCCACCTATGATAGGGCAGCCTGCTTCTGACAGGGATGTGAGACGTGTGAATCAGAGGGCACTGGAAGGACAAGGTGTATGATGCCAGTGCATTGCCTTGAGCTCATGTCCTTCTAGCTCTGTAAACTTTTCTTACTCCTCTAGCAGAGATATTGTACACCATCAGTAACCCAGTGGCCATAATCTTTAAGTACTAATGAGCTCAGAATTTCAGAAAGAGTTTTTTTATCCTTAAAAATCTTAAGAAACAATGCTCCCGGGAGACAGTCTCCAATGACAAATGCGTTGTACCCAAATTATCCGGTTCAGCTCTCCACTACTGTGCTGTATGGACAGTAGCCATCAGGGGACTCTCTGCAGGCCCTGTTCTTCTGACTTCATTGTTATACATCTGGGGTTCTTTTTCCCCAAATGTCTTGATTTGAATGAATGGATTCAAGATATGCTTTATCTATCCAGGGAGTCTGGGCACCACCAGTTTTCTTCTCTGATTTTGCCATTTTCTCTTCCTTACAGGCATGTCACATTTTTTTTCTGGAGTACAATAAATTAAGTGAGCACACATTGACTACTGAAATATGTTGCAATGCGTTCCAAACAAAACAGTGTTGGAAGGTGAGCTTGGAATGGAAGTATATGCTAGAATAGTAAGAAGAGCAGTAAAATAAAGATTTTGGTGCATTACTTCAAAAATTCAGGAGCAAAATCATCTCTGAATTGTTGGGCTTGACAATGATGTACACAAAGCTGACCAAGAAAGTCAACAAAATTATTGCTGAGAACTTCAGTAGCACATAAGGATTTCACAGAACTGGAGTCAAACTTTGCAAACTGCAAACCATAAGCTTTGGTTTGCTGAGGAAAAGATATGAGGAAGGAGAGAATATATTCTTTCTACTGCTGCAGATGCTGCATTCAGATGTGCAGGCTGCAAAAACATTGATTAATTTTTATCCACATGCATCTGTTTCCTGTTGAATTCTTCCTTTTGCATAATGTGGAGTCTTGCCTGTCAGATTAACGCAATGCTTCACCCCCAGACAAAAGTGCTGGCCTCTGACAAATCCATCTAGAGCACACCTAGCTCCATCGGTGGGCATATTATAAAAGGTAATGAGCTTGACACCCCCCAGCTCCAGCTGCTGCAGCAGCGTGTAATGAGCCCTGCTCTATGGGCTCCGACACTCGCACTAAAACGCCATTGAGAACTGAGACAGCATGCCACTGAATTTAATTTACTGCTTAGCATTAGCTGGCCCCAGATGATGGAAGGTCATCTGTATGGAGGGTCAAGTGGGATAAACAGCTCCAAATCTCCCTTCTGCCCAAGGGCTCGGAGCTGGTGAGCCCCAGGGCAAGCAGGCACAGACTTGATGGGGACATGTTGGCTGAGCAGGCTCCACAGGCAGATTCCTTCGGAGCATCTGCTCTCCTAGATGAGGAATCCCTCCCACTGACCGTATCCCATCAGCATTTTCACAGAAATTTTGAGAAAATCCAATGCAATAGGTCAGGTTACTTGGAGGAGCTAGTCTGCCATTGTAGGTATTTCTTTTCTGATGGAGTAACTTTCCTACCTTCACAACAACACATGACACTGTGTTTTGCTTGTAAGGTATCACAAATTTTCAGATCATAAAGTAGCAGCATTCTGTTTCAAGAAAGTGAGGCTGGAGGGAAGAAAGGACCAATGCCAGAGGTAAAACAAAAACAAACAAACAAACAAACCCAAAAACCAAACCAAAACAAAACAAACAAAAAAAATGGAAGCACATGGTAATATTACTTCAGTAATTACTTCAGTGTCATATGGCTCAAGGATGTGAGAAGCCAAGGCAGTGATATTGTATTTAATTCCTCCCAGGGATTTTTTTCTGCCATGCCATCAGTATGTTGTGACTCTAAGCTTTGGGTGTATATAAAACTAAATCCAGGCAATGAGAAAATTTAAAAGATTAATTTGTTATGTTCAATCTAAGGGCTGGACCTGCCTCTGCTGAGAGACTAACAAATCATCCCTTGCTCTGGAAGTTCATGATCTTGGGAGAGCAGGACTGAGAAGCAGAGGTCTGGCAAGGAAGAGGGGCTATTTCCCACTGAGAAGCTGGGTAATACTCTTTAAGGATGTCCCAGACTTAAATCCAGAGGTGTGACTATGCAGTAAGAAACAGCACAGCCAGATTCAGGCCTCTGAAAAGCGTAAAGATGCTAATGGGGATGGGGGCCTGGGGCACAGTGTGCTCCAGGCAATTTCTGCATCTGCTCTTCAAAGACACAGCTATTGAATCCAATGAGACCACCTGAGGAGTAGGAAACCTTCCTGAGAGAGCAACACAGGCAGAATCAGACCCCCAGGGAGTGTAATATAGGTCTTTAAAAATTTGCCTCGCTGTGTGGTGGCAGGTTTGTGGCTGGCTTCCTTGCCTACACGCCTGCTCATGTGTCTGTACTGCGTGGTGCGTGTGCTTGCTTTGATGCAGCCCTTACGTGTTCATGTTCTTCTGCTGTTCACAGGACACCAGGGGCTTGGGACAGGCCACAGACACACACATGGGGCTGGCAGGGCCCAAAGACAGAGCTGCACAGCTACCTCCATGTGGGCAGTCTGTGTGGCACAAAGACAGGTACCGTCGCTCTGTCTGCATACTGGTACTGCACAGGCATATGTATGCCCAAAATGTTTCCCTTTCTTTAGATATTGCCATGTCTTCCAGTGCAGACAAAGAGCTGTTGTGAGGCTGTGCTCCTTTCCTGTGCAGATGACAGGTGGGAATGGAGGTTTCATATAAATATACCCTGGTCTGAAGTGGATTGGGAGCAAGATCTGGCCTAATTTTCCACCCTGAACGAACAATTTTGCTTTGCTCGAAACTTTTTCTAAAAAGAATAAGCTCAATTAAGAAAACCACAACAGCACAACTTTTAAAAAAATACCATCGTTATTGTTCATGTGGGTTTTGGGTGGGCTGTGGAAATTGATTTACGAGTCAACCACTTTTCTCTTTTCTTGCCATCTCTCGCTTGAGTGGTTTGTAGGCCTTGGCCCTTTCTTTCACTCAAGGAGAATAAGGTTGTCTATGGAAGAGGTCAGCATTTCAAATTGGTGGAGTTCAACTGCACAAATGACATAGAACTGACAAGAAAAGACAGGGGGTTTGGAGGTCATAGACTGCATAGGTCCTGGTTAGGGTTTTCGCTTTGTGATGGGACCTGGCACCAAAATGAATTAAATAACAGGCTTAAGGACTATTGAGGGAGGGCTGAATGCAAATCAAAGATAAGTAGAAGTTTTCTTTCCTAAAAGGGGAATAATTTTTTTCCTTACCTCCCCCTTTCCATATCTGCCCAGGCAAGGTCTGCATGTTAAACATGATTTAGCAGGCATTATTCTGGAGCCTTTTCATCAGGTTTCTGCAGTGATTGCCTATCTTGGCCTATGATTAATGATCTGCTGTGCAATTTGGAGGCTATAATGACTCAACAATCCACACACAAACTATATAGTCGCATTCCTTTTGCAGATTTGCCAAGCTGTTACCAAGGGGCCCACAACCAAGCAGGATTGTTAGAGAGATAGCTAAACATTTCTGCAAATGCCATTCTGCCCTTATCTTGCTGAGAAGTGCATTGGGCAGCAGGCTCATTTACAAAATTCAAAGCCTAGATTTTAGCAGTTCCTTTAAAAAAAAAATCTGGACTGAAATAATCATTAAAAAGGCTGGTAAGAAAAGATCTTGGTATATGGCCTCTCAGTGATTATACAGACAAAATACTTTCTTTGTTTCCAAATTTTGAATCTGATTAATTGATGCCTAATGCTATTAATGCAGTTTGAAAGAGAAAAAGTTAATCTTTGGAAACCCATGCCATAAATGAGATCTGAAAACCCAAGCATATTTTTAGGTGAAAGCTTTGTCTTCATTTCAGTTTCTATACAGAAATAGGCTATGGGATTTATTTATAGGCTTCAACTGGATCTGTATCCACTTAAAAACTGTCTGTAGAAAACTGCTTTACAAACTTTTTTTAAAGCATAGGCCTTGATAAGAGTGATTTTGGAAAATCCAGTTTCTGTTTATAAGGCTGTTTTAAATGAAAGTAAATGTAAAAAGGAAAAGTGGAGACAGCTACTGATGGAGTCTGTCTTTCAGACATAAGTTATCTTCTAAAAAAAAATTTTAAGATAGTATAAATACGTTCCTGTTTCCATTGTTAGTTATTACAAGAAGCCCAAATAATTCTGTCACAACTGAGGAGAGTTCTCATATTAGCTGGGTTGCAGTCACATGCAGTTAAATAATTCATCCAGTTTTAGTTTCTCTCTTTTTTGTAGTCAAGAGGAATTGCAAATTAGAGGCGCAATATAGCATGTCAATGCACCCATGTCCATCTATGTCCATGTTATTGCTATTGTTGTTGGTTTTATTATTATTAAAGTGCTAAGGAGCTTTAAATATTGTGCTAATATTGAAGCCTCACAACAACATTGACTTCCCATGAAGAACACTGTCTCCTAGTCCGGTACGTAATGCCCTGAGACCCTGACTGCAGAGAGGCTTCATGGTCCCAGATTTAAGTGCAAGTGTGATTCTCTGCATCCAGGCTTAAGCAAACAAATCACAGATCAGTTTATGTCCAGAGTGAAGACAGAGATGTCTCCAAGCCTTTGCAAAGAAGGCCTTTCCGATTCCACTGCAGGCAGCAACAAGCCACAGAGCCCAATGTGTTAGAGAACACCTGTTTAAAGAAACATCTTTACCACTATAACACAAACAGCAAAAATACAATATGCAACTTGAAGACTCAGAGCAGCTACAGTTTCCTACTCCTTTCCTACTGATAGGGGAATGGAGTAAGAAACATCCAGCTATGAACACAAGCAAGCAAAGCAGCATTTACCCACTCTTTATCCAGGCTTTCATCCTTATGCCAAGAGTCAACCCGCAGCTATGCACTGTGGATGTCCTACTGTTTTATAGGTTTTAAACAAATCTTTGCCTCAAATATGTACATAAATAAATAGAATCAGCTGTGAGCAGACTGCTGTACAGCCATGATAGTGTTGCTGTGCATATAAGTCTATTAATCTCTGAATGGCTGTGTAGCTGACACTGCCTTCAGGGCAAAGGATTGGACTAGATGAGGGTCAACAACCTTTCAGTGATGCTCTTCTAGCCTGTGGTTATCAGCTGCAAAGTAGGGGTTAGGCAGGACACACAGAGACTGTTGGCAGCAGGAAGATACTGCCTCAGAGAGGTAAAAACCTGGTGCTGCAGTGGGATCACTGGCCTGTGTGAGACAACCAATCTCCTGACTCAGGGGATGAAGAAAAGACAGCAGCAGGGAGCCCTTTCAGCATGCCATGGCCTCTGGGTCTCAGCTTGCCTGTGCCTCTATAAATCAGTGACTGTCCTCTCAGGTAGATGATATCCCCAAATCTGTTTGGGACTCCTTTGACTTCACTGAAGTCAGGAAGCAACAAAAGTATGCACTTTCCACACAATAAAAAAAAAGGTCAGATAGGGTCAGTAGGCCTATACAGAAGAAATATTTTGTCTGGGAGCCCACAGGTGATTCTCAGAAAGGTGAAAAAGTCAACAAAAAGTTAATGCTGATTTAAAAGCATCTTTGGTTGCTTTCTATGTGTGAAAGTTCCTCGGCATGTTCACATCCATATGGATAATAACTTGGATGGGAACAAGGCTAGGGTCCACACTGGCATCAGACCTCTAGCATCCTCTGTATAAGAGGGCATTAAGAGAGACCCAGAGTCTCCACTACAGCCGTGTCCTTGGCTTTTCTACTGGAATCAGTTGTTAGAGATGCGGGATGTGCTTCCTATGAGGCAGCCGGCTACCTGCTGGGCAGTGCGATGAGCTCAACCTTATTTCACACCTCTCACCCTCTCTGTTTCTTTAGTTACCTTAGTTTGAAGGTAACTGTTGCCTAAAGATGAACTGGATGAAGATTTCCAGAGATCTTGGATGGCTGAAGATCATGGTGTCTGGGTATGCAAGACACAATTTATATTCCAGGAATTACTTGTATACAGACACAGGAGAAATAAGAATCACTCCATCTTTGCTCATGGCATCTTTTTGTGGTCCAGGTGCTTCAGGAGGAAAGACTGTGGTCTTCAGTGGTGACTCAGTATACCTGAAAGGCCAGAGTTCAAGTGCTGGGATTCAAGTCTTAAGAAAGTTAGAGACTTCTATAGGTGTCTGCAAGGTGCAAACTAATGTGTTTTGGAATCTGAGAATGACTTAAGTCATACTTCTCCTTTGATGAAAGTAAATTTTGTATCCTCAAGAATGTGGACAAGTGTGTAATTTTACACATGGCAGTGAGACAAGAAAGCTGAATTTAATCAGAAGCTGAAAAATCTGCCCCAGAATCACCCAGAATCACTTCAAGCACTGGCATATATATCAATGAGTAGTTGCCAAACTAACACACAGTGACTATCTCAGCTAGTAGATAATTTATTCAAAATGGGTGTAGCAGACAATTGTACTGGCCATTGGCAAACAGTGTCTGACAATTGCAAACACCATTTTTATGGGTTGTTTTTAAAGTGAAAATTGTATAATTTGAGATGGGCAAGCAGGGATGACCACAGCTATTCCTAGGTAAGCCTGTCCACAGAAGAGCAGCTTGCCCAGAGTTGTTGTATCCTTCTCTTCACTTGGGAACCATCATTTTTGCCCAGCTTATAGAGTCACATTTAGGATGCATGTCAGCCAGTTGCAAAGGCAGGAGCTAGAAGTTAACCCTTTTAAATAAATAGAAAGTATTGAGTGATCAGTCCCTCTATAGAGAATCCCTTTCTCCATGCCTTTTTTAAAGTTATTTGAGCACCTTTATGTGCTAAAGATAGGTTAAATGGGGTCATAGGGCTAAAATAGCTAAGAACTTTGGAGAGACTTGGAAAAGGAATATGAATGCCTCTTTCCTATACTGCCTCTAGTCATGCAGTAGGGCAACAGTGAATGCAGAAATAAAAATCTTGGCCTTCTGAAATATTCTGCTATATAGTTGATAACTAAATGCAAGGCAGAAATCTCTATTATGTCTTGTGTACTCCATTTGTTTTAGTAGGAACTATGGGACAGACTTTCCACAGACTAAGCTGGTAGGTTTTGATGTTTTGCTCTGAGACAAGCAGTGTAATCCAGAGATTAATAAAATAAATATCAAGGGCAAATCACAGTGGTTTTCTAAGCTAAGGACAGTTGTGCTATAGGGGCTGGACCAGAAATCTGAGCTTCAGATTACCTAGATAAGGGATCAGAAACACCTAAAGGGTTAACACTTGCTCTTTCAGATGTGAACTTCATTAATTTAATCTAAACCATCTTGAGAGATAATAATAACACATATTTCCAATTACAACAATTATTTAAGCAGCCCTAATCTTGCACTTCATGAAACCATTTACATTCACTGCAATGTGAATGTCTTCCCCTCTTCAGGGAAATATGTTAACAGGGGAAATATGTTAACAGAGGAAATGTAGCATCTAACTGCAAAAATTCCATGAAACAGAAACAAAACGAAGTTTTGAAGGTAAAGCTGAGAGCAGGAGCTAGTCCATGGCAGATGGGAATGCAGAAGCACCAGGGCAGATAAATAGGTATACTATATTTCACTTCTCTGTGGAGACACTGGCACATACATCTGGGAAAAGATGTATTATCAGAAAACTCACATGTAATTTTGAGGTATGCATTCTCATTGACTGAGTAGCTTCCATAGTTATGGGTCATAAAGGAGAACTACCATGTTGTTATATGCTCTAATCTTTCTAAAAGCCTGACACAGCTCATCAGAGTCACAACCCAAAATCATATACAGAATGAGTCGCATCTATGCAATATCTTCAGATTCTTGCTCAGAACAAGAAAGGCAACTTTGACCTTGGCCATCTACTGGGGAGAGAGAGCAGCAAATGGCAGCACAGCATTTCCTTGTCAGTCAGTCCCATTTCCCTCCTGGGGCTTTGCTTCAGCTCTGATGGCCTCCATGGTGCTCCCACCACAGGCAGCTGCCTCAGGCTGGCCTCCTGCACGGCTCTGGGAAGCTCAGCTCTTGGGCCCGCTACGGCCGCATGGAGGGTACAGCTAAGAAAACGTCCCAGGGCCGGGATGTCACATTAATGTACTGAAGCTTAAAGGACATGTCGGGAAACACAATGGGAATTTGCAGATGGGAAAAGTTCAGATTATTACTCCAGACATGGTGCTGACACTGCACCAGGGTGTTCTCCTCCACAGCACTAGGAATGCACCCACTGCTATCACCGATATGTGGGTGGGCAACTCAGGGGTGTTCCTGCTCCATTGAAATTCATGATGAGTTGGGTGCCACATTGCTTCTGCTATCTTTGTAAATCTTGGCCTTACTTACATTCTCTGGTTATCTGATGAGGTTTTCCCAACAGTGGCAATGACTTTAGTGCTTTTTAGCAGTAACAATCTGCAAGTAATGTGATAGAAGCAAAGACTCCAATTTTTGCTGGAACTCTTTGTATGACATCACACAAGGACTATTTCTATCAAGTGAGACTTGCTGTAAAAAGCTTTTCTCTCACATCATTACACTTGATCACCAAAATACATATGTAGCTTTTTGGAGATGCAGCAGCTTGGTTTCCCCTTTGAACTTGACTGAGCCGCTGACTGTAGCTGACAAAATGACTGCAGAAATGCAAGCATAGGAATATGTGATTCCTGAAATAAATCCACAGGTGTGTGCATCCACCACATGGGGTTACCTCAACTGTTTGGTGATGTGACTTGCTGGTGCCATGTCTGTGCTGTACAGGTATATTAGCGACTCCCTTCCCACCCTACATCCCCCTTGGTAATTGGTCATTTGCTGGTGGACAGCACAAGAAGTATGGTGGTTCTTGTAAGGGCTCTGGCACACACAAAGAAATAAAAATCTCTCTTAAAATAATGAAGCAATCTTTTGTGCAAAAAAAACATTCCAAGTGTAGCAAAACCTCATCCATCTAATAAATGACCCCCACCCACCTGCCAGTGGAAAGGCTCAGCAGTGCAGGGGACAGGGGCTGGGAGAAGGTGATGGGGAGGGATCTTTTTTTTTTTTCAAATTGCAATAGTTTGGGTTTCTGATCTAAGGTAAATGACAAGAAATCGAAAAACACCCCCAACACACGTATTTCAACTAAAGCAAGTGCTTGGGATTATTTTTCCCCCTCTGTGTCTGTTTGAAGGTATTCTCTGAAGTTGACAAGCACGTGTTTTGGAGACCATTGAAAAGTTTCTGCCATAAATAGAGGAGGCAGCTTGGCTTAAGTGTTGCTAGGGAATACCTGGCAACAGGCAACAATGGTCCTTTTAGAGAGCTCAGGGCAAATAGTGACCGTGGTAATGGGGTGGGCTTACGGGAGGCTCCTTGCCCAAAGCCCCTCCACTCACACTGCGCCTCCAGCCCTGGGCTGTGTTCCGGAAATTCCCTGCACAAAGCCCGCCATTCAATGGGAGGTGGGCCCGTGCGTGTGCTTTTCTGGCAGGGAGGGGGGGCTGCAGAGGGAGGGGGCCTGCTTGCCAAAAAAAAAAAAAAACAAAACTTTTTTTTTTTTTTTGCAAAGGCTAATAGAAGCACAGAAAGTGCTAAGTTTGTAAAAGAAGCTGAAAAGGTTCAGAAAGGAGCATAATGGGGCCAGGGAATGCCCCATGAATTTTGAACAGAGAGCAGAAAAGAGACCCTAAAAAGCAATTAGTGATGCTGCTTGTCGCTGAAGAGGGAGCTTGAAGGAGGTGGGAAGGCGCAAAAGGAAGAGGGCAACTCCAATCACTTAGTAAAGTACGAGGGAAAGGGGGGGCAGGCACGGCGAGGGAGAGAGACTGGCGCCATCGGCAATTTTTATAGTAAAAGTAGATGGAGGCACACGGCAAGGGCAGCGTCCAAGGAGTGTCTAGAACCGACGGCACATGCCAAGATGCCTTTTGGCTTTGTCTCCTCAGCCCATTTCTGCAGAACTAGGGATCAGCAGGACCGGGCTGCTGTCTCTTTGCAAGCCTGATGTGTTACAGGCTCAGCCCCAAATCCTCATCCATCCCTGCGAGGAGGATTCCTCAGCCAAGGGTCTCTGCCTGACAGATGAAGGCAATGGGGATATTTCTAAAAGACTTCCACTCTCTCTTCCTCTGCTTTCCTCATCTCATTCCAATTTCCAGAGCCATGCACAGACACCTATTTAGCCATACATTCCCTGCACAAAATAAAAGTAACGCTGTCTGCTCATTAGCTGGGAGTTGTTAGGAGGAAAAAAAAGAAGGAAAAAAGGGCTGTCTGAACTGAGCTGAATAGCTATAACCTTAATGGCTTGTCAGAAGTCTGCAGGCAGCAGGGTGAGGGGAGCCAATCCCCCTCTAGTCTTTTGTCCTAGACATTGTTTAGGATCAGTGGTAGCTCATTAGGTCAGGACAGTAATATTCCTAACGATCCTGTGAGGCTGAGGCTTCAGAAAGTGTCTTCAGCTGTTTTCCTGATGCTAATCTGATTCATGGAGAGGCATTTATCTCGACAGAGATCTTTGGTGGAAAGCGTTATTTACCTTTCATACCCTGATTATTCAACTTTGACAAAAGTTGCAGCTGGAAGGGGGAAAAGGGGACGCTAAGAGAGTTCTGTTGGCATAAACTGAGGTGTGTTATAGTGAAAGGCAAGCCGGAAAAGCCAAGTAGATGGGGCCTTGGCCTACCATTTGACCCTACAGTTTGCCTCCTTGTATTTCAGATTCCATCGGTAAAGTAAGGATAATCACCCATTTTGTGTCCTGGTGGTGGTGGAGAAGAAAACACTAGAGTGTGAAGTTTCTAGGCAATGGGCCAGAGAAGTAGCTAAATTAATACCTTTCCTGTATTCAGGGATCTTAGAAGGGTTGGGATTTTTTTGTTGTTCTTTTGGGTTTTTTGTTTTGGTGTTTTTTTTTTTTTTTGTTGTGGGTTTTTTTTTGGGGGGGGGGGATTCTAGTTTCTAACAAAACCCAACTGAATTAAATTGTAAATCAGAATGGATTTTTCAGTTGTGTACGATTTCCCCTACATCCTATACTTGTTTTCAGCCTAGAAACATGAGTCAGCTGAGGAAGGGAGCAAAGTTAAGCTCACACCTTCCCTCAGGCATTTCTGCAATCATGGGGCTGAGCAGATGCTGTTCACTGACACCGGCCAAATCCCCCTCATTGGTCATTTGTGTTGTCCAACAGCGTCACAAATCCAAGATGACATATTATTAAAGTGATGAAATTAAAGAGTAATTGATCACATGGCAGATTTCCTTGTGATTAGGAAACACAATATATATTCATTTGCAAGTCCTGCCAAACACAGAGAGCAAAGTACATTGTCATTCTCTACCCTCTCCAAGAGTTCGCTTCTTGTATTTAAGGCCTGGGGTTTTCTAAGGAAACTCTCAAAGCTCTGTGCAGCTGCCCTACATCCCTATTAAAAAACAGCCAAACTCACAAGTAATGATGAAATTATTTCCTTATTTATTTTGTGTTAGAAAACAGAGTGGACAATGAACTGCTCTCTGAAACAAAGGGGCAAGAAGTACTCATCCCTTTCACTCCAGTAAGAGGAGGGTAAGTGTGCAAAGGTCAGCCTAGAGACACTGAAAGGTTCAAACCAAGAGCACGAGGCAATGGAAAAAAACATCCCCAGATTCTCAGTGAGTGCAAAGCAGCTGCCTTTCTAGTGCTCCAGAGCTGGCCAGAGCTGGAGCAGCTGCTATGGGCATCCTGTGAGCCAAAATAGCCCTCAGTGGCTCTGTCACATTCTCTACGATAAGATCCTGGGAAAAGATTTGATACCCCATAGGACACCATCAAAATACATGCAAAAAGACACAGAAAAAGGCTTTGGGCTTCTCCATTGAGGCTTAGATGTGATTGCATTTGGGTAACTCTGCTACCTGGGGTGAGTTGCAAAGGAACATTGTGAATCATGAGGACTACACAAAGAACCATCCCACCACCCCAAGGAGGGATGGAATTTCAGACTCACATTTGTATATGCTAACAGTGGGGAGCATTATTCTGCTGCCAGTGAAAACCTTGCTGGGCTAAATGTTATTCTTCACAGGTTACCTACTTATAAGAGAGCACGAGCATCAAGAAGTACTTGCCACCAGCAGAACATGACAGAATGAGCAGGTCACGTCTCTTCAATAGATCCAAAATAGTTTTCTAGCTGATGAGCAGGAAAAGAAATGCTGCTCAGAAATGAAGCAATGGGATATATCTTGTCATCTGCAAGATAGCTTTTTCTAACAATTTTACTGGTTTCTCTGGTACCCCAGAAATATTAAATATTGATTCCCATACCTGGGCTCCAATTGGCAGAGGTGTCTGTGCCCATAATCACATGAATGAATCAAGCTTGGCAGGCTGTAGCAAAAAGGGTGGTTTTTTCAACAAGTTTAAAAATAACCAGTAGGATTACTATTATATGACAGAAATATTACAATAACCAACGGGACGTGTCCTGCTCTCTGCCAGAACCAAGCAGAGAAAAAAAACAATCAGCAGAATCATTCAGAAGTCTCTGAAATATTTCAATCTCTTTTAAAACGGTCTCTGTGTGATATTTCTAACAGGGGAAGTAAAGGGATATGAAGATAATACTAACTCATACGGTTTTCATTGGTCCATACTGATTTATCTGTCTTGTGAAGGGTTTGAAAACTGCAGGCCTCTAAGGAATTTGTGACTGTTGCACCGAGATCCTGACCGTGTGTAATTATATCAAAATGATACAATTTTTAAATTTTATCCTAAAAAGAGACTGACAAGGCACTGGACCAGGTTTCCTAAAGAAGTTGCGGGTGCTCCATCCCTGGCAGTGTCCAAGGCCAGGACACTGGATGGACCTTGGAGCAAGTTGGTCTAGTGGGAGGTATCCCTGCCCATGGCAGGGGGTTTGGAATGAAATGATCTTTCATGTCCCTTCCAGCCCAACCCATTCTGTGATTCCATGATGCACCACCCTGAGGACCCGTCTGCACACACCTGTACCCTCACTCAGGCTCACGCCTGTGCGCGCACACGCGAGCACGGACACGCGCACCTCCCGCAGGGCACCCCGCGCTGCCGCCGGGCAGCACCACGGACAGCGCCCGCGCCCGGCCCTGGAAACGCTTCCAGTCCCGCAAAGCGCACAAGCCAAATCCCTGCCGAGTCCCTTTGGTTGCAAAGGGAACATTTTTAGAATCACCTGGTCCAAATACTGAGGAAACATGCCTACCTGGAAAACATTCCTACGGCTGAGCACATCAATAAAAGCTTTATTTCCATGTTGCACCTCAGGACAGCAAAGGCACGGGCATTTTGCCTGCCATGGCCAAGTGTTTTCAGGTTCATTTCTAATACTTTGTATGCAGCATGGTGATACGAGCCATAACAACACTGCACCTCCTCATGCTCCTGCATAAACCCACAAAATAGCTTCTCCCTTAGCCAGTGAAGACTTCAGAAGCGATGGCCTGGCTGAGATGATGCTCCTAGCTTTGAGGTGAAGGTGGCTGTGGTTCTTGCTGAACATGTAATGGTTAAAGCACACTTAGTGTGATTGGGACACAACAGCTGGAGTTCTCCAGTCTTAGTGCTCACTGCTTGGGCACAAAAGAGGCTGCTTCAGCAGCAAGATTGAGCAGCAGGCTGAACCTGCTGGTGATGTTTAGAAAAGCAGATTCATAGACAGATGACATACAGTCCATGTGTAGAAATCAGCTCTGTGACTGGCAGGCAGGTCTGAGCGACATCAGCACCCTGAGAGCCACTAACTGTAGGCTCTGCTCATACTGCATTGGTCTAGATGCACTGTAAGGTTCACAGAGCTCAGGTGAAAAGCCTAATCTAACATATTCAGCACCAGGTATCAGTCAGTATTTTTTGTTCAACTATACAGACACTCTGCTGTATCAACGCCCCCTTTCATGATATCAGAAGAAACAGGTTTTGGGTGCTACACAGCAGTATTCATTCAGCCAAGCCTGAGCTTTGTAGAATTGTGGATGTGGTACTAAGGGACAGTTAAACTGTGATTCTCAGATACCATGTGTGGTCATTCCTCCAGGATTTTTAAAGCACATCTAATAGAAAGGGTGTTCTGAGTTTCTGTGAATGTGCTGTGCAGAGTATAGATTTTGTCCAATTGCAATGAGACACTTCAGAGTGCTCTGTGCTGTTCAACCATCCATAAACACCTCCAGAATCTCTTGAATTAGCAATGCTTATGAGAAATGAAAGTGTAATAAATGTGCCAGATACAACGCCTTCACAGCTGTAATAGATCTGACAGTTTAAATGGGCACTAGGTGGGAGAAAGAAAGCTTTGCAGCCACCCTTTTACAGCAAGCAAATTGTCCATTTCCCAAATAAGTTTGAAGTAGGGGACATAGGCCAGTGGAGCACTGTGCTCAGGGGGGCTGTCCCTCTGTGGGACAGCATGCTGCCATGCAGACACACTTGCAGCAGGATGAGCAGTTTTATCAGCCTGACACACACATGGGCTTTTCCTCTCAGCCAGGACTATTCGCTTGGGCTCAGCTCAGCACTCTGTCAACACATGCACGGCCTTGAACTAGCAAATTCAGAGCCAACAGGGTGTCTTTTCACTGAACTCCCTGACAATGCAGCCATGATCTCTCTCACCCTGTCTGAGGCTCAGCCAAGCATGCAGAGTAAAAGACCCTCTGCTGTCCCTCCCCTTTGTGCTTTCTGGTTGTTCTGTGAGGTATGATGTGAGATAGGGAAAGACGCTGCTGTCATTTATTACCAATCCTAACTTCTCAGATTTCTTTGCAATCATCCTCCACGACAAACACAGTACCAGATACTGTGTACAGTGCTGTAACAAAGTACTGGCTTTATTACTGCATTTTTATTTTCAGCCTTGTGGCTGTCAAACACCATTTGGGTCTAATTCATTCATCACCACACAGCCTGAATGCAGGCAATACAGATCTGGGCAGCAAGAGATGCAGCATGTTGGCTTGAAAAGCCCAAGTTGACCTTTGCTCCTACAGGAAACAAGTTTGCAGTAGCCCAGTCCTTTAAACAGCTTATCTCCTCCTCCATGCAGCAGCACAGGGGGCAATGGTGCAGTAAGGACTCCAGGCCCTGCCTGCTGATGCAGAGACACTTCAGGCAAGTTAGGATGTTCAGCAGAAACTGAAGAGGAAGATCTCTGATCTGTGTTCTCAGACAGGAGAACTGAACACACATCTTCTGAAGGCAGAGGGCCAGATGCCTGAGCATAGCTGGAGGTGAGCATCACTTTATTCTGGTGAGTAGCTGCTTGGTGATAGAGACTCTGACACGTCCCAGAATGTGTATCTCATGCAGCCTGGAAAACAGGTCACCTAGTTACAGTTTGAACCTCCTGGCTGGGACTGAACAACCTGAACATTACAGCTTGAAGAGTGGGAAAAGGCTTCAGTGATGTGAGTCAGTCTATTTCTACCTAGATAATCCTCTGGCAATTAAAACATAATCAAAAACCCTCTTAAGGGAGGGTGGGCAGTTGAGATTTGTAGAGCTCATTGAAAGGAAAAGAGTGAGACGAAGAAGTATGAAAGCCTTAAAAGACAAATTATCGCCTCCCAGCCCAAATCATTACTCAAGAAATTTTCCACAAAAGGAATAAACATAGAAAAGCATTTTCAAAATGATTGTGGAAAAAGGCAAATGTCCACTAATGTATTAAAAATACTTTTCCCCAAAGTAATATACGAAGTGAGTGCATAGAAGCGAGGAAATGGAACTTTAGGTAGAGCTGTCTGAAATGAATCTGACAAGAGGACAAGGTAAAATTGCTTGTTTATATTGTATGCAAAGGTATTTGCCACTCCAGCTGTGATGGTGGCGTGTGATGCCCACTTGCCTTATTCTCACAGGGAATCATAGTGCCTGCACAGAGCCAGGCAAGTGTGAGAGTGCCAGGGCCTGCTCCTCAGAACTCCCACCCGGCCAAGGCCAGGCACACATCTGCCCAGATGTGTGGTCTGTCAGACCTGGAGAATGTTCCTGTGGAAACCCTCATGGAGCAGTGTGGACCTAACCCTGTGTCCACCACAGGACATTCCAGAGCTTCCCACTGACTCTGGCCATTGCTGGGCCATGCCCTGAAACACGCCAGCAACTAAAACACAGCATCCCCTCAGTGTCTTCTCTGTGTCATGAGACACTATGTGAGCACACCAGTGAAGAAAAGGAAAATCCTGTCCTTGATTTTAAATAGCCACAAGTATATAGATCACAGCAGCAGCAGCCAGCTAACAGTCTCTCTCAACTAGGAAAAAAACTGTCTTTGCCCACGCAGAAATGTCAACTTGCTTTTTTCTTTTGGCTGTTGGATCAATAAATCCTTTCAGACTAGGACAATTAGCTTCTGAAATAACTAATCCTTGGATGGAGAAGAGGGACAGACTTTCTCTTTGCTGAGGTAACTCTGGCAAAGGTAGGCCCTTTCTTGCAGGGGGCAAACATTCCATCTCTAATTCATGAAAAATACTCATTTCACTAGCCCAGAAAGAGAAATTGAGGACCCACATATTTTGGGGAATAGCAAACTGCTCAAGAAACACGTGAGAAGTCATTGTTCAACTTTTTTTAGGAAGCATATAGAACAGTCTTTAGTGAAATAAATGATCAATGCTTGCTGATAATTGATCTTAAAATATTCATGAGCTGTTTTCAGCACTGTTACCAAGCTTTGGTATTTTCTTTTCTCAGAAATGTAGACCCCTTTTCTCTCTGTCTCTCCCTCCTTCCCTAAAAAAAAAAAATAAAAAAAAAATCTTTTTTAGTAAAGACAATCAGTGAATTTTGAACTCAAAACCATTATGACAGTCAAGGATGCTGTCCATCTCCTCCAAACAGAAATTGGGTCTTCACTTTGTTGCCCTCATCCCTCCCAAGATTGATTTTATCTCATGAAACCTCTTTTTGAAGTTTCTCTTGGCTTACACCAGCCTCTAAGAAGGAGAAGATTCTTTCTCCCCCATCCCTTGTAGTGCTGGCTCTTTCCTGTGTGAGATCACTTTGGGCAATTAAGTTCTAAAAAGCCTGTTCCTGTATTTGCACTGTAAACACACACACTGCATCAGAAATCTCCTTTCAGTACATTCTGCAGAGCTTAAATAAAATTCTTGATTTTGGAAACACTAGACAGGACATTGTAAATCACCACCTTTGAAGGCATAAGTCAATGCCTTCCTTTTGTTAAGTACACTTGTAAAAGTGCACACGGACATTTTCCAGAACTTTGAACAATTCGTTCTCCCAGTTAGATGAAAAATGGTTTGCATACACCTGTATGGAAAGTGATATCTAATCTTTTATGTTTGCGATTGGAGAGTGCTCAGGTCAATCAACATGCAAGAGAAGGCAGTGGTAGCTCTTAGTTTCTATTTAATTTTACAGTCAAGCTTGAGTATTTGTTCTTGAAAGATTGGTGGATTTGGTTGGCAGTGCCAGGGAATCGGACTCTTTTTATCTTTAGCGTGCTTGTTATGAGGAGGAGGCAGGTGCAAATCAAGTGTTCTAACACCGTCGGCAGCAATAATCCCCACCTGAGCACTGCCTGGCCACCTGCTCTCCAGGCTCAGAGATAACCCGGGCTCTAAGTGAGTACACTTCTAAGTCTTCGCTAAGTAAAGACTCATAAAAGACTCAAATTACGGTAACATCAGTGGGTATGAGAATATATCAATATTTGATCACTGACAGTGATTTCTTCCGGATTCACCCCAAGGCATGCTGCCCAATCTGAAATGGCTTAACCCAACATAATGCACCTGTGGTTTATGGAGAGCCTGTTCAAAGCCTTGCTGAAGATGGCATCTAACTTCCTGATAACCCTCATGCCACCAGCCACCCAGGTTGTTACTAGAGCCAAGGCATCCTCACTTCAGTCAATTGTTAAAATCCATAAGCTCCTCATGCAGAGATTGGTCCCCAATTTACAGTGGGATTTATCATTGTTACGGGAAATTGCTTTCCCCTGCTTAGTGACACATCCATCCTAAAACACACCATGAGGTGGCTGCCAAGAAACTTGTCCAGAAACAAGTTTGTTAGGAGGTAATGCAACTTCTCTTATGTTGGGTAAAAAAGAAAAGACAGATGAGGTTTGGCTTCATTTTTGTGTTATCTAAATAAATTCATTTATAGCCTGTAAATTACAACTGTCTGCATGGCAAACATTCCTTGCTCCCAGTCCTGATACAACGGCATTCCTCCTTACTGATTGAACTAGGTTTTACTCTCCTGAGAGATTTTAAAGCTGCACATTATGGAGGTGCCACAAAACACACTGAGGAAACCATCTGCAGCAGGGAAGCCCTGCAGAAATAGAGCTTAACCAGCGGATTTATTTATTCCTTTCAATGAAACATGCTGCATGCCATTGAAAGACCTACCAGCCAAAACTCCCTGTTTACATCACTCTTGCTTTCCTGCGGGGCAAACATCCCTGGGCTAAGGGGAGGTGGCAGTGGGTGAGCAGTGCCAGAGTCTGAGCTCAGCTGAGAGGCTTGGAGGAAGATGTGTGAAGGAATAAATACTCAGTAAAAACCTCATTAGCACACAATTAACAAGCAGAGAAAGTTATTTGAGGCTGATTTTACAGCTATGCCAGGGGAAAATGAAATAAAGGCAGTGGCTTCCCCAGGTTTGCAAGGGACAAACTCATCCATCATGCCATGGGCATGATAAAAATGAAACAGTAAAAGAACTTGTCATTGCTGACTCCTCACATGGACCCAGCTCAACAAACCCACAGTAAAAATCTAGCCCAAACCATCAAATTTTCCCTCATTCTCTCCCCCACTTCAGGAAACTGCTAAAATTTGCAGCTTGCTCTTTGAACTGCAGATGAAGCAGGGAGTTACCAGTACCACCTTTCACAGCGCTATTGGCATCTTCTTTGATATGGTCCAGGATGAGCTGAAGGTGTCATTGTCAGCGCACACAGATGGGGAATGGAGATGTTGGATGACATGGGGAAAAAACAGAGGGGAGAAAATGAAGCTACCTGGAGAACATTAATGACAGGTGTGCAGTGCTGTTGAAAGATGTACTAGCATGAAATTCTGAAGGTTTTTAAATTCTTTCACTCCAGATTATGAAAAAATATTCTTAAATTTTAAATATTTGGGTTTTTTTCAATAAAAACATTATTTATTCCACTCTTTCAAGCAAGGGGAAAAGTAAAATAAATTTAAAAATGAAAGCCAAAGAAATCAGCAACTCTTCTGCTAACAAGCTTATAAGACCTTTTGATGTTGCTATTCCCAATGACTATAAGCTCTTCAAACCTCACAAAAATTTAAAAAATATCTTAACAAGTCCACTTGAAAGAAAACAAAGTCATGGTCTCATGTATTCTAGGAGCTCTAGAAGCTATAATTTGTAAACTCTGTAAATGTTGTTGTTCAGCATACTGTGTATCTTCATTTTATTGACTTTGTGTGTTCCTTTTGTTAGGGCTTGTCTCATTTTGTTCATACATGATACCTTTTCAGAACAAGTGCTGCCAATGGCAGACTGAGGATATGCAGGCAATAAGAGTACAGGAAACTGTAACAACACTGTAACTTTCATCATTCTTTAACATGGAATAAGGCCAAGAATATTTTAGCATATTCAGGAAGAAGAAAATAAAAAACAGCCCACAGAGAACAGTTCTGCACTCTGAATGAAGAGAGTACAGTTACTTCATGCTGGATTTATTTCAGCACAACATAACAGCTTTCCACAAAGTGGTTTAGATGGGATTCCCAGGTGACTTGTTGTGTATTTAAATACTGCCTGCCTAGGATTTAAATAAACAGCTTTTATATTAATTAGAAACAAATCCTCTCAATTGGAAGGTATTAACTGTTCCTAAATTGCGCACACAACGCTTACTCAGACTTTGATTCAGTTACATGCTTTTAAACTTGCCAGCCACTCGTAGTCTAATATGCTATAACCACAGTTTACAGCAGTGCAATAAAATATTGATTCAACTGTTTTAACCTTTCATCGATCGGCGTAACATGTAATTAAGTCCTCAGAGCAGGCGAGCAGCTCATTGCTAGCACATCAGCCTAGGTACATATTTACAGCCTAAGCCTAGCAGAATGGTTTTATGCATGTCTTGCAGTAATATACATGCCAATTATCTCTTTGCTGGTTTCTGATTACAGTTTAATCAAAGACACTCCACGCCGCCCAAGTAGGACCTGAATATAGACTGCCAGGCTCTTCATTGACCAACTACTTTGATTTCACCAGCTGAGAACCTGACTCAGATGCTTTGTACTACACTCGTTGCAATATCCCTGTAAATGGGCCTGTGGCTCCCAGAAAGTACAGGAGTTGTTAGTTCTGTCTGATACAGGGAGTGCAAACTCCCTCTGAAGGCAGAGCAAAGCTGTCTGCTTAAATTCACAGGGTTAGTTAGAAGCTTTAAAGTTTTTACAGCCTCAGAATCATCCCTTGCCATAAGATAACTGCCTTGTTTGGCTCCCGGGAACAATGTTCTGCTTTTCTCAGCTTTGACCCCATTAGGTAAATCCATGTGGATTTTTTTTTCTGGCTGACTAGCTGAAAAAAGATGTTTTTTTCTCTTGGTTTACCTCACGCCATTCAAAAAAGCTAAACAGATTCTCAAAATGTTCGTGATCAGATTGAATAGGCCAAATTAATCCTTTGTGCTTGCAGCCTGTTTTTCATTAATTAGTGGAAACTCAACCTGACAATATTCAATATCACAGTTTCCAGACTAAGAGTGCATTGCTGAGATAAATGGAGTAGAAGGAAGATGTCAGTTCCTGGCATTATCCTTCTCCTGTACAATAGCATTTTGTTTGTTTGTTTGTTTGAAAATATATCTGATAGTGGCAGAAAATACTTTTCTTTCTTTTTTTTTTTTTTACCAGAGCCTAGGACATTTCAACAAATTCATGTAAATAAAATATACAGACAAAGAAAAATGGTGGTTATTCAGGTCTTTTGGACATGTCCATAATCTTGTACAAATCTCCTCTCTTTTCGGTGCCCTCACAGACATGTTGAACTCTACTCCAGACAGCTGTGAGAGGTAAAGGTGACCATGGTGAGAATACTACTTTTTTCTAGATTTTGTCCCTTTCAAAAATAAACACACTGACAATAAATGTTAGAATTCTTTAAAATGGCTCCAGGAAAAAAAAACAAGTGAGGAGCAGGTATTAAAACAAACAAACAAACAAACAAACAAACAAACAAACAAACAAACAACCCATCAGCAAACAGAAGAATCCAACAAAAAAAGCTAAAATCAGCCTGCCTCCTTTGTAACCTTCGTCCCTTGCTATGGAAGAGTGAAAGTTTTGCTTGAAAACCAAATCCTTGTGGGTTTGCAGCTTATTTTCTGTACACAGTGATCAAAGTGTAGGCTGTGGTTCTGAGCAGACCACAGAAATGATAGCTAGGGGCTTTGGTGTGTCAGCAGAGCTGATGCCCTGCCCTGACAGTGCTGCACAACACCTCCATTGCTTCCAGCAACTGGAACACCTGACTTCTTGTGTCACACTAGTCAGTTTGACAGCCAGCACTTTTCTCATCCCATTTATTCCCTTGCAACTGGAAAATAAGCCAGTCTTTCTCTTTTGTGGGGATCTATTTCCTCATTAGCCTTATTTTCCTGGGCTCTCGCATTACTTGTGGACACAGTTTTGCTCACTGTTGTGACAAGTGCTGTGCTCTGTACCCCATACTTATTCCGGTCATACAGCTCTTTTATAAAGCAGAATATACCTGAATCTTTTACTAGCTGTATAAGGTGTATGTCCCAGCCCACTTGACCAAGTCATCTTTATTCATTTAAGAAAAATTGTCCATGCTCTAAATGGGTCATTTTGTAGTCAGTGTCTGAACTTCAATTACAACTTAGAAGTTTAACAGCTGTGAGAGGGTTGCCTCTGGAAATCTCCTCTACAGAGTCTTTACTCTCCTACTTTTCTTTGATAAGTCCTATGAACACAGTAATCCAAAACCTAGGCAAGTTCTGTGGCCAGACCCCACCGCTAATGGAATACCAGAATCATCCACGGAGAACCACTGATTTGTGCCCCCTGGAAGTCTGGCTTACATGAAATGAGATGAAACAGTGGCTTTTACAGCTATTGCAGAAAACACTAGGAGTGAACTTCTCAGGCTGACAACAAACTCCATTTTGCTGTCATCCTTCTTAGTGGAACATTCTTGAAAGACATGATGCCCCACAAGAGGTCAAAGGAACCTGGTGCTGTCTCAGCAGACCAGCACGAGACTTGCATCTGCATTTTCCTCACCCCTCTTTAGATGCTCTGCTGGTAGTAGTACAGTTGAGATTAGGCTTCAGGCTTTATTCCAGTAAGAAAGATTCATCTGGTTATTTCTCTTCTAGCCAAGCAGACAAGTTCAAAAAAATGAGACCTGGAGCCAGCTTAATCATGCATTGCTTCCTAGGGAGCAGGGCTAAAAAGGAGGAATACAAAAGAACCTCACCGTATCCATATCCATGGATCAAACTTCAGGCAAACCACCAAGGCAGAAATACTTTGCTTGTCAAGCTTTGCTGCCAGCCATATCTAATGAAAGAATGTCTTATGTTGTACACTTCTGCTGATCCCAGCTACTGCATTATCACACGAGGCACAAATTTTCATGCAGGGCTTGACCTTGAGGATCATGAAATATTCACCCACTAGAAACTGTCCTGAGAACTGTGTAACTAGACTTACCCGACATTTTCAAATTAAATACTTTCTTGTTAGGCAAGACAGACAGTGTCAACAAATTTGAGTTTACTGATTTTTTTGTTTTACTAAAAACAGGGAAAAATTGTTTTGATAATGCCAAAATATTTTATTTCAGTAAAGTTGTTCCAGAACATAAAGAAGTGCTATTTTTTCACATGTATACACAGAAATGAAAAAGCAACTCAAAGGGAATGAATTTCTGATTTGTGAGCTCCTCTAAACCTAGGCATGATCTCAGATGTCCCCTCTTGGCTATGTTATGACACAGACAAAATAAGGTTTAGTTACTGTCATCAAGTCAACACCACCGCTTTAAATTCAGGTAGAAACTGGTTCTGATTGACCACAGAGTCTACTGTGTGTTATCTCAGGGCTCTTCCTGGGACTGGAAAGTGTCAGTCCTTCACAGCCCTGGCTGCAGGATTCGGAGCATGTCAGCTGAAGGAGTGGGATCAAAACAACAATCAGAAGGGTGATGGGTCTTGCTGGGCTGACAGGCAGGGCGTGCATGTGGAGTGAGTACATACATGTGTACTCTGCTGCCCCTAAACTCCCCGCTGGCCCCTTTCTTGTGAGCCAGCGGGGCACCAAGCCCGCCGAGAGGACTGACTTGTGCAATTTCAATGCCCTTTAGTGATGCACAAGAACAGAGACGACAGGAGAACAGAGGGGATGGGGCATCACAAGGCTGCTGTTTATTTGCATAGCCATGAAGCCCATGATTTGCCCCCACCACAAGATTCAGGGACCAGCAATTGCAGATATTTATACTGATTATTCTTTATAGCAAATATTCTAAGGAGACCTCCTTTCAGAGACTGCCATGTTCTAATTACAAAAAAAAGCCATAGATGCCTTCAAAGTCTTGCTTGGAATCACAGAAATCCCACTGTAGGCATTAGTCAGGGGGAACATCAATATGTCACCCCAGACTTGTCCTACCCCCCTAGTACTCTTACAGATCTTTGTGGGGACCAAAGTGGTAGTAACCAGCCCATAGTTACCTGGAGGTTTACCTCAAAAGCAGGGCCATCAGTAAGCTAAAATATTCCCCTGTTCTCAGTGACAGCCAGCAGACAGAAATCTGAGATGGGCCACTTTCCCCAGTGACCCAAATTCCTAAAGTATTGCTTCCTTCCACCACAAAATGTTCCCAAAGCTACCATTCAAGAAAGAGGGCGGAATACCCAAATGTCCCGTTCTCTCTCTCCCCAGATTATTCTGATGTTCATATCCAAAACCTTAACAACTTTGTTTGTGGTAATTAACAGTAAATACTGAAATGCATCTCTTGATACATTTCATAATCAAAAATGGCATCAAAAACTTTCTCCTGGTTTAATCTTGCAAAGGAACTGTGCAAAAGTACATCACTATTTTCTGAAGAGGTTAAGAAATATCCATCTCACTCTAGAGTACACAAATAAATCAACACACAAATATATACAAAAAATGTGACACCAAAATATGATGAGTGTGTGCTTATGCTGAGTGTTTTACTTGTAAAGATATTTTAACTATATTTAGAAATGCCTTCTTCTCTCTTTCTGGATGCATACATGTGGAATATTCAAAAAGAAATCCCAGTTTGCAACTTCCAGTTTGTTGTTGTTCCCAACTTCCAGAGTTGTTGGGAAGCAAATTTCAGAGTCCATATTCTTCTTATGAGTTGCTTTATCTGCTACAAATTATTGCAATAAATTTTTTTTTTTTAGGTAAAGCACAATTAAAGTGACCTATTTTGCCTAAGTTGAAACAGGAGTGAAATGAAGACTCTGACCCATTCCTCTAATTTTACAGGCTCAATAGTAATGTAGCTATGCTATTCACTTAGAGAAACCATTAATTTTGCTATGTGGCTGAAACTAGGAGGCTTCAGCTTTCTTTCTCTCACTTTCCTCCCCTCTTTTTGCTCTTTGTCTATGCACCTGTTTGCAGCACTTTACCATCCCATTTGAAAAACTTTGGGTAATCCTCTGGCACTAACCCTGGTGTGATAATACTCCTGTTATTTAGCAGCATAATTACAAAGGACAACACAGATAAAACATGTCTTTCACTTCTGCTGTGAATATGCCAGTTTTGCCAGTTTTCAAGGTGAATGATTTCTAAAACCTTCTGTATTTAATGTTAATCTAAATTCTTCACACAATGAAACCTCCAGCACTTTAGGGAAAAATGGTTACTTTTGATACATCAAAGTGAATGCTAATGGTGAAAACTTTTACAGCAGCTTTTTTAGCAGCAGCCGCTTCTCCAAAACACTTCATCAACCTTGAACTGCTGAGGATCTGCTGAGGGACAGTTCAGTATCAGATTTTGATTTGACAAGGACAAGCTACAGCAGAGGGAAGTGACATGTTGGAACCAGGCAGCAGACCAGTGACATAGGCGAAAATAATTCCTTTGGCTGCTGCATCATAACCCTTTGGATCTGGGTAACATTACTAAAAATTATGAATTGGGTGGTGTTTGCTTTCTTTTGGTTTTTTGGGACAACTTTAACTAACTTATCTTCCACCTGCAAGAAAGTTTGCTACCCAATTAAAAGCTCCACAACACAACTAAATCTTGCCTAATTCCCTAGTTCCTATTAGGGAAAGGGAATTCAGCATCTTCACATCCCTTTCTCCCTCCTGCTCTGTCCCTCAACAGAGCAGGCAAAGCTTTTCTTTGTTCTGTGTTTTTAGCAGGTTTGGGCTCATTTGGGCTGGAATCAAGTGGGAAGAGCCCTGGTGGCTTGGGTATCTCCTCATGGATTTCAGACTGATAGCCACTCTTGTTAAATCCACAGGAGCATTTTCCTGAATATCTAACATAGGTGCAATGGCTGAAACATGACCCAAGAAGAAACCTCACTCAAACAGACTGACACCAGGGAGCACATGTAGAGCTATAAAACAAGATAAATTACCCTGTACTTGTTTTCCAATAGCCTAAAAAAATCATCAAATTCGAACCAGAAACAGTTTTTCCCCACCACAGGAGAGATAAATGTTGTTCCCTTATGTTCCTCAGGCATGTTTGTATTTCTCTCAGACTGCTGAACTGTCTGGGGCAGGACAGCTGTTCCAGAGCCATACTCAGCTCTGGGCCCACATCTGGACATGGTGATGATACAGTGATGGTAACAGTAGCAAATTTGACAGATAAAAGGAATACCAGGTAAGTACACATCCACCATGAATCTTTAAAATATTTGTGATGTTTTTTCTGCAAGTGCTGGAAGTTTCTTTGCTCAGCCAGAGAGAGTCCCCAAGGACAGTGCTTGCCAGACAGGAGCCAGTCTAGCACAGCCTCCTGTGGTGTCTAAAAGACAAGAATAAAGTTATTGATCAGTGCCTAGAAGAAAGTCAACCATGTAGTCCAAGTCAGCAGGGAGAGCTTTGGATACTCTTAAGGTCATCTCCAAACTACTGGATTTTACCTTGGCCCCCAGAGAATTGAATAAGTTCTGAGGAGAAGAGGGACATCTTCAGCTGGTTCTTCACAAACTTCTCAACAATCTTTTAGCCAAACTAGGAAAATTGTCACACAGGAACAATTATTAGCCACAATGGCAACAAAAGGTAAGCTAAAACAGAGGGAAAGACTACCCTCTCCATCTGTAAGTTTTGCTCCTCACAGCCTGTCCCAGCATCTCAAATTGCTCTGTAACAACATCCAGTCTAAATTGAACTATGTGCACTGGGAAACAGACCTCCATATATTCTTTCTAGCACTTGCAGAAAGGCAGTGATCTGTCATTTTCTGCTCAAAGAAACCACAGGATTGAGAAGTTGTTTCAATGTCTGAATCAAAACAGAAACTATCTGGGTTTGCATCTTAGTGTCCATGAAAACTTGAAACGCATAAAAAACATTATCCCAAAAAGAGCACAAATAGCCTGTGTACATATCAAGTCCATGAGGAGTCTTCAAAGAAAAGGCAAGGAAAAATAACATCTTCTGTACAAAAAGGCAAAAAAAGAAACCTAATAAGTTAATTCTCTGTACACAGGTTCATCAGGTGAAGGATGTCAGTTATTTTGTGGATGGACATATTTTCGAAGTTTCAATTTATTTAGGATCATTTTCTAACAGTTTGGCTGTTCTTCAGAACCTCATCAGGATAGAAACTGGGCAGAAGCCCTTCTAGAACAGACCTGATTGTGAGAGATCTTTCATTCCATGGTCCTAGCCAGCTGGAAACACTGTGAACAGCCTCTTCGATGGTATTTCAGTCTCCTGCTTTTGGACCCAGATGAAACCAGGAAGTGCTGTGAAACCATAAATACCATTAAAAGACAGAGAGGGAGAAAGATTAACCAGATTTTGGCCAAGCTCCAAAACTCTGCATTTCAGTTTGGGGCAAAGGTTCAGGCTGGTTTTCACAGATAGGTTTGTCCACCTCAGTAATTTCCCACTCTCACATGATATAAAGAGCCTTTATTTATCTTTTACTCTCTTATACATTAAGTACTGGTCATATTCCTCCTACATCAGGCAATGCATGTGCAGAAAGAGAAAGAGGACTGAAAGCATGGCAAGACTCCACAGCTAATTTAGGATCAGAAATAGTGGGCGGGAGAAGCTGATTCCAGCTGCATGGGGTTATATGGAAATGTCTCTGTCAATTTTTCAAAGGCTTGTACCATGTAGAACTGTTGGTCATTAGTTAGAAATAATAATATGTATTATTGATCACAAATGAATAGAGAAATTCATTACATAGGTCAGCAGAGACCAAAAAAAATAGGGGTTTTGTTCTGGCTGTTAACAGAGAGGAGTCCATTTCCCCTTACCTGGTCCTGTGTCCCAGGGGTCAGACACATGGTAGGAGTTGGTAGGAGCAAGCAAGGAGGGCTGCTGAGCCCTTTACCTCCTGGGCTTTAAAATAGCTCCTCAAATGCCGTTAAAAAAAAATGTAAGTGGTGTCCTAAGCAGAGGTTGGTGTATCCTCTCACATTTGGAAACACTCTTCTCAGGTGTGGAGCAGCTCCTGCACCCACAAGGTACCTTCAGCACTCAGCTTCAAACCACAGTGTGGGGCGCTGCCTCAGGATTTGAAATGGTGTTGTAGGATCATCTGAATGGGATAAACTGACTGCTTCAGTGCCCACAGGGCTCCTGAGAAAGCACAGCCACAGATCCTGAACATACCAATTGCCACTGCTGAAGCAATATGGAGAGGACAGACATATCTGGAGCAGAGCAAGGCAACATCAACAAAAATGGCAGGTAGGAAGCAGCATATGATGTTCCAGAAATGATTTTCAGACAAATATATTTACTTTTGCTTTTGGGGAGAGCAGGGGAAAAGAGAGCTGCACGTCCTTTACAAATAGTGCTGGTATTATTCACACTGCCAACCAAACCACTTAAGCTAAAGAACCTTTGCAGTACCACAAGTGTAATACAAAAAAACAACCAAAACCCACTTACTTCCTTTTTTTCCCCCCTGAGTATTGACATTCTTGTGCAGTATTAGGAGAGCTAATTTAGCTTCCAGTTCTAAGAATTTTTGAATCTATAGCCAGTAATTATTTGCATTCAGGGGTACAAAAGAGGAAAACAAAGCCCACAAATTCTAGCACATTCATGTGGGATTGGGAGTTGAATTAGGATCCTCACACCCCATTGAATTATCGGCCCCCCTATTAGAGCCTTATTAAAATGGTAATGATTATAATGCCAGTCATAGGCAGGCTGTCGCACCTGTCAAAAAAAATACCCGATTATCCTGTTCATTCAACGGTCTGGCATTCGAATCCGTGTCTCAGGTTTACTGTTCTGTGAAGTTTTTCTTTTCTTTCTTTATTTTTTTTCCTTTTTATGAAGTAAAATAAAAGATACAAGAACAAACACTTCCACAAAGGTGAAAAAAAATTCCCAATTTAGCACATCTACTACTCATGTGGTGTTAAGGTATCTAGGACGGCAGTCTGAGGAGATAGATACAATTTCACTGGATTTCTCTCTAATGAGGAAGAATATGGAGGGCTACAGTAAAATCTCTTTATAGAAAGGAATAGTGGTGTTTAAGAACAAAAAGAACAATTGGCCTTCCTCTTTCCACACACACACCCACAGCCACCCCATTTCTACACACAGCCAGGATGACATTACTCAGAGCAGTAAATTCTTTCTTCATACACAAAATAAACACCTCAGATGGCTTAAAGGGACAGTCCTGAAAAGACCAAAAGTCTACAGGCTTTGCTAAGGAAGAAGTTGCATTAATGCATTTTCTCTTTTAAAATAGTGAACATAGAATTCAAAAGAAGCAGCACAAATCTAGGGTCTAATCCTGAACACATTTAGTAAAAGGACACTGGGACTTGAAGACCTCAGTCAGCTTGCAATTTAAAATTCTATAGGGATTATTCCAATAACTTATTGTTAATAGCAAAAACAACATTAATTTTAATAAAGATATGTGGATACTTGGCTTTCCCAAAAATAAAAAAAACAGCACAGAAAAGCTCCTGAGAATTTAAGAGCTAAATTGGGTGGAGAGAAGATTAAATATTTTTCACTCTGTTCAAAAGATGCCTTTTTCCTTTCCTCCAGCCCCCTTGTATAAGTTTTTCAAATACCACAACATAAAAGAACGTCAGTGGAAGAGCATTTAGAGGCTGAATGCCTTCAATAGCATCTAAGACAGATGCTGTGTCACTGAGTGCCCTGGACCCTTTTGGGAAGTGGAGCAACCAACAAAAGACCGGTTGGGTTTTGTTTGTTTTGGTTTGTTCCAGAAAAACATTTTTGATGAAACATGAAAAAAAAAAAAAAAAGCTAGGGATTTCTTAGCACTGGGAATAAAGAAACATATAAGAACTGTACTTAGCAGGCATCAGCTCCTGAGTGCATAAAGCACTAGATTAGCTCCTGTTTTCACAGAAATAACTAGGAAAAATCCCTTTATTTTAGAAGCCCAAGTATATATTGCAATGATTCCCCTTCTAGGATAACAGTTGTATCTAAATGTTATTTAAGTCATTCATTATGTTTCTAAATATAATTTTTCTGAGCTCACAAATGCAAAAGAATATTTTTAAGAAGAAAGGGAACAGAATTAGAGGGATGTTATAGTGAAAAACAAGAAGTAACCATAGAATTGTTGCAAATAAATCAGTGAGCAAACAGCATGCAGCTGCTGCCAATTACCTCCTTGGTCTGAACACATACACTTTTATTTTTGGACCTGATGCTCCTCAATATTCTGTTTTCTGCTTTTTAAGATGGTAAATACTTAACAGTAGGGATGAATGCTGCTTGTTCACTGCCTG
This sequence comes from Nicator chloris, assembly GCA_013400495.1. Lineage (NCBI taxonomy): Eukaryota > Metazoa > Chordata > Aves > Passeriformes > Pycnonotidae > Nicator > Nicator chloris. Next base: position 33,660 of record WAAE01018591.1, on the reverse strand, counting down.
CAAAGCGAACACCGGGCCTTAAAGAGGACTTTGGAATGATGCAGTGATTACTTTCTTTAAAACCCCCATTATTTCCATGCAAGTAGAGCTGGGCCAAGCTCAGAAATCCTGTCTATAAATAATTACAATTACTTAACCCAATCACTCACACAATCAGAGAAATTTGAGCAACGTGTTTCAGTTGTGAAAAATAAGTATCATTTCCATTCTCCACTCCTAAATTCAAGGGGTGACCACAAGGCTGAAGCATCAAATTTAAGAAGTTTGAAGGTCAGCTGAGCTTTAGCAAAGGAATGCCCCGAGACTACACCACTGAACTCCTAGCATATGTTGCCCCACCTCTGCTGTCTACTCATTTTTTCCTGCCTTAACTGGCCTCTGCCAGCTCAGAGCTCCTCATCCCCCATCCCTGCCTCCTTACTGTCTGAATTGCTGGAAGAAAGAACCTCACTTTTGCATGCTCAGGAGAGCTGCAGCACTCAAAGTGACATCAGGGAGCTGCAAGTTCTTGAAGGAACGAGAGAAACTACAGAGGATGGAGAGACTGGGGCAGGATAGATGTTGGTGCAACCTGAATACGTTTCTGCAAGTGGCACGTTGCTTGGATCAGGTGAGGAGCAGCTGGAGCAATGGGACCACAGGCTGTTTCCCACCATCTTAATGCACCTCATCTTAGATGCTTCAATCAAACGGCTGCAAGAAAATTCCGCAATCTGTCTTCTGAGAGCATTACTGAGTGAAAGCTGGAACTGACTAAATGCTACCATAGAATGGGGACAAATGGCTTCACCAAGAAGGGTCTCAAGATCACTTCACCAATGACTCAGCTGCCCAGATTTGCCTGCCAGAGTCCAGAATGCAAATATTTCAGGCAGTGTCCCAGGCTACATCCTCCTCTTTGAGGCATTTTCCTGCTTGAATTTCATGTGGTCCTGTAGCTTTTAATCTTGAGTGAATGAGAGTTGTCATCCTTGTTGATGTGGTAGCTAGAGAAACTATCCATTCCTTCAAAAAATCCTCACCCAGAAACAGACGACCTACCCATTATTAGCTGGGGTAACCAGTTAAAAACGTATGAAGGGGGTCACAGGAATGGAAACCAGTGGGCATGTTTTATTCATTTGAACAAGGGAATAGATGGATGAAAGATAAGGTAATGATTTGTGACAGGAGCCCCAAATTTGATTTCAACAATTAAATTACCCTTCTAAGAGATCCCCAAGGAAATCTATTAAAATACCATCTTCCCCTATCCCCAAAGTATACAAAAGCTGCCTAGTAACTGTCCAGTATCACTGCCTTTGTGACATGTTGGATGATTCCCAAGACAAAAACCATATGCTGTCCGATGAATGGCAGAGCAATCAACAAGGAAAGGCTATTCTTTAAGTCTCTTGCCCTAAGAAAAAGAAAAAAAGAAAGAGAAACTAACAACCACACCAGAAAGTTTGCATTAAAACATAGGGTTTGGTTTGGCTCACTTGGTTTTTCACCAGATAGCCAGAACTACTCTCAAGTCACAAAATCACATCCCTCGAAAGTGTGGAAGGATTTTCACTTTTGAAGCTGTAGAACTCTGCACCAATGGCAATCCCCCATGTTCAGAGGAGCATGCAGCAGTGAAAGTGGGTTGCATAATGCTTGATCATTATATTAACCCTTTCATCAGTTCCCTGGGACTGTAATGGAAGCCTAAGCTTTCCATCTTGCAAACACTCTTCAGCTATTTTGTACTATTTTTATATCTAGGGTTACCCCACTGCATAAATATTATTATTCAAACCCAGAAGTTTCAGATGTGAAGCAAAGAAATAAAAGAGCATATGATGAACTTCTGCATCATTACAGAACTAAGGAAGATTCTTGATTTGACTCAAAAAATAGATATAACTTTTTGGTCTAAAAATAACACTGGCAGGCAAATGCAGAATGCAAAGTAAAACTGAGCAACACAGAACTTGGGTTCTTACTTATTTCACGTATCAGGTGCTCAATTTGCTTACTCACCACTGAAAAATATATCTGCTGATGACAAGAAGCCACAGTTCACATGTGGCATTTTGAAATACCAGCGTGGTATCTGGTCCAAGAAATCAATATCATTCACTGGTGTGCTTGGCATCAGGGACAAAGCTTGCTCCTAGTCAGTTGCTCAGTATTGTTCAGAATACTTCCCTCCAAGCTACTTTCATTATAAATTATATTTTGAAAACACTGGCTTCCAATCATCACCTCTCTATGTAGTCAAACATTATGTGTTCAGATGTGATTTTAGAAGCTATGAATAATAGAAGGCATTTTTTTAAGTGAGAAACCTCAATTTTTTGAGGCAAGTATATATTTCAGTTCTACCGCTTTGTCCACACACATGCTCCAAATCCACAAATTTAGGCATTCACATAAATTTCACTAAATTTCTCTTTCAGAATAACAAAACCTCATCAAAATGTGCAGAATTTTAAGCAAAGGAGAAGTTTATGTTTAGGCAGATGCATACAGTTAAGTGTTTGCAGGACTAGGACTTAAGAGGTCTGTTATCTAGCTGTAGACAGCTACGTGCATCTCAGGGAGCATCTTTATGAAGAGCACCAGAATGCTTTACCTATCCAGCCTGGAACATTTTCAGTTCTAAAGCCTTCAAGTACATTCACCTAATCAACAGTCTCATGCAAAAAAATTGTTGCAAAATTCAACAACAACAGAAAAAAAGAGAAAAAAAGTAATTTTTTTACAGAGCATGATTTCCCTTCTCTTAGAGAAAACTTCCAACTCTTAGGATAACTAAAGCAACTTCAAAGTACAATATCTATAAGTTTTCCAGATACACTTTCCCTTTTGTGTTATTACTTATGATCCTGAAGCCAAAAACCCAGATCAAAAACCGCTCAAACCCTTCTTCAGTCTGGCCCCAAGTCTAGTTAACATTCTGTTCAGAATATCCTGCTTTGACTGTGAAAAGGAGCAGTTACCTCTTTCCTAAGCTGCTTTAGAGAGGGAAAAAAAAAAGGAAGAAAGAAAAGAAAAAAGAAAAATTCTGTCCTTGAAAAGCTTGAATAGATGCATACCATTATGAGTCTGGTAGGAGTGACTGGGACAAGTACCTGAAAACACACTGAGGCCAAAACCCCCTCAGATTTGCCACAGTCAGGGTTTTACTCCATTGCTCCACTACACACATCTACACATAAATTCTGCAAAGCTGCTGCCTAACCCCTGCCTAACAGGGACAGGTGGCGTCCCTGTTCTAGTATTTCAAAGGATCCCTGGAGATGTTGTGCTGACATGGGTATGCCCATTAAAGTCCTGATGTCTGGAATGCACTTAGACTACACCTGAACATTCTGAGATTCCTTGTTGTGATGTTCTCCTGCTTATCTTTTCTGCAAGACATGACAATCAGTGATCCCTGTGCCCATCAGTAACATGCAAAATGCAGCAAGGCAAGAAGAATCACCTGCCCTACTGCAGTGTCAGTAGGGTGTAACTCTTCAATGGATAACTATGAATCTCATATACAGCCTGCTTTCCATAGCCAGTCCTTTGTGATTACAGATCTTAATGTGATAACAAGAAACATAACACACAATCAGTGGTTTGTGACTGTTTTTGAATGGCAATGATCACATAAAACATGGTGTAAAAATGCTCATAGTGTTTTCCATTACCTTTGATGTTGGAGACCACTTCAGCTCTACACCCAAAACTTTTGTCAGGAAATGTGTTTGATACACATGCAGTGTTTCTTGGTACTTTTGTAATAATCTGGGCCATAAAGTGGATACTGACCTGTTAGGAAGAAAGGGTAAAGGCAGTAATTTTTTTTCCTATTCTGATTATTGCAACAGGTAAAAAGAGAAGCATCTAGTTGATATACGGTGTAAAATGGAATAGGAGGCCATTTCTCAGTGCTTGCACTGAAAAGCACCTTTGGTTATTGTGGTTTATGAAAAACTTAATTTTTCAGTGACAGACAAAAAAAATCACCTTTACTTTTCTTATGAACATTTTTGAACTTCCTTGTAACTTCCTGGCATATTAAAGTGACTGGAAAGAGATGGTAGGATATTCACAGGGATTTTCAAACCTTTCCAAAAATTTCCAAATCAAATTCTTTTGACTGCAATTTAGCCATTAATCCTGACTCAGGAAAAATCAACACAATGTGAACTGCCTGAAAGAGCACATGGTAAGGAAGAGGTGGAAGGGTGCAGCAAGCTCTGTGGCATATGCCCTGCCAACTTCTGATGGCACTCTTAAACACCATGGCCACAGTGCACTCTTTCTGCCTCACCTCAAATGGATCATTTGGAGGGTGCTTGGGGTGTATGCAGTATGTCTGGGCAGTAGTCAGTACACAATAAATGAATGTCTGATTTGCCTAGCAGTCAAGCAGATGGGATTCAGCCCAACCACTGGACATGTAGGGAAGAACACAACACCTTAGAAGCAATACATAAAATAAATGGCTCAACACGCACACACATGTATGTTTTAGCTTTGATTCTCATCTCTGACTTTACCATTTTGACCCTGGTAAAGCCACTACATCTTCAAATCTCATGTTTCCAAATGTGAAACATCCATTCATTCTTCATTTAGGACAACAACGGCTAAATGCTAACCTAATACAAATAACATGCAGCAGGTGTGTGATTCCAGGCAGAGTTTTTCCAGTGGTGTTTCCAGTAACCAGGAAAAATGCTGGTTATTCTCATGAATGGAAGGAGGGGAGCTCACCCAGGAGCTCACTTCTTGGATCCCAGCAACGCAAGAGCTGCCCATGCCTCCTTGCCAAAGCCAAGGGATTTTTTCCAAATCTGTGAGCCAAAAGCGTGATTATACTTTTTTTGGACACACCTCCATTTCCCTGGTTGCTCCTTTCTACACCTCTTGTTCCAGCAGAAATCTCATTGTGTCTTATCTTGCCTCTACAGGATCTTGTCTATATTTAGCCAGAGCAATGTTGGATTTTATTTCCTCTTCTTTCCCTCCATCCAGTCCCCTCACCACAGCCCCCCCACAACCACCCTGTGCATTTGAAACAAAAGTGTAAACTTCAGAAACTATTTGTATTTCATGGGCATTCACACATAATGCCAAAATGATGGCCCAAAAGTTTGGCGGGTAATCTCAACCCCAGAATTCGTGAGCTGATGATGAATGGCTGTGAAGCCTTTGTGATTGCTCAGGCTCCATTGTGGCTGGAACAATGGAGGAGGACACAAGTCTGGCTCAGGAGAGCAACGGATAAAACTGTTGGGGAGAATGGCGGGCTCCTGCCGACATGACCACTTGTTGACATTGAAAGGATTCAAAAACAAGTGAGCAGAAACAGAAACGATTCTGTTCGCCGAGGCTATTAGTTGCAACGTGTGGCAGTGGAGCGGTCACTCCTGATGTGTTTCCTCACTAATGAGCCCTGAATGCCCTATTAAACTGGGATGCTATAGGCCCAGCGCCACTGGGACAATGCCATGCATGAACGGCTCCCCCAGCACCTATTGGCTGCCCGCATGAAGGAAGCAACTGGCAACACTCAGATTTAAACAGGGCTGACAGTACAGTTAAATGATCATTAATTAGAGTTGCTGAACAGATAGGGACTCAGAGCAATTCTTAATGACAAGATAACAATCTAGTATTACTCAGCTTTGCGCAAGTTCAAGCTCGGACCCCATCTTGGTCTTTGTACTGTACACGATGGGTGTCAAGTTGATTTTGGTTTTGTTCCTATATTCACAAACCATAAGAAATCCTGACTGTACGTTGAGGCAGTAACAGAGATTTTTATCTGTAAGGATGAAAATAAAGCTCTGTTAAGAACAGATTTTGCGCAGAGAAGTTCATATTAGAAAATTGGAAAGAGAACAGTAAAAAGAACCACTCTTCTATTAACATGTTCGTAAATGAATCTATAAGGAAGCCACCACTAACCCATTTTCTGTGCTACTTCATCAGCCCCTCTCCCCCAGTACTTAACACAATCTATTAATCCAACTTCACTCCAACCTTGCTCAAACCCCTGGTTTGTTTGATAGGTCACTCAATACTAATCTGGGAATAGAACACAGAATCATACTATTGAGAATTGGAAGCAAAAAGTCAGAACGAGACATGAACTCTGGTTTGAGGGCACCATTTCCTTCCATGGGTTTGGAAAGAGTCTTTCCCCAAGAGCACATTATATCCTAATCAGCAGCTCCTGGGCTGGATGCATCATTCAGTGAAACAACATATATGGTCCCTCCTTGCATCAGGATATTGGATCAGTAAGACTCTGATTCCCTACAAGAAATCCTGTTCACTGAAGACTATTATAGACTATACACGGTATAGGATACAGTATAGTATAAACTGGTTCAAAAATATACAGTATGGCTTCTAAACCCATACAGGCCCGGGGCATTTGTGAAAGTTCTCCCACCAGGGACTAAAGTGGTGAGACTAGCAATGTGCATTTGTGATTAGAATAGTGAACATCAGTGCTTGGCATTTGTACTTTCTTTTGGCATTGTGGGTTTTGTTAGAATGTCTTCTTAAACTGTGAAAAGTATACTGCAATATACTTTCTTTTGGCATTGTGGGTTTTGTTAGAATGTCTTCTTAAACTGTGAAAAGTATACTGCAATAGCCACTTTAGTTCCACAACAGGTTATGCAGGAACACATGTACACATGTCATACTGCAAGCTAAGAATAAGTTTCTTGATTGAAACATAAGATTACATAAACTGCTAGTAGCACATTATTCTGAAATTTTTATAACTGTATTTGCACATTTTAACAAAGATGCTGTAGAGAGGGAGGTAGATCATGGCTATGACAAGCTTGTTGCAAATTGTTGAGCAACTCACTTTAGCAATTATTCATATTTCTTATGGAATTCTCCTATATAATGCATACAATATAACATCAGTACATTCCACAAATCTTATAACAGCTCCATATAGCCTCTAATACAAGAAGTCCCTGGTCCAGAGGATTTCTGAGGCAGCACTGAATGCAACTGCCAAGTAAAATTTTTTTCTTTCATCTCTTCCCTCCTCACCTCTGTTGAAAGGAATAGCCTGTTTAAAGGAAATAACAATGTCATGGTAAATGATACCATATCGCCCAAGAAATGTGTCACATTCTTATCTGCTTTTAATTTTTGTCATGGGACATTTTGGGGGGGAGGCAGGTTTTGTTGTTCTTTTCCTTTGTAAATCAGGCTGTGAAAGCTTTCCCCAGAACACACAATCTAGATCCAGAGTATTAGTTTCTCCAAAGGGAAAAGAGGTAAATGTCAAGCCTGGGATTGTGGGAGGAATATGGTTCTCCCTTTAGCAGCAGGGCAGCAAGTATTGCTCTACAATCACTACTGAGGCACAAAACAACTTGTGAAATGACATTCTGTTTAGTAGGTTCTAAACCTTGATTTCTAAGTGTAAAATTTTCCCAGCTAAAGAGGAATCAGAAAGATATTAATGCAACGAAGAGTATTACTTTTCAGGTAGTGGGAGTCATGTTCACCTTTCTCCCTCCACAGTAGGGAGGATGCTAGCATCCTTCCAGCACGTACAGACTCAGCCACAGAGAGCGATGGACTTACACATTTTGATCCATTAAATTCTGGGCCAGGACATGGCAAACTCAGTCTGACATCATGAGTTTGGGGATCTATTTTACAGAGGCAGCAGGTGGTCAGGCTCCTTGTCTGGCAGGAAAGGCAGCTTATCTACATCAAATTCCAGCACTGAGACTCTCAATCACATCTGAATTTTCAGATGTCCCAAGAAAATCTGTTCTTTAATTTCTGACTTCTACACATTAAACAGAGCCTCAGAAAATAAATCTCTAGATTTGTAGAGCCGATCATAACACTTCTATTTTTTTCTAATAAATGAATTTTAGGCACTTCCCTAGAACTGTGAAATAACAGAATTGATTGACAAAGTGAAAATAGAGCCTAAACCTTGTATTCTTCTGAAGACGCTCGCTAATTTTACAATTCTCTGGAGCTTTACATGACATATTCTGTAGGACTTTACACAAAGCAGGTGAAAACATGAGGGAATACTGTGAGAAACACAAGGGGAGGGAGTGACATAGATATAGATTTGACTGTTTGAGGGTTTATTTCTATTTAAAGTTCTACAGAAACTGAGAGACAACTGTGCCATTGAGTACGTGCCTCAGAGAATTTGTAAATCAGTTTGTTGTAGTAATATTCGTACAATCCCCATTTTGCTTGTCTAGTTCAGGCCTCTGTCATGCACGTGGTGGCTGCGATGTCCAGAGGCCCCAGCAGAGAGGTGCCCCAGGATGCTGGGTGTGGGACAAACACACAGGCTTTATTATGTTAAAATTCACACAATAATTACATCCTCCTCTTGGTAAAGGGATCATTGAGGAGGAATATTGTGCATTTGCTATTGTCTCTCCCTCCTTTGATGCCTGGGCTGAGCTCTCATTAGGCCTAATTGGACATTTGCAACATATCCTCAGTGGAGGATATACCTGTGTGTTCTCCATACACAAGGACTGACTGGAAAATGGGATGGCTCTTTCAGGGAGGCTCTGAGGCCACACTGTGCTGGCCAGCTGAAGATCTCCCAGGGCCAGCACTGTCAAGAGTGTGGCTGACAAGGCCCCACGAGCAGTGCTTGGGGTTGAGACCTCAGCAACAGCAAGGCAGAGAACTGCAGCACCCCAGAAACCCCCTTGCCTCATCTGGAGAAGGAGAGGGATGTCTGACCTATGCACAGTTCGTCCCAGTGGGTTTAATTTCTTCATTTTTTCTAAAACAGTCTTACAGCTCTCAGGTCAGACTGTGCTTCCTCCATGGCACTCAGGCAGTCTGTTAGACTGAGCTTATTTATGACAAAAGCAAACAAACTGTGCTCTTTTGCATATGCTGGATGCTGTTTTAGTTGTTAAGATCAGGAGAAATATTTCATTTAAGGTAAACTGGGAGGAAATATGCAGCCAGCCTTCCCACCCACCTGATGTATCTGTTACAAATCTCGTAACCTTCGTGTTCATTTATACTCTGAGATGAAAACAAACACCAAAACAAACCCCACTTTTGTCAAGGAATATTCAAAGGAATGTCACGTCAGCAAAACTTCAATGAAAGCAAGGAGCATTGAGATGCATAAAACTATAATGTCTCCAGTCCCACATCGTTCTGTACCATATGGCCAGAGAGAAGCAGATGGGCCAGGTCACAGCGGGGGAAGAGAGGGAGAGACTCGGGATTGTTTATCTGACCCAGTGGGCCAACACTAACAGACTGTCCCCAGTGACCAGGCTATTATTAACAGAAAGAGTTGATAAGAACCTGATCCCCACATTTATTTGCCCTCAGGTAGTTTTCACATGTTACGCCCAATCAAAACGACCTTCTTTTTGCAGATGTTTATTTTGGGGCTGGAACATTTGACTTACAAAGAAGCCATGAATTGCACTGCACTTGTCTTTTCTTGATTTTAGATGCCAGCTATTTCTGTCTGTTTACTTGACTAAAGTTCAGAAACTTGCTTGTCTAAACAAGACAAAGTCAACAATAAATAATGCAAAAAGATTTTTTACAATTATTATTATTATTGCTGTTACATGGCTGTGTAAACATCAGCCCAACAAAAATAAAGCGGAATAGCATGGGTACTGTCAGAGAAATCCTGGGATGTCTGATATGATTTCAGCAGGAGTTCTATCTTATTGTGTTTCTCAGTGGGCTGCCCAGTATTAACAATAAGAAAAGTTCTCCAAACTATTAAAGTTCAAGGTATAGTAACCTAAACATTACATGGAAAGATTTTTGGAGGCATTATCGAAAGAAAAAAAAACCAAACCCAACAACAAAAAGTGCAAAACTGCATGAAAAATACTTGAATAGAAAAGTTGGAGACAGAAGTCAATTATTTCTGGTTATGATTCAAAGATGCCGAATATGTCACCTGAGATGCGGAATGGACCCATTGAGGGTAATAACACTGCAGGTTTTACTCCTAAGCTTACCTCTGGTGAATTGTATGGCTTTTCCTCTCGAACACGTTACAGCTCCCAGCTGATGCCTTCCTGAAGGACTGAGTACCACTACTCTCAACTTTGCATCTAAGAGACCTCACCAGAGGAGAGCTCAGCATCTGCCCCATGGTGGGTGCAGAGTTCCTGACCTCCTGGATCCTGGCCCCTCAATCACAGCCATCCTTGTTCCTACTGCTGAAGGAGGGATCTCAGCCATGAACATGAGGGACCAATGCTCTTGCTAGAGCCAGATTCCCCTCTGCTTGCAACAGTGGGAATCCTGTCACTGCTTGGTATCTCCAACCAGCTGGAACATTTACCAAGGTTTATTTTTGCCCACGACTGGAAGCTGATGTTCCTTTTGGGGGAGGTATTTCTTAGCTGTGCCACTTGGATAAACAATAGGTGGAGATGGAGAGGCCAATTTTGCAATCGTATCATTTGTTCATCCCATTATAAGCTGTTTTGTAAAATGAAGACTTTGCTGACCAGATATGGTTGTTTGACCTTATGCACAACTAACTAGTTATTATGGCCTGCTAAAGCAGGAAAGCTCTGTGTCCAGAATCTCTAAACCTCATTAAAATAGCCATTTGGGACAGTGTCACTCTAATTAAAACAGAGACTTATTGCTGCTAAATGACATTACTAGAGCTCATATAATTTAGATCGTTACCTCTTGCTGAGCTTGGAGCCTCTGTCTGACCTCTGTGTGCCTCCTCTCCTTGATACACCATCCTTGGGGAAACTCAGCACTTGCACAGAGATTTGGCATGGGGAGGGTTGATTTTCTGTGTCCCAAAGGTGCAATGGAAGGTCTCTTGGGCCCCCCTGTATTACATCACTTACTCGAGGTTGGAGATGTGCTGAGGGAAGGGGAGTGTGTCTGACTGTGTGCATCTGCATACAGGTAGGGGCAGTGGAAAAGGGGTAATCAAGCCCTTCAAAAAGAATTTTGTCCCTACAGGGTAGTCTACAGTATTTACCAGTGTTTGGGGCAGTGGACTAGCTCTGGATTAGGATCCAATGCAAACTGTGGCTGAGCACACATTTTGCTGAGTCATATATAACATAACTACGCTTTACAGTCTTTGCAGGCTGGAATTACACTTTTCCACTACTGACTTCCAAAGGGACAAATATTCCTAAACTACAGGAGCATGTAAAGAAAGCCCATTCCTCATCTGTAGACATTTCAGAGCACATCTAAGAGAGGAAATGGGAGATATTTGTTGACTTACCACTCCTGAATTTTCCCCTCTCCTGAAAATGGTAACATTCCTACTGAAAATTAAGGTTATTCAAGGTAATTCAAACATTTCTGGGTAAAAGAAGTCCTGGAGTCCCTGCTGTGAGCATGGGTGTGAGAACACAGTACTTCTGGATGTGCTCCAGTGGAGCTGGTAACCTTGTTGTAGGAGACACACAGCACCTACCTCAGCCATACACTGCCAGATTACACCGAGTGACATAGAGGTACAGCATAGTCACAACAGACCACCTTTATTTTCCGTTCCATGGAGGCTCATTTGACCTCGCCCCTACTTTTGTAAAGTACTTTTGCTCTTGTGCCTCTGAAGTAGTTTAATCCAGTTATTTTTATTTAATCTCATCTTAAAATACTATAAACCAGCTTTGGTTTGAATACCTGACTAATTTTCTTTAAATATGTACTTTGCTCTTTTGAACTGTCTTTTCTCCCCATTCCCCTGCTTCAAGAAAAAGCTTCCATTGACTGGTCAGACACAGAAATGTTTCTGAAAGGCAAGAAGCTAGACTTCTGGGAAAGGGAATGATATATTCAGAAACTTCCTGGAAATGACAAAAAGCTATCTGAGAGTGCCAAAATTCTGGTCACTTACAAGAACTCTTTCAATATACATACAGAAACAAGAATGACAAAGAACAAAGAAAACAGAAGATGTAAAGAGGGCAAGAGAACTAATTCCCTGAGTATTAAATGTTTAGAGACAGAATATTGGTCATTTGGTGTGATTTCCCCTGCTCACCAGGAATGCAATAGAAACAAAAATCAGAGTATAACTCTGCTCAATATACACTGTCCCAGCTTGATGCTGCAAAGTACATTTCATTACAAGCCAAAAGAACAGCCCTCACTGATGCTTACTCGAATGTCTCAATTTCTGGATTAAGCTGTCCCATTGTTTTGAAGCATAGTTATGGTTTAGAGATCAATGGGACATAGACTATCCTAATCTACTATGAACAACCCATAGCAGAGAAGGGATACTCTGCACTAGAGAGCCATCTAAGTCTTCTAATTACTTTGGCTACTGATAGATTGGCTCTTACCCCCTTGAATTCCTTTGTCACTGAGGAGTTAAAATTCATGAGCGTCTATGCTGCTGAATGCTTACTCCAGTGCTGCTATTTTCTGCGCCAAGCTAGCCATCACTGCAAAGAGTCGGAGGTCTGTCAGGCCATCTGTTACATAATAGTCAACAATCTCTAAAATCTGGGGAAACTGAGATGGAGAGAGCAAAGATGATGAAGGGTTTAAAAAGAACAGATTGCTGCCTTGCTTGGAAGGGAGGGAGGCAGGGGGAAGGCTGGATAAAAAGCCCTGATGGAAGCAGAGACAAACCCGATTAGCACAGCCAGCAAAACAATCCCCCCCCAAATATTAAAGCTTTCTCCATAGAAGTTGACAAGGACATTAGGTTGGTTGGGAAAAAATGCTTTAGGGTAGGAAAGCTGAAGGAGGCCATGAAAAATCACAGCTGTAGTTTAGGCATTGCCATACACAAGTAGACACTGAAGACAATTTAAGAACATCCTCTAAATCAGTAAAGACCACCACAAATAATTTGTCTCTGTGTTATACAACACACTCTTACTGTACCAGAGGAAAATAAGTGTAATACTTTCATTCCACTCTTTTCCTTTCCTCCTTTCCCCCTCCCTTTGCAAAGGAAGTGTTTGCTGATTTTAAGGCATCAGAATGGTGGTGACTTGCAAGCAGGGCTCAGCCACCTCATATTTGTCTTGCTTTGTGTCCACATTTTAAAAAAGATTGACAACATCTGGTGCAAAACACTCTCAGGAGACATAATATCCATTTAACTGCCTCTGCAGCCACCGAAATTGTACCAGTGGCAATACTGGCTGTGTGAGCCACCCAGCTGTATTTAAACTCTCCTAACATGAGTTGACTTTTAGTCTGCTCTGTCCAGTTCTGTCTCTTCTTATCTTTGCTGTCCTGGCTAAAAGCTCGCAGAGCTTACTCTACCAGCCATAACCATAATGCTGGTGTCTTCTCGATTTCCTTTTCATATGGGGATGTGCCAGACTAAGCACACTGCAGATCTCACCACCAGACTCGTAGGAGCTTCCTCCAAATGGATGTCCCTTCTACATAAAGGTACAAATTTTACCCCCAGAATCTCCTCTCCCAGATTCTCACTGAGGATCAGAAGTCTTATGGCAGTTTTGGAAATGGTTTCTCCTTGAAGAGAAATGGGGAGCAACCAGCAGCCTTTAGGTTTTGGTTCTGTCAACCCTCCACCTTCCAGGGACTAGTTCCTCTCCACAGGACTCCAAAGCCTCTCACAACATGAAAACACATGATCTTCACTCCTGTAAAGTTCACGTGTTTCAGAGCATTTCCTCAGACCACACTGGAGTTGTATGTGCTCTCTTGCTCAAGTGCTTTGCTTTATTACCCCTTTGAGCAAATAATTTTGAAGCTACGGCAGGAAACAGAATACATGGCACTTGAGGAAGGGAGAGGAAAGGGATATTTCCTGAATGCACATATACAAACAACTGAAGATGCAGGGGTAACTTTGCTGGTTAACTTTTCATATGACAGTAATCACTGCCAAAGAAAACACATCATAATGGAAGCAATTAAAATCTGTGTTCATTCACTCATTGCTGTTAATACAGGTTAAGGTGGCTCATTAATGGATATGCAAGTGCATACTGCAATGCATCCCTCTTAGCTGTATTAATGGATCATGTAAGATAATGTTGACAGATGGAAAAGATGAGCTTTATGGGTCTGATAAAAATAAACAATAAATGCAGGCAGTGCTGAACTGGATTATCATAGTGCCACATGAGTTGTGTAATGATGTTAGCACTGGCGCCTGCCTCAGAGCTGATGCTTCAGAATACTAACATTGAGCCACTTGATACGTGTTTGATGTCTAAACAAGTCACATCCTTTGCTGAGAGGAACAAATTGTGATGGAGACTGGTTGTGGGGCTTCAAGTTTCAGATAAAAATCTATCCATAAGGATTCCATACAAATAGTTGTCCAAAAGACTTTCTACTTTTAATCATATGAAATATGTGGTTGGACCCTTTTTACTTCTTTGGTTGGTTTTTTATTTTAAGCATTCAAATAACTTGGTCCCTGCTCTAGTGCTAAAGCCTTGTCTAACATTTCGTGCTGGGAATGCAAAGCAGGGCACCAAGTACAGTAGTACAAATAACACTTTATTTACAGTTTCATGGCTTTCAGATTTCCTGTCTCCATAATCGCTTCCTACTAATTTCCTTCTGTTTTGTTTGAAATGGTAGTCTTTTCAAAGAAAGTGCCCAAAGAAACAACGCCTTTGTAAGGTTTGGATTAAAGCACGGAGGTTTTTATACTTCTTTTTCTGTATTTCCCAGTACCGGTTTTCTGCATTAACAGAGTTTGTGCTGTATGTCTGGATGCTTCAAACAGGATCGTGATAAGAGAACTGCAAAAAGGCCAGCACTGAAGGGCCAAAGTCTCAGCTGGAGGAAGCTGGCACAGCTTCACTGATGTGCATCAGCTACAAACCAGCATCGTTGGAGAGCCAAAAAAATGTTTTAATGCTGGACATGAAAAACTTTCAAGCACTACCATGACACTTGGAAAATTTACTAGTACTTGAGCACATACAAAACATTAAGATAAAATCAAATATTGTTGTGTTGTAGGAAGTAAATAAAAGCAATTACCACAGAAGTGGAGTTTCTATACAGGGAGATTAGCTCAATCTGAAATTAAATCCACAGAGTATTTGACATATTTTTATCTTGTGTAGCGGTTTCAGTTGCCTAATGAGCAACATCTCCTACAGCTATATTTAGACTCGTCTACATTATGCCAAGTTGGCTAACCAAAATGGGACAGATCCCAAATCCTCTGTTACTTTTCAAAATTAAGCTAACAATTGAAAAAAGAAAAAAAAACTGTGCAAAGACATAACATGGAGTAGCATTAGTAGGCTGTACACTTAGGGTTATCTTCTTGTTCTATCCCAATCACCTAGCCAAAATTACCTGTCTAAAAACGAAGGCATAAACCCCATTTCCATTCTGACCTCTTACCTCCCCCTTCCTTCAGAGCTCTGATTTCTCTCCAGGCCTTTCAAATCTTGAACTCTATTCTTACTTCCAAAAACTGACGGAAAAGGAAGTAAATAAAAGCTTTTTGGTGAGGTTGCTTTCCTTTATGTAAGAGGAGTGTTGACCAACCAAATATCATGACAAACAATGAAGGTATGAATACTGGAAATGTTTGCCACCCTTTTCACACTTTTCCAGGAATGGATCTGTTGACTTTACTTACTCTATAAGTCAATAAAGAGGCAACTTCTTTCAAGGCCATCAAAACTTTCTAGGCGTTCAAGTACCCATCTCATCAGCAGCCTCCTGCAAGGACACTCACAATATTAGTTTTCAGAAAAGTAGACAGTCTTCTCTGGGCAGAACTCCAGTGTTTCGGAGTGTGGCTTTTACAATGCGTAGTTAAGCTCTGCTTTCATTTTTCAAGTTGAAAGAAACCCTCAAAACCTCTTACTCTTTCTCTTCAATGAACACAGAAGCACAGTAGTTTAGCTTTTTTTGGCTCTACACCACCTTCTTCACCAATTATTCATTTCTCAATACATAATACAACAGTAGTAGTAGTAGTAGTAGTAGTAGTAGTAGTAGTAGAAAAACTTTGAAAACTCAAAAATTTTATGAATATACAGAAATTCTGAAAGAAAGGAGGGATTTTACATCTGACTATGGCTTTCCAATATATTGAACTAAAATATAGTCTTTCTACAGAGATACTAATATGCATTATTTTTCTCAGTGAGAGGATACACTAGATATTGACAGGTACTGCACAATCTAAATGGCTTTATGATCTTCTGGAGAGGACATAGAGACAGAGAAGAAAAGATTTGAACAGGCAAGAACTGATATGATTTACAGTCACTTTTAAACAAACCATCCCTTCTTACTTAAAGGTAATTCACATACAAGACTATTACCTTTTTTTTTTTTTAATCCCAGCTGTCTCTCATGAAGCTTCAGTGCTTATCCGGCTAATTATAAAGAGCACCCAGCTTTTGACTAGAAGAGTCCTCACCATAATCTATGGCACATTTCCTAGATTTGAAAGATCCAAGTCACGTGGAAGATGATGGTCATGTCTACATCATAAACTGGAGGACAGTGCAGAGATTCCACAGCAGATGGAGCCCTGAATAGCTATACATGTTTCAGTGCCTCACAGTCTATAACACCTACCATGGGTTTGGGAACAACTTACACACAGTCAGGGCAGTGCTGCTGCTGAGTCCACTCACATCCTCCTCAGAACACATTAGACTGTGCACCTTCTAACAGAGCTGCTGAATATCTGGGCCTGCTTTGCCTCACACCCAGCTGGGTTGGCTCCCTCTAGACCCTTACACATCCACTTTGAGGTTTCAATGAATTCAGGTAAGTAAATGTGATCAGTGGAGAAAATCTGGTCACATTGTTCTCTTATTACACTAGAAGTTTTACCAGTATCATCTGTCTTAGTCAGGCTGACCTACAGAAAATACATGTTCCTCAAAGGATCTTTATAAAACATTCCCTCTTCAACAGTCCACATAGGACAGGGTGTAGGATTGTGAGCTCTCTGAGAAGTTTGTGTTCAATCTTCTGTTTACTCCAGGTTTTAGAGCAGAAGTGAGATCAATTCTCTCTCATTGTAGTGATAGACAGAAAGACTTTTCTGGAGAAGAGCTTAAATAGTGGGAGGACCGATCTCTTAGAGACTTTTATTAGCCTCTGATGATGTCTAGAACCTCCAAAAATAATTAGTAATGGCAATCTAAAAAACCCAAACTATACCTATTCCATGATAAAGTAGGTCTTGGTTACAAACCAGGAATGTCTTTTTTGGGAAAAGGACATAAAAACTGAAGTTGTAATGCAGACACTGGGCAAAAAGAGAACAGTTTGTGTCTTATTGGGAGAGAGAGCAAATATGGAGGCATTCCACGCTTCTTATAACCACAAAGTTGTGGATTCCCTCCCCTGCTCTCAAGTTCACCAGCTGCACTGGTTTATCCTTGCAGTTCAAACAATGATAATGAAGTAATAGCATTCAGGAAATGACACAGAGAAAGGAAGAATCAAGTGAAAAAGCACTATCAGGCATAACCTGAAACTTGAGCATCCTACTTCAATCAACTTTATATCCCAAGTAAAGTTGAGAGCTTAGCCAAGCTCTTTAAGTATGCCTTTGATCTGTTCAGAAGCTCAAGAGAGAGTCCAAGACCAAAAACCTGGCACCCAGGGAAGCTTTTGTCAAAAGAAAGGTGCTCTTCAGGTCCCCACTGAATGAGGAAAGGGTAGAAGCTGCGTGGGAGGTGTTCTCCAGCTGTGGAGAGATGCAAACACTTTGCTGCTGTCCTAATATTTCACACCCCAGACCAGGCCACAAGACAAATAAACTGGGTTGTTTCAACTGTCTCATTTGACATGGTCTAACACTACAAGAAGTGAAAGAAAACCTTAGCACCCCTCCCACCCCCCTCCTTGGACCAATTGAGCTGTCACTGTCTGCACAAAAAGTGATTGTTCAGTCGAAAACACATTTTGGTCTGATGCAAACGCAACAGTCTTGAGAAGTGGAGTTTCCTTTTGTGCCTCCCCTCCAAGGGGAGTGAAAGGCAGCAAGAAGAGAGGCAGGAGGGAGGGAGGGAGGTGACCACTGTGCACCATTAGCACTCCATGCTGCCTGCTCTGCAGCCCACCCTCAGCAGACAGCCCCAAAGGTAGCCTGTGGCCTTGCCAGTGGGGTGGATAGTCTTGTTCAGGCTGTGACAGATTTTTTCAGGGCGAAATGTCCAGAGGTAGCTGGAAGAAAGTGTTGGGTTGATAGAGTTTCAAAACCAGAGCTTTGCTAAGCAGCAGGTTGCAACCTTTGATTAAAGTTTATCTTGCAGAGGTTGGTAGCTTAGCAAAAAGGAGGTCTTTCATTTATGTTGTACAAACAGAAGACACAGCTTCAGGCATGTCAGAGTGCAGATGTGTCAAGGTGTCAGGGAAGAATCACTGAGGAACAGTGATTTCCAGCAGGAATGAGCAGGGATACCCATCTCCAGCAACATGGGACTCTTCTTCACACATGAGAATGAGATTGTCAGGACATGGAAAGGATTTTCAAGATCCCATCCAGAGTAAAGTCATTCCCATTCAATTTTACTTATGTATGCTAAGAGTCTATTTTCAGTTTTAAAGGTGTCCATGAAGTAAATGTCATGGAGTTGACTTCCTATTTTGAAGACTATCTCTAACTACTAAAGCTCACTTTAATTTGGGTGCAGAACAATGTAATATATGAGGGAAAAAAAAGGCAAGTCATATATGCAAGTAGCAAATAGCTGTTCTGCCATCAAGCAAACTTGGAATTTGTACCTTGGGGAGTTTTTGCAGGCTAACTGGATTATTGATCTCTGTCCCCATTCAGCATCTTTCCAGGCAGCAGTTTTCACGTTCAGCTCAGTACTGAAAATCAGCAATGAAGAGGCTGTCACATCCCACCCCATCACATCCTTCATCCACTCCCTTGAGAACCTGCATACACGGCCAACATCTCTTTCTGTTCAAGTCAATAAATATTTTGATGGTTAATACCAATGCATTTCACAAACTCTCAACAGAGGAGGTACAGCAGCAGAAAGGAAAAGATGCCTTAATTACTCACAGGTAATGATCTCAGGTTCTTACTAAACATTTATATCCCTACCCTCCACTAATGAATTAATTATGTAATAAGAGTCGAGCAACAGCAGGAAGCACACGTTATACAGCCAGTCTGATGTACAGCTCTGATGCATAGCATAGGTGACCCTCTGCTCCAGTAAATTTTCACCTTAAAAAGGTGAGAAGACAAATTTCTCCAGAGCTTTCCATTTAGCTGAACTAAAGGCAAGCAAAGCAGGAGTACCCTACACCAGCAGGCTGGGGGACCACTCAGTGCCCCCATGGGACACTGCCTGCTCTCCATGTCTGCCTGCTCTGCCAGACATGCAGTGAACAAGGCAGGGCTCCAAAGAAGAGGGGAGGTTTCGCTATTAACACAAGGACGTTCCTCTTAGACACTTTGAAAGAGAAGCAAACTGCAGAAATGCCCTCTGTAGCTAGACAAATTTGTGCAAACAGCCCTCAGACTACAGGTTGACACAGGTCTTACTGACACTGGCAGCACCACAGGGTCATTTGCACACGATGGCCTGGGCCTGGCAGCACGTTAAGGACTCAGGCTTGTGTTACAGTCTGCCACAAAACTCCGGTTGTTTGGAAGTGTGCTCGAGCAAGCTCATTTATCGATGTGAAAACTGATGTAACCAAGTGACTAGAAAACATAGTCTCTTCTTCCTATCCAGTCACTGAGCCATCTTTCACTGTCTTGGAAAATACTGGTTTTTCTGTAAAGATTGTGGAACGAGAGTGAAGTGGACCTAGGACACCACTAGGATCAGCTTGCCAACTCCTAACATTCAAACACCTTGAAATGGAGCCCTCTATTCCAGAAGTCTGCTGAACTCGTTATGTGTTGGTAGTGCTGGGGGGCAGGGGAAGGTAAGTGTTGATGTATCGCTGGTTTCAGTTTTATGTCTAATACTTCTCTCTCTTTTAGACACACACACACAAATACACATCTTTCACAATTTATGTGATATGCAACAACATTAATTTTGTCAGGTTGCACAAACATTTTTCCTAACAAACCAAGTATTTCCACTATTTGCATGAGCTCCCAACAAACAGAAGGTTCCAGCAGATCTACAGTGGCACCTTACCTGAAAAAAAGTCATTGTCCAACTTCATCTCACCCAAAGATTTCAATGGATCAGAAGCATGGAAGCAAATGTTCACACCTCAAGAATTCCATTGGATTTAAAACTTTCAATCCACCAGATGAAAATCTTCCATAGCAACGATCCATGCCACCAACAACTGAAATTTTAGGACCAACCCTGTTTTCTTGAAAGGAAAGCTTGTTTTCTTATACTCATTTATGATTGTTTTGCAGATCTGCAGAGTGCCTTCCACTTCTGCAGTAGGGCCAAAACACCTTCCTTATGCAAGGCATAACCCAATAAAGTGTCCCCACCATGATGTGAGAGAACTCTCACTAATCAGCACACATTCTGAAAAACACAACCCAAATTACACAAATCAAATCTAAATGCAATTCCAGATTCAATAGTCTAAATTGACAGTGAGTCCTAGAATTATAACCATTCCATATTTAAAACAATAGGTTGAGTGAACAAGAGAAAAGAAGGGCATGGAATGAAATAGAGAGAAACAGAAGAAGGACCTCTTGTGTCATAGTGAGCCACAGATTTGTCAAATTCAGTAATATTTATGGGATGAAAGAATCCTTTCTCTTCCTCACCAGAACCACTTAGCTCAGGTGAGCAACTACCTAGCAGAGGAAGCGATTGCTCAATTAGCAAAAGTTTAAAAAAGAGAAGAATCAGAGTCTCTCATAGAATCGGAAGTTAGGGAGGACTGGAGGGGCAAAGTTCAGGTCAATGTCCGAAGGCTGATAATTCAGGATTAAGAACAGGATTTTCTGCTATTAGACAGGGATGTGACAAATGATAGAGGAGATGGAAGTTCATGCGAGATTGGCCAAGCAAGAGAGAAATTTGAGCTACAATTATGATGCAGATGTGAGAAATGCGATGCAATGTCTGTTGAGGAGCATATTTCCAGTAGAGAATTACCAGTAAGTAACAATGGAGAGATTTTTTTTGTGCTGATGGCTGGAGGTTTGCTTGCCCCCTTCCATACTGCCAGAAAACCCTCCCTGATCACCCCAAAAGGCTCTGCTGCCGCTCCCCTGCTCCTGGGGCTGAGCTGCAGGGCAGCCCTGGCCTGGCACCATTGGCCAGGCTGGCTGATTGGATGGCATGGAGCCTCACTGGGGCTTCGAACAGGAGCTCAGGAGCTTTGTTTAAGCTCCCACACTTGCCCTTGGACCCCACATGAGCAACACTGTTGACCCTGACCTGTGGTCTGACTTCTTGGCTTGACCTCAGACCTGCCTCATTGCTATGGATGTGTCTAGAGCCATCAGGTTGTATTTGACCCTGGTGGATGTGCCCTGCTCGCCTCTCTTCAGCACTGTGGGGCTGGGAGCCCACTGCCCTGCCCATCCTGCTGCTCTGCTCTCCTGCTGTTGCTGTGCCCAGATGCAGGAGGACACAGTCAACCTGGAGCAGGTTCAGGGTGACAAGAGGAGCACAAGGGAGACTGACAGGGTCTGCTTTGGTCACCCTGGCAATACCACAGCTGCGCTGGAGCACAACCACCTTGCTAAATATCTCCAAGGTAAGCAGGCGGAAAAAGGAACAAGCTAAAAAAGCTGGCAGTGTTAGCATGAAAACAAATATCTTTTGGAAATTAGACACAGACTTCTTACCACCAAAGCAGCCTGCATCTTGAAAGGCCTGTTAATCAGTGCAGAGGGAGCAGGAATGACAGCTTTTAGATGGAGCTTGAGCAGCTCACAGAAGAGATTATATGACAGGGAGAGCAAGGGCCAGATCCAAGCTCTTGTATGTCCAATGAACACAGCAATGTGCTGCACATCCCTCGGGCTGGCAGCAGACTGGGGAATGGGAGATACCTGAGGAAGCCAAACTTTTTCTTCTCACTGGTCTTTTCACTACAACCTCTGTGCCTTGTTTCCCTGCTTCCTTCTCTACATGGCGTATTTCTGGCATTGTGACCACGGCAGCTGGCTGAGGGGAAGGAGATAGAAGTCTCCATATATCTTTTTGGACAATTCCCCCTTGTTTTAAACATTTTTTTTTTTTTAATATTAGTACTACCATTCTCATTTCAGGTGTGCCTGATTAATTTCTTGGTGTTTTACCTGGTGAATACTGAAGTTAATTACAGTCAGTGTGCTCACTGCAATGGACCCTTTTCTCTGCACTGTTCTCTCACAGTGAGCTAAACAGAAAGCCTAAGCCCATATCTGAAGTCCTCATTCAAATACTGCATTCAGTCCATCAGTTTAAAATTGCTTTTAGGGAGGGAGGGAGAAGAGAGGGAGGAGGCTTGGGGGAAGTGTGGTCTTGTACTTGGTGACTGCTGCAAGCTAAAACAGCATGGAGAAGGAAGGGCCTGTTTTTTGATATTCATAGCAGGGAATTTAATTTAAGGCTGATGTGTTGCTGGTTGGAAATATGTATTAAATACCCAGATGCAAGAGAAATGGGTACAGAAAACAGCAAAATAAATACAGGATATTGGCTCATCTATGCAGAGTGCTGATTTCCTAAACCTGGCACATTGGAAATTCACTGCCTGCCCTGATTTTGTGTGTCACTGATTTGGCTAGGATCTAAACACAGAGCTTCACAGTTACTGAGCCACCGTCCCAGACCCAGCCAAGGCTGAGCACAAAGCAGGCCTGAACAAACCAGCAGGCAGACTACAAAGGGAAAGCAATTGTTCTGCTTAGCAGCAGCACTGTTTCTGCTATGCTTAGCATAGGAACAAGTTAATTTGTGAGCACAATCTTCTTAAAAGGAAGTGCTCCTCAGCCCAGCATCCCCAGGTTTCATGCAGTGTACTGCCCTTTTTACCATGCATGAGCCATGGATGTTACTCACAATGTATTTTTTTACTACTTAAGTAGTATAAAAGCTTCTGATAAAAATCAGCTCTCTTAAACCTCTGGCTGGCATCTTGTTAAAAACTGACATCATATTTGCCTGTCATCATTGGCTCATGAGGAAGTTTCTGCCATGACTTAATAAGCAAGAAGAAGGATTTTACTATTAAGACAAAACAATAAACTGCAATATCAAAACATTCATATAATTTTTCTCCAGTGTCCTTAGTCTAAAATATTTGGTCTTAATTGGCTCTCCACAGAGGCAAAGATACATCACGAGTAAAAAATGTGCCTACAAAATATAGAGTAGAGCCTCTAAATGCACTTAAGCTGTTCACATCTGCATCCATATTAACAAAAGTGTAGAGACCATCAGTGTCCAGAAACACGCCCCAAGACAATTAAGCAGCTCAAGAGCTGAGAGCAGAGCAAGGAGGGGCACCTGAGCACACAGACTGACCATGCTGAGACCTGCAGTGTCCAGCGTGGCCAGAGAAGCCTCAGGGTGAACAAGCTCCCTTGGCATAGGGAACGCAGGGAATTGTCCTGCCAGCAGCACAGCATAGGCACCCACTCACATCCTCTCTGCAGGGTGTGGGGGAAGTTCTGTCAGGAATGAAGAGATACAAACTTGTCTCTGCTGTAGTCAGACCATCTTCAGATGCTTTCACATTTCCTGGGGGCAGCTAACATGAATTAGAGCAATTTCAGCCCCCTCTAAGATATTCAGGGCATCCAACACTGGGCTGTCAGAGGTGTAGCCTGCACTTTTCTCCCACTGCTGGCTTAAGCAGTGTTCTCAGCTGCACAAGCTGCTCCTTTGCTACCTGTGGAAAGCTATCCCATAGCTGTGAACCACCATACTTTGTTCTCCTACATGTTTTGTGTAACAGCCTGCAAAATGGCACGAAAGGAGGGCAAGCAGCCCCATGGACCCCCTGTTTCTCACCTGCCAGGAAGCAGGGGACACTGTGGGGAACATAGGGCAAGAGAGGGAGAGCTCCTTCCCTCCTCTGCACAGCAGCAGAGCTCTAAATTCCACTCTGGCCTCATTCACCAGAGCCAGCAGCTGCACAAGGGCTGAATGAAGCCCCAGAAGCCCAGCCCCACATTCGGTGTTGTGCAGGCAGTGGGGCAGTGCTGCCCTTCAGCCTCTCAGGGGCCATTCCAGAGCCATCAGCTGCCATGGATGGAGCAGAGGCCCTGAGCCCTGCTCCAGCACTCAGGGCATGAACAAAGTGAGTGCTGAATATAGCACCCTCATTCAAATAGCACTGCATTTTAGCACCAGAAATAGTATCTTTCTCTTTTTCTCTTTCTTTTTTTTTTCAGCGAAACTACTGGCAGAGAAAGATACAACTTAGCATGAAAATAAGTATCAGAATAAGGCCCTAGCTGAATAGTCAGTACTCCGCATAATTCTCTCTTTTCATCCCCTCAGCCTAGATCCTCTCCAAATATTCAGATCAAAATTTGCAAAGTAGCTCCAGCATTTTGGCCATAAAAGAAAAGCTGGAAAATTTAGATTCTGCCTCCATCATATCCCTCTATTTTGAATAAAATCAGCTGTCTGATTTTGCCATCAGGCTAATTATGAAGTCTCTGTCCCTTTCTTTCTCTCTCTCCGTCAAAGATCAAAGAGCTGCAAAAGATATAGTTACTAGTAAAAAAGAAATATATAATTTTAAGGAATGCATTAAATTCCCCTCTCTACTAATATTTTTTACATGCAACATCTTCACCTTCAGCATATAAAAAAGCATGTAAGGGAAAGGATAGAGAGAAAACTGCAAGTCAGGATAAACTGTGGAATGATATTCTTGCCACTTAATGGCAAAAGCCTGTTTCAAAGATCCCTGCATGCTTTACGCAGAGTCTACATTTGAATGACACATTGTTAGACAATAGAGAAGACCATCAGAGGGAAGTAGTCTAAAATTATAAGTGAAAATTAAAATTTAGAAGCAAAAATACAGAACAGGGGACCAATCCAAGCACACAAGTTTCATTTTAACTCTCTTGGCAGTACAGTAAAAGGGCCAGCATACACTCCTATCAAAAGCAGTGGGAATAACCCTTAGAGCCATCTTTCTCAAATCACAGATGAATTCAAATAGGAAGAGGCACGCAACAACAAAAAAAATAGTTGTTAACGCATAAAACTACTGTATGACTTCCAATAGCTGGACTCAAGAACCCTGGTTAAATACTGACTTTCTTTCAGAGTCAATCAGATAATAAGACCCCTTTAGAAGCACAGAATAGTTAAATTCATCACCATAATTTAATTGTAGAAGGTTATTAAAGAGCACTTCGACTCCCCTCCTGCTTCGGCGCTGCTTTTGTGTATTAAACTCAGACTAATCAAATTGCAGATTCCAAGAGTACTGTATTAGTCATCCCCATCCCTTTTAATTTGTTTAATGGCCTCCTTTTTTCTCCCCCCTCTTGTGTGTGTGTTCTGACTGGCTGTGCAGCGCTTAGGCTCACGACATGTAAATAAAGAATGGATAGGGGAACAGTTCGTCGAAAAGAATAAAGCGTGCCTCCATTCTAAAGTTACATTTGATGTCAGCGTAATTCATGGGACGTGTACTGCAAGCAATGGTGCTTATTATTTCTGCTTAGCTGTCTACAGACACAGGAGGAGAGGGAGAGGAAAAAAAACCGAAGAAAGGAAAAGAAAAGAAGTCTGAATTTACACTTACTGCTTCAAAAGCCCTTTTGTGCTTCGCCAACTTCTCCTGCCTGAAGATGCAGTATTTTGCCAAAAACTCGACTGCAAGCCAGACAAAAAAAGGATAAAATAGCCCATAAAAGAACTCTTTTCCCCAATTTTCCTTAAGAATTTCTGTGAATTACCATAAAAAGAACTATTTTTTAGATGCACAACAACAATGGCCACAGAAACCTCATCTTGCAAAAATTTCAATTTACGGTTTGTTTCTGATGTTCTGGCTGTTTTTGTTGTGGGTTTTCTTTTTGTTTTTTTCCCTTCTCTTTCTTATTTCGAAATGTCTTTTCACCTGGCCCAGGGCACAAAGTCAAAGTTAGCTGTGAATAGGAGATGTTTAACATGTATAAAGCATAAGAGCTCCATCCTGGTCAGGCAATAGTCTGGGAGTGTGGCGAGGGCTTGTTGTTATTTGTTTTAAATGTTAAAGAAAAGAACCTCTTCAAACTTGAGATCTGCAGAGCGACATCCTTCATAGGTTCTCCCAAAGATACTGCTAGATATTAAATTCCTTTGGTTTGTTCCAGTCAGAAGAGACAGGTATACAAAAAAATTTTTGTCTTTCAGTATTAAGCAGCTATATGACAGAAAAGACACACTTTTTCCTATTTCTCTCTCTTATTGAGATCAAGTAGGATGTATTAAACTGTTAAAAAAACATCATATGGGATTCCCTATCCTCAAGTTTTTTCCCTTGTTTCCAGGCCTATCAGCCAAGAAGACAAAGTATGAAGCTGGCCTTGCTTCCTCACACATAACACAGCATGAAAAACCACTGGGAGTAGGATGAGAAAATTGGAGGGAAAGTCAGGTCATGCCATAAACACAGGCTGAGCTCATGAGTTCTGTAGATGGTACCAACTACATCACCTCTATTCAAACTCCTTGTAATACTTATTAGTTCCTTTCCAACCTGTTTCTCTGTCCCTAGGCTTCTGTCATCTCAACACCAAGTTCATAGGAAAGAAACCCTACTTTCACATCAAGAGAAATCACTAGGAAATTCAGGACGTGATGGGAAAAAAGTGTTGGATCTCAGCTCTTCCAATTTCTTGTTCATTTAGAATGAGAACTGGAAAACAGAGATAATAATTTGCTAAAACGTGTCAGAAAAAATCTGAATTGTCATCATCATCATTATTAGTAAAATTATTTTACTGTAAAGAGAGAAGGAGTGATTCATAAGGCTGTGGCAATGTGGTATTCTTGCTGGTATCTCAACAAGCTTGCAACATAAATCTCTTGTTTCTTTTTGAAAGAGTACATTTGTCTTCAGGTTGTGTTTTGGGGCATGTGCAAGAAAGGTTCCTATTGGGAGGGAATGTTCATTGTTTCTTTATTGCTATGTCATAAAGGGTACAGAAGGACAAATAAAGGTGCCTGAATGACGTTGTTTCTTATCCTATATACTCCAGATGAACCAAATCTGTGTGATAAAAACAACAAAAATATCTCGGCTTTCCATGTCAAAACAGCAGCAGAGATTTCTATT
Source organism: Nicator chloris (assembly GCA_013400495.1). Lineage (NCBI taxonomy): Eukaryota > Metazoa > Chordata > Aves > Passeriformes > Pycnonotidae > Nicator > Nicator chloris. The sequence goes on along the minus strand of WAAE01018591.1, from coordinate 6,507 downwards.
TCAAGCACAAATTAACAGATGCTCCAAGACTGTTGTTATCACACTGTGTTTGTCCTAATTCCAAACTTAACTATGATGCTGAAAGGAATGAGAAAACTAATTTCTGGCCAAACTGGTTTTGCACAGGTCTATCTTACTGTCAGTATCTAAGAAAGATTTAAGTCAAGGAAAACCAATGCAATAATGGCATAGATTCCAGAAAAGATTTGTACTGTGCTTAGTATTGGGCGCTTCCCCGGGAGCTAATACCTGTTTTCACTACAAAAAATTTTCACAAGTTGCCCTTTTTTAGTTTGCCCACCGACATGGGCTTGGGAGATAGAGATGTTCCAACCCTCTGGGAAGATCTGCATTGGCGCCCTCTGGTGGTGCTGGAAAACAGCAAACCATGAAAGAAAATCTGTCGTTTCACTTCTAATAAAACCTTGACGTTTCTTCTCAGCCAAGTATTTCATAAAGTTGCAACTTCCCTTGCAACTGAGCAGTTACCAAATAACCCTGTAACAATTTCGGGAAGGGAAAGATGGAGGGTCATGTCTCTCCCAGAAATGGAGGATCAGGAAAGAAAACTTCAGTTCTTATTTAAGCAACTTTTAAGGTCAGATTAGGCTCTTAAACCATCTACTCTGCTTTGGTGGATCACAAAGGCCAAAGAATGTCATATATTCCTGTGTTACTGGTCCAACTATTTGCACCTAGCCAAAGCAGAGCTTTGAGGAAGGCTTTCCTGTGTTGATCTGAAGCTGGCAGAATATGGAGAATCCCATGAGGATGTAGAGTACATTGTTTCTAAGACCAATGTTTGGCTTACATGACACTTGAACTTGTTTTAAATCTCAACAAAATCAGTTTTTGCAAGGTTAAAGAACCCTTTGTTTAGTATATCCTCCCTGTAAAATTACTTACGTGCTGTAGTAAAGATTATACTCAGAGGAAATTAAATGAAGTATTTCTGTCAGACATTTTTACCATTCCTTAAAAGATTTTTCAGCGATTCTTGTACCCCCTAAAAAGACTGACAACTTTTTAAAACATGCACACCAAAACTGCATGGACAGCCTCACCAGCACCCTTGATGTCCTCTTACTTATTCCTTTCCTCCAGTATGGCCAAAGGGGCAAACAAAGAGCAGTTTTCTCTTCCAGTCCTGGGCAATAATTTTGACTTTAGGAAATGGATTTTCTCCAGCCATGCTCCTCATGCATCTGTTTCTCTCTCTTTGTTTATTCTCCCCCTCCCCAGGAAGTTTTAAAATCGTTGATCAATTTTGACCAAGTGAGACAGAGGCGTAGACGGTTGATAGGAATTAAGTACCTACAAGTTTCATGAAAATAGGCAGCAGAGTAGAGGGAGGGAGGGAGGCCCTATTAATTCCCCCATTGAGGGAAAGACCTCAGCATGAGCTCAACTTTTGTTACAGCCTGGAAATCCACACGAGAGAGAAATCCTGGAAAGCAGCCATCATTAGTAGCACCGCTCATGGAACCACCTGTTTAATTAATTATTCTGTGCTGTAAAGAACCATTTAAAAACAGCTCCATAGCTTTCAATATAAGCTTGCTTGCAGTGCCCCCAGTAGGAGTCACGGAGACTGAGGTCAGGGGGAACTGGGCCCCATGCGCATTGTACCTCTCATAATATATACCCTAAAGGGCTGCTAGAGGTCTTTGGGTTCAGGCAGACCCACATTTGGCTCTGCCATATTTTTCCTGCTGTTGCTCAACACTTTACAGCCAGAAACACTCTCCTGCCTTCCCACTGTCAGGATCTGTCTCCTCTCACTGCCTTTACCAGGGAGGGAGCCCAGTGTGACTGCATGCAAAGTCACGCTCAGGCACTCACTCTGCAGCTACACAATTTGCACAGAAGGAGGAAAGCCTAAGAAAAACCAGCTGCCAAAATCTAAATAAATCCATCTGAGCATGTCTGTACTGAAACAGCATCATGAACAGGTGAGATTTATGGGACAGAGAGAGCATGCTCCCCTCAGGCTGGGCTAATTAGTCACCCTGCACCAAATGTGAAGTCATAGAACCATAGAACATCTTGAGTTGAAAGGGATCCACAGGGAGCATCGAGTCCAGCTCTTGCCCCTGCACAAACCAAGCCCAAGTCTTGACTCCAAAGCAGGTAAATATTCCAGCTTTGCAGAGACACAGTAGCAGGGCTACTGTTCATCAGGTACAGGTAGAATAATGTACTTTTGCCCAATGCTGAGAATTAAAAAGGTTGTTTTTGTTGAAGACAGAAATAATTCTAAAAAATATTTCAAAAAGGGTTGCAAAACTAAAATTAAATCCCTTCAAAGAAAAAAGTAACTAGCACTAGAAAACTTTTTAGTCTAATATTTCTAAGATCATACCTCAAAAAGGCACTTGAGAGAAAAACAAGTTTGTTACTAGTGCAAAGAACAGGAAAATTAGTTTTTGGTTCTTTGTTTCCAAGCTGACCACCACCTGTAGCATTTACTCCATGTACACAGTTGTGCCTGTACATCTGCTTTCCGAACTCCTGCGTGCTTCACAGGGTGCACAGGGCACAGTCCATGAAAAGAGTCATAAGTTCACAAAGAGGGCCCAGCCAGGGAGTATGAACAAGGATAGTGAAGGAAAAGGCCGAGCAAATACAGCAGGGTTCCAGACACACTCAAGGGAACACCCAGGCATGGAGGACACTTGCATGGGAATCTTGTGGCTGGGCAGAGCTCATGGGCCACGTCAGCTTTGGCAGCACGCCCCATTCCTGAGGAGGGGAAGGTGGCTTACTTTGCTTTTCTAAAGTAAAACTCTTCATACTGCAGTAAGCTTCTCGTACCAAAAGAATATTAAAAAGTCAAGTACTTAAAGGACAGGAAATTATGGAAAATACTACAGTATTACATGCTTAAAGGCCACATCATGATGCAAGAAGGAGGGTAGAAGTCAAACTATACAGAAAACTTCAGCCTTGTCATTTCAAAACAAGAGAAAAACTGAGGCAGCCATATCATGAAATCAGTACCAACCTCTAGTCCTACCCAGCTCCATAACTTCCATTTAGTTTTTTATTACATTTGTTATCTGTTCTTAAAACTATAAAGAAGATCTCGTAACATTTTATGAACATCAAAAGTTTAACCCTCTTAACCTTCCGTGAATAACACATTTTTCCCATTTTACAGATAGGGAAACCAAAAGATTAAGTAACATTTCCAAAGCCAGTGAACACAGTGGTAGCAGACAGAGAAATCACTGCTCTTCAGCACTGTGCTTTAACTGGAGACAATGGTCTCCCACGGGATATCTGTGTCAGAGCTTTGAAGGACATCAAAGTACACCAGGCTGTCAATAGAGATAATGGAATAATTGGCAACTGTGTCCAGGATGCTTTTCCTTTCAGGAAAGCTGGATTAGGATCTTCAGCCAATTAAGTAATGCTGTTGACTGGGCAATCATAGATGCTTATAGACAGATAGAAATGAAACTACAAGGGAAAGAATAACCAGGGGCTCAATTAAATTCTAAAAACAGTGTACTACTTACAAGAAGCTGAAGAAACTTTACTGGAGTAGAAACTAACTTGTGTTAGGACTTGACCATTAAAACATCAGGGCTGGGAACACAAACTTTCAAGCTCCTAGCAATAATTCTGAATTAACACATTTGCTTTTCAGAGCCAACCGTTTCATATGAAACCAGGAGTCAGACTTATATTGTGTAAAGATATAAACTGAATGTCAAAAGTATATACACAGGCACACACCTCTCTTTCCAAAAATCAGCCCCTTTTAAAGTCCATCAATATTTGGTAAATGCGAAGGGATTCCTTTCTTATCTGCATTTGAATGACTTTAAAATTTCATGGTTTTGACCAAAATAAATCATTTTATGTTATCTTCCTATTGCAAGAAAGATATGACAATACTTTCAATCAAAAATGTTTTCTAAATAGAGTTGTCCAACACTTTTACAGGCTCTCAGTGTTTGCCATGAACTATGGGCTGAGATAGATTTACCACACCATCACTGGCAGATTAAAGCATAGAATAGATTCAAGAGTCTGTAAAGTTTGTACTCCCATGTTAAACAAGTAAAAGTAAATTGAGGCACACAGCCACACTTTCATATGAAAGAGGAGACCTCTTTTTTAGGTTAAGGGGGTCCAAAGGGCACCTCATTTTACAGGCATCCCCAACAGGCATTTCTCTAACTTCCAACTGTGGAATCCATGAGACATTGTAAATAACTCACTTTATTCCCCCTTAAAAAGAAATATATCTTATAAATTTAAGATTCAGACTTTGATCTTAAACTAGTTTCTCCACTCTTCTCCTCCCTCCTTCTTTCTCCACACATACACATAAACATAGAAATCCTAATATTTTGGATACCTCTTGCTAGGTTACACAAATGTTACCCAGTCTTTGCAAATAAGGGTGTGGATGCCATTGTAACAGCAAGGGACAGCCAATCCACCATTCCCAAAGCTCTGCCATGAAATAGGAAAGGCCAGGAGGGGAAAAATTCAACTGTATATCATCAAACTCAGCCTCCCTGGGCAATAACTATATAAGCTCAATCTCTTCCGTAAAGATTGAGCAGGTAAGAGAAGATTCCCAGTAAAGTGTGGTGAAACTGAAGATGGTCTGTGTGTACCCCTCCCGCATGCCCCATAGATGGGCAGGACAATCTATTTCGAAGCACCTTGATAAAACTTGCACATTACCATATTGTGTAGCTCAAACAATGATATCTGTTAGGAAGAAATGCTTTTCTCTCAAGACCTCATTCTTTTGGACAGTTTTAGTTTTCTAGCACCAGATTTTCCTTTGCTAAGCCAGGTGCCAAGGCTGGTCACACTTTCCTTTTATACTTTGTCTTCACTTCTGCCAAAGTAGAGGTAGACCTGTACTTTTCTACACCCTCCTAAAGACTTTCTGCTGACTTTTGAAAATGTCTGGCTCTATAATATCAGGCAGGATTCATGCTACCCGTCTCATGCTTCCCTGGTTAGGCACAAGTTCAAGAATGATTTGCAGAAAGATATTATGTTTTACCTCATTAGGTCTTACCCCTTCAGACTGTATTAAAGTTCAATAGCATTGTAGCTTGATGCCTTGCTTTGCAACTAAGGTTTCTTTCAAAATGCTCTGTCCACAGAGCTTTGGGTCATTAGACACTTTTCAGTTTCTTACCATCAAAAATGCGTCAGCAGGAAAAGCCTCAGTGATCATGCTTTATAAAAACAAACAGGCAATTGGACTCACAACAGATACTCTCATCCTTGGCGCTGATGTGAAGGTTTACTAGGGAGTGAGAGCTTGGGGGCTTAATTCTTCACTTGCATGAACTTTTGGGGTCAGCTGGAAAAATCTTGATCAAATCAAACCAATTCCATGGCAATGCCTGTCTTGTCAGGACAAAATTGGAAGCCTTTTGTTTCTGTGGGACTCAGGCCTTATCAGCTCATTCTGTCACTCATACTTCCTCAGCCCACTTGCAAATCCTCCTGGATTTGCTGCAGATGTATGAAGCTTGCTGGAAATAATAGTACAAGCAAAGAGGCTAGACTAGCTATCGACTCCAAGCTCTGGGTAATACCAATGGGAAATTATTCACACAAAAGGTGCGCTGGGGTGACAAATGAAGAGTGTGCTTTGGCCCTTTGGAGATGCTGGGAGCTTGGACAAAGCTAACACACTAATGCCAAACAGTTCACTTTATCGGATTACACACTGAGCACTTGCCTCCCCTTCCCGATAGCAGCACCCTGCCCACCCCTCACACAGGCCTTTCACGCCCACAGGTTGCTTTCTTCTATGCAGTCTAGCATGAAATGGAAATCTACAGCAAGAACCTGTCTGAAAAAGCGTTATCTTCTCCTTCCTTTTCCCAACAGACATCTTTAATGTTTAAACACAGCAAAACTTAATATTCCTCAACAAAACAGGGGGAATGTGGGGACAGATTCATGCCATGTTTTGTCACATCTGCCACCCACACCACTGAGACAAGGAAATAATTCTTTTGCCTCCTTTTTAATATCTGAGTTTCTTCCACACCATTACTGCATGCCCTTGTTTTTTGGTTTTTTTTTTTTTTTAGGTCATAAATATATTTCTAATGGATAACCTGCAGAGACTGCATGGAAAGACCAGTTTGGTCTTTGGGTCAGTTAGGAAGCAGTACAGTCCACCAACTACCCCCACTACCACTGTTTTGCTCCAAGGAGAGGATACACAATGAAACTAGCATGGGCTGAGCCTCCAAAACCTGACTGCTCTGGCTCTTCTGTGTGAATCACACAATACTACGTTGGGCATGGCAGCAACATCCAGGTGTGCTGTGAAGGACTCTGGAAACTTGCTGACCTTCATAAGGCTGAGATCCTTAGTCAAATTGTGGATAATTTCAGTAATTTCAGTATTTCAAGGAATCTTATAAAAAAAATGGTAAGCAACTTTTTACATGGGCAAATAGTGATAGAACAAGAGGGAGTTATTTTAAACTAAAAGAGGGGAGGTTTAGA